>JAMPIV010005938.1:0-367500 GCA_024509875.1 Oreohelix idahoensis
CACATTAAAAACGCACCACTATTATATATACTGATGCCGAGAAGCTGGAGAAAAAGAGTGGGAATGGATTTTCCCCGTGTTTGTCATGAGGTAGAGAGCGAGTGGCTGCTGGAATGGACAGTGTAAGAGTCAGCCCATGGGTGCGTGTCCAGACTACATGAAAACGATGAAAGTTACACGTGCAACACGATTCTCAACAGCTATGACCCTGAAAATGTGTACGCGTTGTGGCAGTATACTCGGTATAAAAAGGCCGTTGAGACAAAACACCCAGTACATGTGCTTGAAATGCCACGACTATCTGAAAACGACCGCTAACGAGCCATTGGTATGTTGGAGACCGGAATGAGCTCGCGGGCCATTGCCAGAATGATGAATTGCCACCACAGCACTATTGTACGTCTCAATGAACGTTACGGAACCACTGGCAGTGCCCGGGATAGACTTCGGAGTGGCCAACCACGAGTTACTACCCCTGCGCAAGATCGTCATATTGTGCTGAGTCACCTAAGGAATTGACTCTCCCGGCAAGTCAAACAGCAAGAGCAATAGTGGGTAGACATGGGCAAGTCTCTCTCGAATGACAGTCATACGACGACTCAGAGATACAGGCCTTACTGCAAGACGACCTTATGTTGGGCCAAACTTGACTCACAGACATCGTTAGCAGCTCCTGCAATGGGCAGAGCAACATATCAGATGGACTAGACTGCAGTTGAATGCTGTCCTATTCACAGACGAGAACCGACTCAACATATCCTTTCAGATGGACGTATGCGGAATTTAGCGACGGTGTGAAGAGCGCTTTGCAGATTGCTTGGTGTGTGTCAACCGATTTCGAGGTGGCAGTATTCACATTTGGGGAGGATTCAGTTTTCACCATCGCTTGCCTCTTCACGTCTTCCGTGGAAATGTTAATGCTGTGACATATCGAGATGAGGTTCTGGATGCACTGGTTGCTCCTGCGTTCACAATTTATCCAGACTTGCAGCTTCTCCAGCAGGATAACGCACGTGCATTTTTTTGTATTTTTTGGTTTTCTCCATTGCCTGCACAGAATGCAATGAATTTCATAACAATCAAATGTACAAATTAATGACCAGCATGGATTCATAGGAAAATGAATAAAGATTCCAAATATGTAAACTTGTACACACTTATATTTACATTTCACACTCTGTTCCTGGATTATACAGGTGGTGCGTTTTTAATGTGCTTCAGTATAGCTATCAATCTAATGTAAAGAAATAAAACCACAATATTTAGTATTTCACACTTTACATCCATTAACTAATCCCTTGATATTAGAGTTAGCTAATTAAGCGAATATTGAGAGTTTGCCTACCGCTCAGGACTTTATCACAGCTTAAGAAATAGAACTTTAGTAGCGTTTTACACTCAATCACAATATACTTGTAGATATGAGGTAAGTTGAGGTTTCTATTCTATAACTTATAAGCGTGCGTTGTCTTCCCAACGGTTCTCAGCAAGTGATCTTAAAATTCAGCATTCGTTCGCATGAAGTTAAAATATTTCCTGATTCCCACGCCAAGAGTTAATTATTTCCCGGCTCATGTTTAGACACGTACCATGATTTATCGTGAGTCTCCAGTTGACCACTGAACACGGAAATATAATACTCTGGGAACCACTGGTTTCGACCAAGCTAATAAATCGTATAGACATCTTTAAAGAAATGCTTTTAAGAGCCTTGATAGAATTTGGGATCGTATGACAGGACCTTTAATGAAGACTTGAAAAATCAGCTAAAGAAACGAACACAGGTGCAAATATTTCCGTAGAGAACACAGACAAATGTGAAGGAAAAGAAAAGTAAGGAATTTTAACATAATCTAGACAAAATCTTCGAGCACTCTGTGACAACTTGTCATGATGCACTGGAATGCAGAGGGAGTGAACAGCAAGCAGGCTGGATACAGCAAAAAGACAGAGCTGGAAAACATCTTGTATGAGAAGCAAGTCAGTGTTTGCTGTATCCAAGAGACTCACTTGAAAGCAGATCAAATCTTTAAAATAAGGGGATATCAATGCTTCAGATCCGACAGAAAAGATAGACGAAAAGGAGGAGTACTTACTCTTGTAAGGAATAACATTCCTGCACACGAAAGGAAAACCTTCATGGATGGAGCAGAATATCAGCTGTTGCAGATAAAGGTAGACAAGATGGAAATAGAACTCCTGAACTATTACTGTCCGAACAACAAACCCCTGAGTCTCAGCTCTATACAGGTACCAGCCACCAACTTTATAGCAGTTGGAGACTTTAATAGCCACTCCCAGAACTGGGGCTATAACCATCTGGATCACAGAGGTGAAGAGGTTGAAACTTGGCAAGATGATCACTCCCTAATCCTAGTCAATAATGCCACAGATACTCCTACCTTCTACTCCAGAGGATGGCACACAACTTCAACACCAGATCTTGCCTTCTCCACACCAGATATAGCTGGATCTATTAGTAGAGAAGTAGGAGACCAACTAGGGGGGGAAGCGACCATCGCCCAATCTTTCTTACTGTCCAGAGTGCAACTCTCAGTACAGGCCCAGCCATTACAAGATGGAACTACAAAAAAGCCAACTGGGGTTTATTCAGGCATCAGGTGAACACGCTGCTGTCTACCCTCAAGGTATAGAACAGAGACATTAATGAAGTGGTAAAAGACTTCAACAGATGCATACTACAAGCTGCAAAAGAAACCATTCCCAAAGGATGCCGGCGTAACTACATACCATACTGGTCCAGCACACTCCAAGAACGTCAGGAAGCTATGGACAGGGCTAGAAAGGACGCAGAGTCTCAGCCTTCACTTGAAACTCACAACAAATGGAAAAAGGCTGTAGCAGAGTTTCAGAGAACAAAGCTAGAAGAAAAACGGAAAAGCTGGAGAACTAAAACGGCATCGCTGAACCTTGAGAAAGACGGCAGGAAACTTTGGAGATTAGTCAAGTCTCTAAATGAAGAGCGTTCCTCACCTAGGCAGACTATCACATTGGATGAAGGTGGCAAACTTTTCAGAGGAAAACAAGCTGCAGACTTGTTTGCTAGAAGATACAGTTCAGAAAGCAACTTACCCATTAACATAGATCATCAGAGAGAGATAAGAAAAGAAATACTGGCAACCATGGGACAGACAGATACTCCTGCCCCAATGAGGGAACCCATCACACTAGGAGAACTACAGAAGGCTATTTCCAAGCTTAAGTTTCAAAAGTCACCCGGCCCAGACAAAATCAGCAGCGAAATGCTAGTAAATCTGAGCTCAGCAGCAAAGACAAAACTGCTTGAGATATTCAACCACAGCTGGTTGAAAGGAACGGTACCCCAAGTATGGAGAGAAGCCATCACAATACCCATACTAAAGAAAGGGAAATGTAAGACCGAGGCTGCAAGTTACCGGCCAATCAGTCTCACAAGCTGTGTTGGGAAGACTATGGAGCGAATAGTCAACCACAGATTGAAATGGTATTTAGAGTCTGAGCAGATCCTGGTGCCGGAACAAGCTGGATTTAGAGAATGCTACAGTATAGAAGACCAAGTTACTTACTTGTCTCAAGCAATAGAAGATGCCTTCCAGGAGAAGAAAAAGGTCCTAACGATCTGGGTCGACTTCAAGCAGGCCTTTGACAAGGTGTGGAAAGATGGCCTCATTGCAAAACTTAGGAGAAGTGGAATCCAAGGCAACATGATGAAATGGATCCAGTCATACTTGCATAACAGGAGAACTAGAGTCACTCTTGACGGTCTGCAGAGCAGAAAAGTGTTGCTCCATCAGGGGGTACCTCAAGGAGGAGTAATTTCCCCAACACTCTTCCTTGTTTACATCAATGACCTGGTGAAAGATCTCCATGCAGGAGTTAAAGCTGCCTTATATGCAGATGACCTAGTACTCTGGTGCGCTGATGAAAATGTCACCACAGCAAATTATAGAATGCAGCGGGCAGCAGACATGCTAGTGTCATGGGCAGAGAAATGGCTTATCACAATAAACACAGACAAAACCTCCACAACACTGCTCTCCCTCGCCCCCAAGGACAAATCAGCTAACATACACCTAGGGACAACCGTGATCAAGGAAGAAAGCTACCCCCACCTATCTTGGGGTGACATTTGACCAAAGGCTTACATGGAATAAGCATATTGAAAATGCAGAAGGAAAGGCCCGAAGACGACTAGGCATACTCAGAAAATTAGCAGGTACCAACTGGGGAGCAAATGAACGAAATCTAAAGAAGATTTATAATGGAGTAATAAGACCACACTTAGAGTTTAGCTCAGCAGCATGGTCATCAGCTGCTAACTCACATCTGCAGTCTTTGGACAAGGTGCAAAATCAAGCTCTCAGGCTCATTACAGGAGCCATGAAAACTACACCAATAACAGAGATGCAGAAGGTTGCTGGATTACAGACATTGTCCCATAGAAGAGACACAAAAACCCTGATCCAGATGGAAAAGTACAACAGTATGCCAATGCACCCAATGAAGGCAAGACTAGATGATCTGGCATTGGGACGTCTAAAGCGTAGCAGCTTTGTGCATCGGGGGAAAAGACTTATAAGACAGCATCAAGAAGACCTATCCATGAAGACAACACCACTGAAGCCCACCCTATACCCTGTACCATGGGAGCAGGCCAGCAGTGCCCTCCAAATTAATACATCAGTCAGTGGTCTCACAAGTGGATGTGAGTATCATCATCATCTCAACCCATAACCCGTCATGGGTCGTAGGGGTGCCATGGTGGAAGCATCAGCAGACAGGGTCCTCCACTGCTCTCTATTCTCAGCAATGCGTACAAGTGTGGAGAAACCGTGTCCTGCCCATTCTTTGATGTTATCAGCCCAGGATTTTCTTTGCCTTCCTCTTCTCCGTTTACCTTCGACTGTTCCCTGGAGGATCGTTTTCGAAAGGGAGTCATGACGAGTTACATGCCCAAACCAGGCAAGCTTTCGACGTTTCACTATTGACAAAAGTGGTTCTTGATGGCCTGCATAGGTGTTTATCTTCTCTCTAACATAGACATTTGTTTTGTGCTCTTTATAGCAAATGCGCAAAAATCTTCTGTAACATTTATGCTCGAAAGCCTGAATCCTTCGCTCCGTATCTGCAGTGAGTGTCCAGCCCTCACACCCATACAAGAGAATAGATAATACAAGTGATTTGTATAATTTGATCTTCACAGGAAAACTGATGTTACTTTTCCAGATCACATTCAACCTTGTCATGGCAGCTGAGGCCATCTCAAGTCTTGTCTTGATTTCTTTATTTGATCTTCCATCACTACATATAGTGGACCCGAGATATTTAAAGGTGTTAACTTCTTCTAACGTTTGCCCATTTAACGTAATGTTGGTCGGAACATGTTTCTTATGGCTATTCACCAATATCTTGCTTTTTTTCTATATTAATTTCCATCCCATATGTGAGTATAATGATCTGCAAAAACGAACTGCTTGTTGCTGTCATTTTTGACGGAGTCATCTGTCAAGTTATTTGCTTATGTTTTTATCATAAGAATAATTGTGTCTTTACCTGCGATGTCAGGTTGATTAGGGGTTGTCTTCCCTTGTTTATTCATTCATTGTGTTTGACCTTTAGGGTCAAAGGTAGACAGTTCGGGCGTATGCCCATGGGCAGGTTTTTTTAAAGCGGGAGTTGAGTTAGACTTCCGGCAAGCCGAGAAGTGTCCTGGTTTCTGAAGGGACGAGAGTCCATTGTGTTTTTCGGGAAGAATCTTCGAAGTGACTGCACTGGCAGTTTTCCCCAGTGAATCTCTGTGCGTTGGAATGACAGCAGAGTTCCTTGTTAAGTTCTGTGGACTCGGTTACAGGTAATACCGACTTTTTCCATTACTATGCTTTCGGTAGCAGAACATGTTAGAAGATTGCCTAGTCTGTGAACTGCAGCTCACCGGTCCTCCATTTCAGAACTTATATTTTGTGCTCGAGGTAGCCATCCAAGACTATTAGTCTTTATATTGTCCAGAAATCCAGTGACGAAGATATATTGTGGGAACCGCAGATTGGCGGCATATTTATGTCTACAATAAGCATTACTGCAGGGTTGATGGTAACCTGCTTATCAGAAGTACACAGCCGACGTCAGAACGAGGCCTGTGTTTTCGGCTATTATACTACAGCCTGATAATGTGCAATTGGCGGGGAATGCCAAGTTGCACCTATGTGTCAAAGTGATTAAGGTATCTGACGCGTTTAGTCAGTAATCCCGGCGACGCCACGAACTGTCCTTATTGAAGAACATTGTATTGACCATGCACGAATATTCAAATGTTTACCAGCTTGCTGAATGCCTAATGTATACCTATCGATTTCCGGTCAGCATGACCTTGTTTACAATGACTGTTCCTGTTGATACCATGTGTGTTCTCGTCAATAAATGTTTTGAAACGTGCCTGCAGTGTCCAAGCATCCTTGACTACTGCATGTGAGTGTATGGGTTGCAGGGTCTACATATATACGAGCCTAAACACATTCGCGCCTTCATTCGCACCCACACTCAGTTCATCATCCGCTCGCACTACACACCTAACAACATGTATACTGTCTTGGGCCAGTGATCACCTCAACAAGAGAAAAAGTACAATTACATTTTTGGTGGACCAGTTACGTGGGCTCTTCTGATACATTTCTGGTACGCCAGCCTTAAACAGACACCCCACCAGGCTACTTACACTTCTGGATGATGGGGCTATTTTCGTGAGAAGGACAAGTACACCTTACATTTGTGGGTTTAAGCTGGACAGAGCGAGAAATTAACATTTCCGTGGACTTATGCTACATTTATTATGCCTCCAGTGTTGTCCAGAAATTTACATTTCTACCTTTGCTACATGTCATGAGGAACAAAGTGGACAACTGAGAATAACACACATACTCTATGCTTTCAAGTTTTGGCTACAACAGGACAGAAATAGGTCATCAACTGTTGACCCAGATAAACAGTGCTAGCATTTATGTTATAATGCTACATAAACCACAACAGGACAAGTACTGAAGTTAACATCTAGGCATTTGCTACGTGGACCACAACTGCAAGTCGAGTCCCTTTTTGTAAACGGTACCGCTGGTCGTTTACACGTTTCAGTCAACAACAGACTTTTCTACGCCCGAGCATTCAAGCTACATTGTTCGAGGTCAAGTGCTTGTAAACAGTACATGGAAATTGTAAACATTCAATGTGCAAGTCCTAAGTCGAGAAGGTCATAGTAACTTTTGTTCGTGAATACCACTTTATGCTACAGTGGATTTGACATTCAGTGCGCGCTTGACATTTTGTTTCTGTGTTCGCAAGGAGCAAGTTAGTTACTGTAATATCATGTGTGACTAAGCTTTATTTTGCAACACATTGAATTGATTGCTATTTATGTTAATTGTACTATTGTTGTGTATTTTTCTTGTGTTCTTCTGCGGGTTTTCGGTTGGTGGGTCTTACAGTAAATATGCCACTTAATCGAGGGTTACTGTAAGCGTTCTGTAGGGATTGCAATTTTCTTAATTGAAATTTGCTAGCGACTTTTGTTGCTATTTTTTTTTTTAGCTGTGACGACATCAGTTAGTGTTGTTTTCGTTATTTTTCCGTTCTTTGATTTTCGTCTAATTTTGTTTGTATCTGTTCTTCTCTCATTCCTTCCATTTATTTCTTTACACCTTTTCGTTTATAACAGTGTTGCCATTTGTCTTGTTTATTTTTCGCGGTCATCATTACACATTTGTGTAACATTTTTTTTTACTTTTTGCTGTATTGTTTATTTGACTTCCGCGAACGTTTTCGGTCATTGTTCTGTATCTTTGTCTTTGTATTTATGATTGTACTACATTATTGTCATACACAGTCTACATACATACACTTGGTCATGTATTATTATTATTATTGATAAGGTACACTCTTCATATAGAGATTGTTAATAAAATATTATTATCTAAGATATTTATACAAGTTCTTTGATAAAAGACTTGTTATCTTCAAAGATTGAGACAAGGTGAAATACATATTCAAGTTCTTTAAAAAAAAAAAAAAAAAAGACTTGTGCCCATAGTGAGTGGGATATAAAGGAATTATTTTCCACAGGTACTCAAGTGATTTTTTGTTACATTATAAACAAGAGGACCATACAAGGTCTTTGTCTAAGACTAAGAGAGTGAAATAAAGTGAAGTGAGTATACAAGTCTAGCATTTCAGACTTGTCTCCCATTGAAGTGGGATAAGGTAATTTATTTAATTTTTTCAGGTTTCTGATCTCATTAGACAGAATGTCTACATTGGATTTCTTCATCCAGCAAGGGTTGACCCTTGGTAAGTCTGGTAAAGAATTAGAAGAATATTCATCTGCTCAATTCGCCATTGCATTAAAGTCAGATGAAAAGAAACAAAAAGAGGAAATTAAATTGAAAGCAGAAGCTGAACAAAGGAGAGCAGATGCTGAACTAAAGAAGCTAGATGCTGAGAATAGAAGATTAGAACTTGAAGAGAAAAGGTATCAAAGAGAAGCTGCTGCTGAGGAGAGAAAAGCTCAAGCTGCTGCTGAGGAGAGAAAAGCTCAAGCTGCTGCTGAGGAGAGGAAAGCTCAAGCTGCTGCTGATGAAAGAAAATTCCAGATGGAAATGGAAGACAAAAAACTTCAAGCTGCTGCAGAGGAGAGAAAAATTCAAGCTCAAGCTCAAGCTGCTGCAGAGGAGAGAAAACTTCAAGCTGCTGCAGAGGAGAGAAAACTTCAAGCTGAGGCTGAAATTAGAAAAATGGAACATGAGGAAAGAAAACAGAAGATGGAACTTGATGAAAGACTCGCAACTTTGGAGTTAGAGAAATTGAAATTGGCGAGTACGGGTGCTCAGCAAACAACTTCGAGTACGACAAAGGAGTTTGTTAATAGGATTAAATTGCCTCATTTCAATCCTTTAAAGGATGACGTAGCAGATTATCTAGATAGATTCCAATTTTTATGCGATACGCATAACATAAAAAAGGAAAAATATGTTGAACAACTGATGGAATTTTTTACAGGTGACACAGTGACTACTCTTATGACAATAGACGAACATGACAGGACTAATTATGATGTTGTCAGAGCAGCATTGCTAAAAAAATACCAACTAAAAGAAGAAGACTATCGTCTTCGTTTTAGGACAATGTTGCCAGAAAATGGAGTAGATTTCTCTGATTTTGTTACAAAAATACGTCGTACATTTACACGATGGGTTGAGTTGTCTCAGACTGAGAAAACATATGAAGGTCTAATGGACTTATTATTGCGAGATAAGGTTTTGTCATCTGTTAATGATTCTTTTCTTGCATTCCTTCATGAGCGTAAGCCTAAAAACTTAAAAGATATGGAGGAATACTGTTGTCAGTATGCCACAGCACATCCCCATGCTACAGTTAGCAATTCTAAAGTGAAAGAAGGGTCGCCAGCTGCTTCGGCAACACCATATGGCCCTAATTTCAAAAAAAAATTTCAGGGTGCTCAACAAAACTGGAATAGGGGAAGTAATCAGAATTACACTCAGAAGCGGAGTAATCCAACACATGAGGGTTCTTCGTCTATGAATTGGAGACAAGATGGTAGTTCTCGTAATTTTAATGGTAATAATCTTAGACACTTTCGCAAGGGTTATCGTAATAATAACCATTCGAGCTTTCGAGATAACCATTCTCGACGTCAAGATTATGACGATGGTGAATTTAGAAACCGGGATTCAAACCGGAATGAGGATTACAATAGGCAATATGATAACAATTACAGGGGAAATGATAGTCGAAATAATTACAGGCAAACTCTGCACAACAAGAGTTTGATGGAGCCTGTAATACAGTAAATGATAGTGGTAACTCTAGGGCTATCACTGGTTGTGCTTTCGATTTTGGGAGAGCAACTGAATGCCCCCAATGCTTAACATTGTTCGACTCATCGACTGTATCTACTCTAAGTTGTGGTCACCCTCTTCCTGCTCTACCTGCTACAGTTGCGCATGATGGGAGAGGATCTCTCATCTTACATAAAGGTCTAATAAATGATAGGCTAGTCTCAGTACTTTTCGATTCGGGATGTACTACCGTCGGGGTTAGGGAGTCTCTGATATATCCTTGCTGTGCCACTGGAAAAACAATCAAATGTGTTACATTTGGTGGTACTATGGAAAGTTATCCTACTGCTATTATTAGGATTGACACTCCCTTCTTCACAGGAGATGTCCATGCATGTCTTCTTCCTAATCCTATTGCGGATCTTATAATCGGTCGTATTCATGGGGTTAAGGAATGCACCCCGCAACAAATTTCTAGTTGGGAGGAAAAAAACATTCAAACGGTCAATGCAGTGGTGACAAGAGCTCAGGCTCTTAATCCCCCAACTTCATCGGATAATAGTAATGAAGTTGATAGCCAAGACGAGCACTTGGTGATTTCCCATGACTCGTTTGTTAAACGTCAAGAAGAGGATCCTTCTTTGAAGAAATTCTTCCTTCTTGCAAAGAAAGGGGATCCCAATCAAAATACTAATCACAAATCGTATATTACTATGAAGAATGGTATATTGGTACGGATGGTACAACACTCGGACAAGTCATTTATCATCCAATGTCCAATGGATTGGTAGAACGTCTTAACAGGACACTAAAGAACTTACTTGGCAAGATAACGGAGGATCATCCTGAAGATTGGGACAGGGTTTTACCTGCAGTCCTCTTTGCCTATAGAGAAGTTCCCAACGAGCATACAGGGTTTTCTCCTTTCGAACTTGTCTTTGGTGCGCAACCGCGCGGTCCGATGTCCTTGTTACACGATTTGATAACTTCTGATAATATTGACGATGATACACAATCGTCATATGAATATGTCATTGCTCTTAGAGAAAAGATTATCGAATCGTGCAGGTTAGCAACTTCATCTTCTGAATTTGCGAAAGAAAAAGCTAGGCGATTTGCTAACAAGAAAAGACGCCTACGTCAACTTTGTCCTGGAGACAAAGCATATGTCTTACTTCCCTCAAGAGAGAATAGACTTCTCATTTCATGGAAAGGTCCATACACTATAGTCTCCAAAATTTCCGATGTCGACTATATCGTCGATGTGGATGGAAAGCATAAAACCTTCCATATAAATATGCTAACAGAGTTTATTGAACGTCCAGACTATTTGCAGCCTATTTTCCAGGCGACGGACGACTCTCCAGTCCAACATGGTCACATCTCATCCCTGTCCGTTATACAGGATGAGGAAACTATTTTTTCTGACGTTAACTTACCTCTTCCTGCGATTCCACTGAATTCAACGGAATCGTGGAGGGACGTTACAATCTCTTCAAACTTGTCTTTTGAGGAGCAACGTCAAGTATCCTCTACACTACAATCATATCAGGATGTCCTTACCGACATTCCTGGACACACAGATGTCATAGAACATGACATCATACTTACTGATCGTAATCCGATCAGAGTAAGACCATACCCAATACCTATTCATTTTCAAGCACAAGTCGAGAAAGAATTGGATGAAATGATTCAACTGCAAATAATTGAACCATCCACTTCAGCTTATTCTTCGTCGATAGTTATTGTTCGAAAGAAAGACAATAACATACGTCTTTGCGTTGACTATCGCAAATTAAATCAAGTTACGAAGTTCGATGCTGAACCTATGCCGTTATTAGATGATCTACTTATTAGACTTTCTAAAGCTAAATTCTTTACTAAACTAGACTTGTCGAAAGGTTATTGGCAAGTCCCACTGACGGAACACGCCAAACCTCTCACTGCTTTTTCGACACCTAGGGGTCTGTTTCAATGGAATTTTATGCCTTTCGGGCTTATGAACGCCCCAGCGACTTTCGTGCGCATGATGCGACGAATTCTATCAGATCGTGCAGATGTCATCGCATATTTAGACGACATCTGTCTTTTCAGCGATACTTGGGAAGAACACTATTTGGGTCTAAAGGAATTGCTATCTACTCTACGTGAGCATAGTTTGACTGCAAAACCCTCTAAAGCTTTTGTTGGGTTTAGTGAAATTTCCTTCCTAGGTCATCGAGTTGGTCATGGTCTGTTGAAGACAGAGGACCAAAACATTTCGAAGATATTAAATATCTCGGTTCCGAAGACAAAAAAGCAAGTGCGTAGTCTCTTAAGACTACCAACGATTGATAAGACTTTTGTTCTTCGTAGTGATGCCTCTTCCACTGGGATTGGAGCGGCACTAATGCAGGAATATTCAGGAACTCTGCATCCTGTAATGTATATTTCTAGGAAGCTAAATGCGGCAGAAAGGAATTACTCGGTTTTAGACCGTGAATTGTTGGCTATGGTTTGGTCCATTCTTAAGCTACAAAGGTTCCTTCTGGGCGCGCATTTCTTTATGGAAACCGACCAAAAAGCTCTTACGGCTATGCAAAGTAAGGATTTGAAGAGCTCGAGATCTACTCGTTATGCTATTGCTCTTTAGCCTTTCCATTTCACGGTGCGAGCTATCCGTGGTTCGGATAATGTGATGGCGGACATATTGTCCAGATGCCCACATGATTCCAGTTAAATCTTGTGTCCTAGTTTTTTCCTGATACACTTTCGGACTTAGGTCTGTCCTTAATATCCTAATATGTTGTAATACAAATGTATTTGGATGATGTTTAGATAATTTAACAAATTTCATTTTGTCCATCCATCAGTGATATGTTGCTAATATAGCATTGTAATTCATGACATTTGTATATTGCTATAATTATAGTATTTAGTAATGATTGATATATGATTGGTATTGCCAGCAACTTAGGTTTCTTTAATGGTACCCCCTTTGTTTGTTTGGCTTAAAGGAGATATTTTCTCCTATGTTGGGAGATGATTTGTATCCTCTTCAGACGCTTTGTTTATGCGTCTATTGTACCTGATATTAGGTTCATTTTTTCATGAGCACATAAGTGATACTTGTGCAATCTTGCTCATGGACATATTAAAAAAAAAAAATTTCATTTTTTTTTTACAGGGGGGTGGTAGTAATATGTTGCTGTCATTTTTGACGGAGTCATCTGTCAAGTTATTTGCTTATGTTTTTATCATAAGAATAATTGTGTCTTTACCTGCGATGTCAGGTTGATTAGGGGTTGTCTTCCCTTGTTTATTCATTCATTATGTTTGACCTTTAGGGTCAAAGGTAGACAGTTCGGGCGTATGCCCATGGGCAGGTTTTTTTAAGCGGGAGTTGAGTTAGACTTCCGGCAAGCCGAGAAGTGTCCTGGTTTCTGAAGGGACGAGAGTCCATTGTGTTTTTCGGGAAGAATCTTCGAAGTGACTGCACTGGCAGTTTTCCCCAGTGAATCTCTGTGCGTTGGAATGACAGCAGAGTTCCTTGTTAAGGGGAGGAGCTACCCTGAAATGCTATTTTCGTTATTAATTGCTGGATTTCAATGAAAATGCACAGACTTAACCTATATCAATACTAGATACGAAAAATGAAGAGTTTTATGGCACTGCACTACTGGTTGCCATAGAAACGGCGGCCATATTGGATTCTATTGTTCTATTTCAATTTGCTAAGGCTTTTTTATTTATTAAGCTATGAATACCAAATATGAACACAACGTTTATCATTATATTTTAAAACTTTTCGATTGGTGGATTTTTGATAACTTTAATACAAAAAAAGTTGTAGGACTTTGAATATAGTGTCTAAAAAAAGTAACAAATTTTGATAAATTTTACATTACTTTTTGCAATAAATCAAAAGTTTGATCAGATACTCAAAATCCAGCAGTATGAAAGTTTTAGAAGATTATGGGCAACATATGTGCCAATTTTTATGTCAATTAACACATAAGTGTGGAAGTTTTAAGGAAATTAGGATGAAAATATTAGATTTTGAGAAAATCGCATTTTTCTCCATAAATAGACTACAATTAAATAAGTCTGTAATATTGCCCCTGAAAAATTGCTTACTTGTCATTTAGAACATACTGGTAGCATAGCCAGCTTCCTCTGCAGCTTCCTATCTGGCTTTCTGTTGAAATTTGTGCCTAATTTCCTTCCTTGTCTTAGCGCAGTTTTCTGCCGTTTTAGAGCTGAGCAATATTGGATTCTTTGTTCTATTTCAATTTGCTAAAGCTTTTTTATTTATTAAGCTATGAATACCAAATATGAACACAATGTTTATCATTATATGTTAAAACTTTTCCAGTGATGGATTTTTGATAACTTTAATACAAAAAAAAGTTGTAGGACTTTGAAAATAACGTCTAACCAAAAATTTGATCAGATACTTAAAATCTATCACATAAAAAGTTTTAAAAGATTATGGGCAATATATGTTCTAATTCTTACTTTTCCTGTGATGGATTTTTGATAACTTTAATACAAAAAAAGTTGTAGGACTTTGAAAATAGTGTCTAAAAATAGTAACAAATTTTACTAAATTTTACATTACTAAATAAGTATGTAATACTACAGCAAAAAGATAACTTACTTGTCATTCAGAACATACCGGCCATATATCCAGCTTCCTCTGCAGCTTCTTGTCTGGATTTCTGTTGAGATGTGTGCTTTGCTATCACCATCACTTAACATGGTGGTGTAGCAAAATTTGTGTCGTGTCACAGACCGGCTCCATAAAACACTAGCTGCCTCAGCCTCCATCACACCTGAACTTCCGAGAAAGAAGAAAAGGTATGAATTAGTAACACTTAAAATAATGATGTAAGCAGACATTGAACACTTTCCTTTACAATGTAGAAGCAAATGTAGTACAAAGGAAGCAAAGCAAACACATGTAAGTAATAAATTATGTTACTAAAACTGATACTTATGGAGAAATTAAAATTAGATCAGTTTAAATTTTTAGACAAGGAGAAGGAGAAATCAAAAATAAGATTCAGAAGTAAATACCTTCAAAATTTATATCACATCCTTGCTTCACATGCTCCTCAAGTTTTTTTGATGCAGGCCAGGCATATCCATGTTATGTGCAAAGTAGTTAAATTTATAGGGTCCCATTCCTGATAACAATGATGATAGAACTGCAACTTTGTTCACACTGAATGAATTATGTTCATCAACCGATGATGTGTACGTTGATGCAACGGTTTTGTTGCAAACACAACAATTCACTTTGATGAATGTGTTGAACAAGACCTCTCTTGGCCTGATTATTAATTTCTGCAGACAGCTTCCCATAGCATTCTGGACATGCAAGCTGACTAACAAGGTTGCATATCTTAGACATATCAACTATAGTTCTGGAGACCGTATTGTAAGGCGTTGAAGCTTCTTGCACCGATGAGGCACTTAGTTCCAGCTTTTTACAGAACCGTGGTGTGCTGTGGGGTGAAGAGGTAGAAGTTGTAGAAGAGCTTGTGCTGGCTCCTTCATTTACAGCTGAAGCTGACAGTATAACCTCAGGCAGACTAGGCTCATTAGGGGGACCATTTAGTTCTGAAAAAAGTACATAAGAAATAATCACAGCTCAAGAAACATGTAACATGCTTATAAATACCATGATAATTTATCGTATAATGTGGAATCATGTCATTTTGTCAAACCAGAAAAATGCGATCACTGTTTACTGCCAACGCGTTTACTAAAACTTTGCAAATACATAAATTTAATTTTTAAAAATAATAGCTTATTCACATGTGACATTTTTTTTAAAAGAATATCGTTGAACCCTTTATGGGTTATAATAAGGACATATTGTGTATTAATTCAAGAAAATTAAGTCAGATTTCCAATATCCAAATATAGTACCTTCTTCCCCCTCCACTCAGTTCTAACAGAGTCAATCAAAACTAAATTTCTGTAGGCCTAGCCTAAATGTGTTGTGCGTGCCTGGCTTTCTACAGTGATTCATTTTTACCATTACCATAACAAAATTAGCGATTTTTACCTGCACTATCTTGGTTCCATCTTTTCTCCCTGGCCGTTTCCATGTTTAGATGACGAAAGCTATTCTTTTTTCGAGGCATTTTCACACAAAAAGTTCCGAAAAATGCGTCTAACTAAATATGTACACAGAATTTATCAATCTGACGCCATATTGTCAACACTGCGGTTACAAGTCACGTGGATTCACGCAGCCAACGAACAGTTTAGAATAGTGAGCGGAAAAAGCCGATGTCAGTGAATGTCCGACGATTTCCATATATGGAGGTAATCGGTAAAAAAGCGACCCATAAAATCTCGATCTTGGCGGGTATAATTTTGTTACCAAAATAAATTAACTACATCACAGGATTCCCCAGGTCTAGGCGAATCCAATGATGTATAATACGTAGGGGTGCAGGCTTGGTTGCTATGGGAAAAACTAGGTCAAATTAGGCCAATTTTCTCGAGTTTGAGAAAATCTCTCTGTACTATACCTTTTTCAAAGTCAAAATACATATTGTTAGAGTGCATTTTGACATTTAATTCTGTTATATTTAGATTCAGGAGATGTTAAAGTATCAGAAAATGGACTAATCCCAAAATCCATCATTTTTGTATTTTGACGTTAATTTAATGCCCGCTCCTGGACTTAAGTTCTGTGGACTCGGTTACAGGTAATACCGACTTTTTCCATTACTATGCTTTCGGTAGCAGAACATGTTAGAAGATTGCCTAGTCTGTGAACTGCAGCTCACCGGTCCTCCATTTCAGAACTTATATTTTGTGCTCGAGGTAGCCATCCAAGACTATTAGTCTTTATATTGTCCAGAAATCCAGTGACGAAGATATATTGTGGGAACCGCAGATTGGCGGCATATTTATGTCTACAATAAGCATTACTGCAGGGTTGATGGTAACCTGCTTATCAGAAGTACACAGCCGACGTCAGAACGAGGCCTGTGTTTTCGGCTATTATACTACAGCCTGATAATGTGCAATTGGCGGGGAATGCCAAGTTGCACCTATGTGTCAAAGTGATTAAGGTATCTGACGCGTTTAGTCAGTAATCCCAGGGCGACGCCACGAACTGTCCTTATTGAAGAACATTGTATTGACCATGCACGAATATTCAAATGTTTACCAGCTTGCTGAATGCCTAATGCATACCTATCGATTTCCGGTCAGCATGACCTTGTTTACAATGACTGTTCCTGTTGATACCATGTGTGTTCTCGTCAATAAATGTTTTGAAACGTGCCTGCAGTGTCCAAGCATCCTTGACTACTGCATGTGAGTGTATGGGTTGCAGGGTCTACATATATACGAGCCTAAACACATTCGCGCCTTCATTCGCACCCACACTCAGTTCATCATCCGCTCGCACTACACACCTAACAACATGTATACTGTCTTGGGCCAGTGATCACCTCAACAAGAGAAAAAGGACAGTTACACTGCTACATTGAGTATGATCCAAGAAAGCTATCCCGATCAATCATGGATACATGCCTATACAGATGGATCAGCAACTAATGCTGTTAGGAATGGAGGTGCCGGTATCTTTATCTCATATCCTGACAACCACTATGAGACTAGGCACATTCCCACTGGTAAATTCTGTTCCAACTATACAGCTGAGGTTCAAGCTCTAGAGCAAGCTGCAAATATGATTTATAACACCAACTCTGACTGCCACCAGGTAGTCATCCTCACGGATGCACTGTCTGTCCTGCAAGCTCTCAAGGGTGGTAAACTCCCGCATCTGAGAAATGAACTAAACAAGGTAGCTGCCAAAAAGAGAACCATACTTCAGTGGGTACCATCTCATTGTGGTGTACCCGGAAATGAAAAGGCAGATAAACTTCCAAAAAAGGGAGGAGAATGTGAACAAGAAGATAATGAAGTCACATACTTTGAGAAAAAGAGAGCTATCCAGACTATCAGAAGAGAACAGAACCAACCCAAAGACGACTATCACTCTCGACCGGCAGGGACAGATAACTATTTTTCGACTCAGGACAGGGCATAACAAACTGAATAAACACATGCACAAGCTACGATTGTCTGCTTCACCACTGTGCACATGTGGATTAAACGAACAAACTGCTGAGCATGTTCTACAGGACTGTCCTCTGTATGACCAGTTAAGAAAGATATACTGGCCCAATGACTCAACACTAAACTCAAAGCTATATGGAGTTAAAGAGGAACTTCAAACAACAGTCGAATTCATCAAAGATGCGATCGCAAGAAGAAGAAGAAGCTATGGGACTGCCCTTATCTTGTAACCTTTTATAAACAGTGTCATCGAAGGCGAACTAAGTGTTTGTTTAACACCGAACAACCCATACAGCGCGATTGATTTGACAGCACTGACTTCAGCAGTAAAGGGGAACCACAGACAACATAAATAGAGCTATATCTTGTTCTATAAATGATAACTGTCGTTCGCGCTGACAGCATCACCGCATAACTCAATATAACAATGTCAGCCACTACAATAGCAGTACCGAATGTACAATTTATTGTTGTAGCTACGTAAAGTATTTTTAGACACAACGTCACAGCCTATCAGGGTTCAGTAATACATGAACAAGTTTTCCCACCATAGGCTTTCAGCTGAGTGAATACAGCAAAGGTAGCGACAAACATAAAAGACATGTTAATGTGAATTAATTACTTCCTTTAGTTTTGTTACGTGTTCGATTCTGAGTGACGGGCCATGCATTGGACTTCGTGTATGAGTATGGATCATTTTTATTTAAATTGTTTGTTTGTTTTTGGTCTATTCTCTCTCTCTCTCTCTCTCTCTCTCTCTCTCTCTCTCTCTCTCTCTCTCTCTCTCTCTCTCTCTTTTATTCCTCCTATGTTAAACGTCCGATTGGTAGAGTGCTCAGTGTACTGGTCCAGGTGCCGGGTTCGAAACACGGTGGTGTCACGCTGCAGTTTCCCTGCTGTAAATGTGTACCTGACTCTCCTCTTGCGTTAGAAAAGACATAGGCAGTGTCACGTAGGTCTTTATGTCATTAAATTACCTACATCTTCTTCCTATTCTCTCACCCTAATCCTTTCATTTATATTCTTTCCATACTTGTTTTTCCTGTATTTTTCGCATCACTCGGTTGCGAAAAATATTTTCTTCAGTATTTTTAAACTTTACCTGTTTCTTTCTCAAAACTGAGAATCGCGCTAGGACGATATTACGTAGATGTCAGGGCTGCAGGGCGTCAGAAGGCGTGATAAGTCGGTTCGCTGAACATAGGACGTAGACAAACGTCTACATTCTCACCGAGCGCGCGAGCTTCTTCTCGGCATAAGTCCCGGTGAGGTGTGATACTTTACATCTGCACCGGTCAGTATTCAGACATTTGTCTGAAAAATCCCAAACTGACACGGCGCTCACTGTGGGCCATGGTCAGCTGTAGTGTGAAAACTGCCCCGCATTGGAGACAGGTTGTCTGAGATTTCGCAACTGACACGCAGAAAGTGGCAGTTTACGACAGCCTCTTCTAGTTACGTAGTTGTTATGAGAAAGGGGAGATTATTTCGTTTTTGCGAAATAAACGTTCATCTCTTTGTCTGGGTTTTCATATATGCTAGAATGAGCTAGATTTCATTATCACTCGGTAACTTCGCAGTCAAGACTAGAACAAGCCTCGTTCGATTTCTAAAAATCTCTGTTAGAACTGCAGCGTATTTTACGCTGTACAACCCAATGCCTAGTATCCTGGCTTTTGGCTGGGATCATGTGTCTAGACACGGGGACCGGTACAGTGACATTCATGTGTCATTAGGTCCCTTGTGTGAGAACACAGAGGATCACTACAGTGACACAGTTTGTCATTGGGTCTTCTTGTGTTGGGACATGTGGTCTTGACCAGAGCCGGGTTTGGGCGGGGACAATGCGACCTCATGCGAGGAAAAAATATGCGACCTCAAGCGAGGAAAAAAAAAAAATCTCTGTTAAAAGAGATGGCCTTTAGTTTGATCGAAGTGGTTTAGTTCTTAGGAATTCTGTGTTTGAGGTATCATATATTATTATCTAGTATATCTAGTATTTTGTGAAGTGTTTAAAAGTGCTAAATCGCTATTTATTTCTCTAGGTAGATCTGGTGCAGAGCGAATAATTTATAAGTCTGTATTAATTTCTAGTGACGTGTCTCAGTGGAAAGCAGGATAAATTATATTTCTAGCATTAAACCTTAAATTCAGTCGGCTAATAAAGAAATTTAATTTAACTTCTAAATAAATCAGACGAGAGAATATATTTTAAAAAACTAAACTTATAACGCTAGATACATCATTGAGTGTTGACGAAATACGTATGTATTTTCTAATTCATGATGTTTGATTTATGACTATAACTTATTTCACGGGAGGTGTTAAATGATAAGTTAAGGTTTACGCCCGCAGTTAAAATATAAGTATACCCTTAAACATAGGATGTATAAATATTTCATATATATGTTTCTTTATACAGAGATTTCTGTGGTAACCTAACTATACCAGCGTTACGTACTGATGAACCTATCCTGTGAAGACTAACAAAACTTTTCCCTTAAAGACTTGGTCGTAAGCTTTTCAAGAACTTTAACGTGAACTGAAATAACGGGCCCAGTGTGCCTGAATTAGTCCTTCCAGAAACGATATTCTAAAGTACAGCCTTTGTGGCAAGTAACATTATTCATAGCATTAAACTTGCCGACATCTTTTTTGACCAAATGTGTGGTGAACCCTGATTATCTGTTGAGAGAAGCTGCCCACCGGTCATTTTCCTAATTTAGGGAAACCTCGTGTTCTGACATTGTGTGCTCGCTTAACCCTAATTCTTACTTCGTGAGTCAAGATACACTAACTTTAGTCTGAAATAGCTGACGCCTGAAGCTGATGCTCCCCGGAGAAATTTCTGAGAAAAAACAAAACCAGCAAACCACTCTGTAGAGCTGGGATCCGCTTCAGTGAACGACAGAACAGACAAAGGGTGTGAATGTTACCAAGGTTGCGCCAGACGGCAAGCTACATCACGTATGTAATTAGTACAGGGCCCTGATGAAAGAACCGAGTGAAAGTAGACGGTGTGAGGTATGTGAATTTCACCCATGTTTGTAATTCCATTTATGAAACTTGTTGTCAATGCAAGAATATTTTTTTTGACTTCCCTCAGGTTAAAACCTACTACATCTAAGTCGGTTCATATTTGTTTACGAGGAAAGAAAGAAAAATTATTAGACAAACTCATATGTATCATTGAATCTCCTGGCTTTCACTTTACTCATAACGGGACTGTGGGCTTACCTTGAGGGGACGAGATCATATTGGGGTCTATCATTTTCTTGTAGCAATTTCATTGATTATTGTTTTGACCACGTGTATATGTTTATTTTCTTGTCTTGATGAATTTTATGTGTTGTGAGGAAATTTTTAGCTGATAAATAAAAACTTCCCTTTGAAACTAAAAGCAGCGTGTTGGTCAGCTCGTTCAGAATATATATATGTAATCATTTTGATAGTCTTCCCACGTCTGTGTGTCTACCTGTCCGACTCTTACATTGTCACTGGTGTGTGTGCACGTGATCTAGTGCAGGTATGTTCATTAACATCAAAAATTAGCACTGGTATGTTGAAGTCACGGCATAGTCTGTCTTTCGACTCTTACATAGTTGTGTCGTAGCTAAAGATAGGCCTGAGAGAGAGTAAAGACGATTGAGAAGAATCTTGTCTTTTTCCAGGGGACCGTTCTATTGATTCGCTACCACTGCACTCGTGGAAAGATCTATTTCTGTATTAACTCTCACTGCAGCTATCACTGATTCTATCTATTCAGAAGGGACCAACCAAAGTCTTAATTTCCTATCAAAAATCTACGACAGGCAGCGAGAAAGGATACATAGGAATGTCTTCTTCCTTTGAATGGATATTCTTTTTAAAAGTACCACTGTGCATCTGCTTATCAACAACGATGGCGAAGCCCAAAGTTTCATGAAAAATACATTTGTGCACTACCTTTTTATCGAAATAACTGGTCATAGCCCTTTTCTAGCGAAACTTCCGCTGCATAGCCTTTGACCTTTTCTAGCTGACAAACCAATTTAGTTCGACTTAGAAATGATATCCATATATAAACAGACTCGTCTCTGAATATTCGATAGATTCATTGGTAGTACATCACTCATACTGGACACCACTTTGGACAGTATGGTTACAGGAACAAATGTTCGACATAAGACAGCATAATGTTGATCACAGGAATATCATCACCTGAGACCTCTAGACCTACCACGTCGAAGCCTTACCTAATATAGTGAAGTCTCTAACATTTCACTTCTCTACGGCAGTATCTGCTACGGGACTTTGCCTTTCATGTTATATCAGACTACCTGCCATCTTCGGTTGGAATGAACCCACATAAGTCTCTTGCCTTGATGGGACATTATGAGAGACACTTTCCTCTTGATATTATCTTCCCAATCATAGCCCTGTCTTTCTCGTGTGCGTTGGCCTTCAACTTTTCTTTGCGTTAGGGTTTTCATCCAGATGTTGCGTCTTTTTATATGACAAAACATATTTTATATCTCAAACTTTGATATAGCTGAAACGAGTAACGAGGAAGTCCCTAAAGAGGCTAATGCGCCAAAGAAGCTAATTCCCCATGTTAGAAGGAAGTAGTGCACTTTCGTTGGGCACGTTATGAGAAGAATAATGCTGGAATATTTTGTGACAATAGGAAAGATTGAAAGACAAGAAGACAGAAGGCGACCGGATTTCCTATTACAATTTCATAAGCTCAAGGAAGATCGTAGACAACAAGCCATAGTTTTTGGCTGGTTCTTGTGTTCACAAGAGATGTACGGTTGTCTAGTTCCTTGGAGCCTCAAATGCCATCTTTGTAGAGAGAATTGCTGCTTGAAGCAATTTAGATATAGTTTTGATGATGTGTGTTTTTCCATTCCCACGAAGTGGGCACCCACGCAGTGGGCTCAAGACAAGTATGTTTTTTCAAGCACAGAGACAGCAGGTTAGAACGGTTAGTTTAGAAGTGTGTAGCAAGAACAATTGGTAGAAATAGTCATACCCTGGCGGTTTAGGCCAGTCTTCGTCATACGAGATAAACCAACCAGCGCACACAGTTATAGTCCAGAAAATTTTATCGTCAGAAAAGAATAAAAGAAACCAGTTACTTTAAGTGTTCAACGTTCTATGCTCAGAAATGAAAAATAAACAGTTTGGGCAGAAAAAGTAATGACAGTGAAGATAAAATAGAAACAGGGACAGTTAATCGGAATTCATGGTACGAGTGGTGAAAGGTCGACTTTGTAAATAATCAACGCTATTGAAAAGACTGTATGAAAAGTTTGATTTTTGCAGTGGCAAGGCAGGATAGATTGAATCCCCTTCCACTTGATGTATCATTACATTCCCGAAAACATCATGTAAATAAACTTGACTGCTTGTGTTTACTTCACCGCTGTTCTAGTGAAGTCCATTGCCATCGAGTTCATCATCCTGCATCAGTTCTTCGTGTTAAATGTATGTACTCGTACGTGAAACATCATCATGTGCGACCACCCACTGTTAGGATAGTGATCGGACTTACAACTAAACAACAACAACACACACCAGCACGAACGGCCACACTGGCATTAAACAGAGACCTGCAATTAAGCTGAATCGTAACCAGAAACATGTCTGGCTGCCTACCTTATCATTCTTTCAGCTTACTTACTTAGTCGTTCCCCTTCTACCGTGAGGTGTAGAGGTTCATTCTTTCAGCACAGATATCTATATGCACACACACATCACACACACACACACACACACACGCACGCACGCACACGCACACGCACACGCACACACACACACACACGTGGCTCTAGTTTCAACTCCAGCCTTCTTACACCTTTCCATTTGAGTTAACGTTTTTTCATTGCTATCCGCTGAATCCCGAAATTTGCATAAAATCCCCGTATGTTTCGTGACATCTGGGCAGCGTGTATGCGATACAAACTTCGCATGCATCTCTTTGTTACAGATGTAAATATTATTCCTATATCCTTCTAGTTTTGTGGCAGTTATGTTGTTCAGGGAAAAGGTAGTCTCACAGCAAAGATTTCCATAGGGGAGTGGAGTGTTAGAGACTTCACAATACTAGGTCAAACTTTGTTATGCAGTGTGGTGACCAGCTCCTTTCCTCACTGCCTTTACCTTTTCTAACTCATGAGAAGTGTCAGGCACTCATTTACAGCTAGGTTGACTGTGGTGTTCCGGAACCCAGTAACTGTGCCACGAAAGCCGATTGGACACATTAACAGAAAAGCCAAAAAAGTTTCCGACTCCGACTACTGGAATTTTAGAAGTCCGACTCCCGACTACATTTTTTTACTAGTCATGTGGCCTAAAAATTAGAGTCGTAGCCCGGACACTATTTACCGACTCTGACCCCACTAAAAGACAGACTCGAGGTCACCGAGTTTACAGCGCTGCGGGTTGCCTGATCCGGAAAATCACACGTCTGAAAATACGTCCGCACACAAGGACATCATCCAACCGACTCCCCCTAGTAACTAAGCATTATTCAGTATCGTCATCTCGCATACGTCATCAATCAACGGTGCAACATCTGTTCACTAAGAGTGCTCTGTGGCACACAAACACCACGGCAATGAATAATCGCACTTCACACATTCCAGGGCAGCTCTCAAAAGTGCATCTTGTTTATCCTATACGTATATGAATTTTTTTTCTTGTTCTTTTTCTTTTGTTAGGTCTTCCAGACAGCAAATTATGGTAATTTCTTTTAAATGGTGTTAACAGCCACAAATGTTCATATATAAAACCCATTTGCACATGAATAAGTCAGTAATTTAAACAATCTCGACTATTTGATACTGAGATGAAAACTGATTTTCTTACTCCGTTTGGAATGTAATCATATGATATTGATCTTGTTATGCAACTTCTTAGATTAGTATTCTTATTGCGATCTCTTTATAACTATTCCTGCAGGATATCTGTGCACGATATTTGACCTATTTTTAACTGAATGATTTTTATATCCAGGGTTTTAGTATTTGTGCACTTTGCAGTCACGATTATCGATTTGTTTACCTTGGTTTTTTAACATTTCACTAGCGAACGGTTCCAAACTTTGTATAATGGATAGCTAGAACAATATGTTGTTCTTTGTCTATTATATGTCGGAATTGAGCAGACGTCTTATTGTCTGTCGTCTGCTTTATTCGCACTTCATTAGGTCTTATTTAACTTATTTAATACAAAGTTCGAATAACAGAAAACGATATCAAATAAGAATACAAAAAGCAAGAGATTATTATGAAAATCAACACAAAAATACAAATCTTCAACTCAGTAGTCGATACTGCCATATTGTTTGCTTTGAAATGGTTTGGTTTGGGTTTTAAGGACTATTTTCATTGCATACGGACAGCTTCATCAGTGCTCCGATCTCCTCCCTTAGATCACACAAGGAGAATCTCAGCACATTGTACAAACTCAGTAGCACCGGCGGGGATCCCACTATGTGTAGACATAAATCACACATTCTATAAATATTTTTGAGGTGGGTAAGTTTTCTTAATTTTCTAAATATTGCCAGGGCAGCGGCCGTATGGCCTACTCTTGACGATTTCCAACTGCCGATGGTTTTTAACGTGCGCAACTTGCACAAGGGACCTCCTATTTTTCACCCATATCCGAGAAGGCTAAGCATGCGATCTCATTACCCATGAGATCGCGCGCGGGGGAGTATGACATCATTAGGACCCACTGTTTCTGAAAAAAATGTCAATAAAATATATTCCCTGTACTGGGAACCGAACCCGGTACCTTTAGAATTAGAGGCGGGCGTCATACCTCTTAGCCACTCTGACCCCCATGTTTTGAAACATGGAGAGCAATAACCATGACAACCAGACATATACAGACTTTCATAAATAGGTGCTTGTGTAGAATAGAAGGATTGAAATGGTTTGACAAGATCTTTAGTGGGGTCCTGATTAAAATATTCTGGCCAGTACCAGTGGAACATGACGTGTTGTCTTCAGTGTCATGATATTAATTACTCTGTTTTTACTTCTTTCGGTAAAAGCCGACAACTGTAGACAAGGTCCGCCATGTTGCCCCATATTGCTAAACTGTCTAAGTATATTTACGTTAGGGGCCATCCATAAAAGACGTCCACAAAATTCTGGCATTTTTTTACCCTCCCCTCCCCCATGTTCAATTTTGATTGACCCCTCCCAACTTGTGTACGTCCACTCCACATGGTCTTGATTATCATCATCATCTCAACCCGTAACCCGTCATGGGTCGTAAGGGTGCCACGGTGGAAGCATCAGCAGACAGGGTCCTCCACTGCCCTCTATCCTCAGCAATGCGTACAAGTGTGGAAAAACCGTGTCCTGCCCATTCTTTGATGTTATCAGCCCAGGATTTTCTTTGCCTTCCTCTTCTCCGTTTACCTTCGACTGTTCCCTGGAGGATCATTTTCGAAAGGGAGTCATGACGAGTTACATGCCCAAACCAGGCAAGCTTTCGACGTTTCACTACTGACAAAAGTGGTTCTTGGTGGCCTGCATAGGTGTTTATCTTCTCTCTAACATAGACATTTATTTTGTGCTCTTTATAGCAAATGCGCAAAATTCTTCTATAACATTTATGCTCGAAAGCCTGAATCCTTCGTTCCGTATCTGCAGTGAGTGTCCAGCTCTCACACCCATATAAGAGAATAGATAATACAAGTGATTTGTATAATTTGATCTTCACAGGAAAACTAATGTTACTTTTCCAGATCACATTCAGTCTTGTCATGGCAGCTGAGGCCATCTCAAGTCTTGTCTTGATTTCTTTACTTGATCTTCCATCACTACATATAGTGGACCCGAGATATTTAAAGGTTTTAACTTCTTCTAACGTTTGCCCATTTAACGTAATGTTGGTCGGAACATGTTTCTTATGGCTATTCACCAATTTCTTGCTTTTTTCTATATTAATTTCCATCCCATATGTTCTTGTTACTTTCTCCAGTCTAGAGGTAAGGTCTTGAAGTTCTGATTCTGTTCCAGTTATCAGATCGATATCATCAGCAAAACGTAGATTGCAAAGAGGTCGGCCTCCAATTGATATGGTTGTTTTATAATCATAAAGAGCCTCCTGCATAATATGTTCTAGAAATATATTAAAGAGCACTGGGGACAGGATACATCCCTGGCGAACTCCTACAGTTGTTTTGAAAAATTCTCCAATGTCATTGCTTGCAAAAACAGCACTGCTTGCGTCCTTATATAGTGCTTCAATGATATCTATGATGTTGGTATCAAAATTGAATTTTCTCATTATTTGCCATAAGCCTTCATGCCAGACTCGATCGAAGGCTTTTGTGAAATCGATGAAGTTATGGTATAAATCGTGTTGATGCTGGAGATGTTTTTCGATCAGTAATCTAATATTGAAGATTTGTTCTGAGGTACTTCTTTTTGGTCTAAAGCCAGCCTGTTCCTCGGACAAGATTTCTTCTGATTATACATATAAGCTTACATTTTTAATCACATATCTATACTTAAAACTTAGTTTAGTTCTATACAATACACAATTAATATACATATAACTCAGTTTAATTATGTGAAACTAGCTAAGATCAAAGTGTCATACTTCTAGGGATCATTTCTAGAGTATGCCGGGTCTTAGCCAGGGTCGGGATCACACACCTTAACACATTAAACCTAATAAAGTCTTATAGACCTGTCACGAAATGGATTTAGGACTAGAGACTGTCTACGTATAGTGACAAGGCAATAGTAAGAAGAAAGACTGAAATGATAGATTCAGATAGAAATATAGTGCAAACTGTGAAAGTTGAGACCATTGGCTCCGAGGTTGAGAACCGAGGTTGATTCTTTCCTCGCCACTTCGGACGTTTAAATTGCTATGGCCTCGAACCACCTCTAACTACCCTATGGGGATAAGGTTCAATTAAGATTCACAAACACCAAGGTACAGACAACATATAGCTACTGTACTAAAGGAAATGACTGATGCCAGCTACAATTTATACAAGTTTATTATACACCTATAAACAACAAACATATGCATGTCCCATACATCAAGTGCGAGGATGCACTCCTGAAACAAAATCAAGCACAGTTAAAAATGCATCAACCCCAACCCTTCTCCCACAATTGCAACCTGTATGGAGAAAGAAGGTAAGGTTAACTGAAATGAACTACACTGCACTTGATGTCGCCTACACTCCAAACTAGCTGTTCTAAATTCCAACTCTAACTCTAAGTCCACTGATAGCTGGAACGACGGCGAAGTGACTACACAATCTCTGCACAGACTTCGGTTCTACACAGCCTATCCTGGAATCTCCTGAACACAACTAACTGCACCTCTAAACTTCAGCAGCTGTCCTCTGCTATGATTCACCAAAACTAACAGTTCTGCCTATCTGTGCTGACTTCAGTAGAGAGAATGTTTACCCTATCTCTCTCCACTAACTCTGGACTTGATGACTGAGGGTTAACAAAACCCCACTGGATTCTGGACTGGAACTGTAGCGGACTTCTACCACTCGGAAATTACCTGCCCGAGTACCTATAACTGGGCTGTCGGCTTTATTATGGCCGTGAAGAAACGAACACAAAATTACCACACCGCTGGCAGCCTGCCAAATCTGCGTGTGTAACGAGCGTCAGAGCTCAGGATTTATCCACAAAAATCCTATTCGCTGGAAAATGTCTTCCCCTGGTTGGGAAAACGTATTTTCTTCCTCTCCGTCCACTACTGGCAACTAACGTAAAACCCTTGCGGTTCTGCGAATGCCCCAACTTTGCCGTGGGAGAAATTTTGTGGTCTCAAAATTCCGCTCTCATTCCCACAAAAAGCCGGCACCTGCTGTTTAGACAAAAGCAAAAACAACAGCTAAACAAAACGTTAATACTCTATTACAAATAACAATTAACTTCCTGACAAACCCTTAAGTCTTTAACACTTAAGTCTCCCCCGTCTATAATCAATACAGCTCCCCTACTCTCTCCCGTTATGCACCACCATACAAAATCATGCAAACAAAGTCCGCTCCCCCCACTGAGCTCCCTTCTCTACCTGAGCCCACAAGGTAAACATTGGCTAACCCAGATCGCCTGTTCTGCCTGACTAACTCCGAGCAACAACCATATTTTCAATGGCCCGTCTGGGCAGACGTACTGTGGCCTACTTCTTACGCTGACACTAATGCCGTAAGGATTAATAAAAAAATAAAACTAGTCCTCTCTAGGAATTCCTAAAATTCCCGTCAATAATAGTAATCACATTCAAAATGTAATACAAAATAATTCCCTTAACATAAATAAATGTCATCTCCATCTTCTGAATACACAGAATAACAAAGCACAATCAATAACCTATAACCCTGTTTACGCTAGCATCTACCTGCCGTCAAAAGTTATACATAACCCCTGATTATCAAATTGAAAACCCCGTAGTTCAACCACGTGTTTGTAATTTTATGACCACGTGCTTATCTCCCCCTCGTCCCTCTGAACGTCGTATCAATAACAATTCCGTAACCAACGCGCCCACGCGCTTCCAAATTATGCCTCTTTCCCTCCCGTCCACAGATATATGCGTAACTATATAAATAGCGAGCATCAATACTCTCACTAAAATCACAAATAAAAATACACATTACGCGCTCCCGACTATTCTGTAATTAAATAAAATTCGCAGATGCGAGTTTCTCTCCCGACCGACTTTGCAATAATACAAAGCGGTGATATCTCAACTTTTAAACCATGCCGCTATTCTTTCAACAAGGAATTAAATGGACCTAGTTTCTCATGTCTATCACTCAGATCGAATTGATGGCTCTGGAGTTAAGAATTAAATTAAACTAAACTTCCCAAGAAACTTAAATGATCGGCTAGGACTAGAAAAATTAAATAAAGTCCTCACGCAAAAATTCATGCTTACCAAATCTCGAATGTCCAACTGAAGGCAATCGACTTGACTGGCAACCGGCTTTGGCAATTTTTTTTTCATTAAAAGAGAAAGAAACTATGAAATATAGGCCTTTTATAATCAAGACCCCCACGCGCCGACTTCGTGACGTCATATGCGCGGCGTGGTTGTAAAGCCAATGAGAGCTCTGCATTTCAACTGCAGTTATCTCTCAGCCAATCAGAACCTAGATCGTTCTGATGTAACGTGCATGGGTTTTAGACAAAGAAACGAGATTAAGCCTAGCCCTATACTGCGGAAATGAAGCAAAAATGGCCGCAAATAATTTAACTCCCGAAAAATTCGTATATGGCCTCGCAATATCTTTAAAAAAAGACAATCTGGTGCCAATCCTGATCTAGCATCTATAATCTTAATCTAGAATAATACTTTCTAATTCCCTACACCCCCATTCTAAACACATAGATCAAACTCCATCGTGATCTCATCTTGAAAAAAAACGTAAATAATAGAAGGAGAAGAAACATGGAGAAGGATTTTTCTGTAATCCTTCCAAAAATAGTGAACAAAATGCAAGGAGAAAAAGACATGGGCCATTTGAAAGACAGAATCTCAGTACTTTCGTCACATCACTCCCACCTTCGAAGATTGAGCATCGATCTCATTACTGAAATCTCTGTGTTTCACACTGGCCCTTAACTCTGTCTACAAGGCTGTCTGTCCTTACCCCTCCTATTCAGTGTTCTTCGACCTTCCTCTTTTACGTTTCCTCCTTCTTCCTCTCCTAGAATGAGCTCCTATGCTCCGTTGGGAGAGTTGATCTCTCTTCAGACCTGTGCCGTCTAATGGCGGGTCTGAACTTTCCCTTGCTATGACCGTCAAAAGGCTGTCCTGGTCAGCTGATGTGACCGACGGGCGCTGTGGCGACCTGGCGATGACGACTTCCTCGCTGCGCGTCAGCAGGGTTGTGACTGCTGGTACCGTGCGAGAACGATGCACCGTCTCGGGTTCCTCTGGTGTAGAGCCTCCGATTTCTTGCTGGGTGTCTATTGGATCACGATCGACCTCAATAGCTTCTACCTTTGAAGAAAGGTAGGTAATATCTGCCCCTGGCAGCGGTTCTGGACTCGCTCTTCCCCTACCAATCTGAAGCGGGACAGAGCTCTCCAAAATAGCTCCTTGCAAATGCGTAAGGTCGCTTTTTCTCACTCTTTTCTGGCCTGAAAAGTTGGTGAGATGAAACTGTAGACCACGGGAGCTCTCCGTCTAACACCCTGGTTCTACCTTCAACCTTGCCCTCCCCTGTGAGAGTTACTGGCGTCAGTTGGAATGTGTCCTGCAGTGACACTTGACGGTTTAAGATCCCGTTAGATCGCGGAGAATCTGAGTTAAAGCTCTCAGTGACTGGTTCCAATGTTCCGTGAAACAAATTGGAAAAGATAGCCAATTTTTCAGGCTGCTCGTTACAAGAGTCGTTTCCTGTAAACGAGATACGAGAGTTGTGGGGCCCATCTCCGTCTATAGGCAAACGGATACTCAGATCACTGTCCTCCTCCGTTTGAGTAAAGTGCTGGTCGGATGGGGCTCCAGGGCTGGTTGGAACTATATGCTCGCTCAGACCGCTATCTTGTGCCCTATGAAGATGGCGCTGGTCGTTGACATATGTAATACTGCTCTTGTCAGTATGTTCCTCACTTGAGGAAGCTAATACCATCGGGGGGCCTAATTCCCGACAACAAAGAGTGTACTTCCGGAATCAGAGGCGTCTTCACCACTGTTTGGCCGGTTGGCTGAACAGGGCTGGCGGGCGAATTTGCCTCTGCAAATAACATACCGCTGTCGTCGGAGGCATTGAACCTCTCCTTAGCACGACAGTTATGTTCGAGCTCTCTCGGGGCTTCGTGAATTAGGGGTTCTCCTTTTTCACGTTTCTGGCCTGCAGTAGGCCCCCTTGCATCAGCAAGGATCGGTGTGGTCGGGTTCCCCAAAACCAAATATGGGTTGCCAAGAATGAAGTCATAGGCTGGCTGAGCCGTTACAGCTGCCTTGATGGTGCCAGACACGAACTTACATTTCACTTTAATATTGGCTACGGGAAAGCACTGTGAAGTCCCTTTCCTTAAAACTCCACCAATATTCACTTTTTCTTTCGTCATCTGCCAGGGCTTCACCAGATGTCGGGCGACTATGCTGGGGTATGTAAGCCCGCTGTCAAATAAACATGTTGTCTCAGTCCCGTTCACGTTGGCTGGTCCACTGTTGGAGAACAACTTCTCTGACGGGAAGGGTTTCCACTTCTTCCCTTGTTTCACCCTCACAGGCCTTAAACAAGCCACCGGATGAGCGGGTTGTTTGTTTGGGCACCGTGTTGTCCAATGAGAAGTAGTCCGACAGAACCTACAATATCTCTCATTATCTCCCCGGTTCCTGACGGGTTCATGAGAAGTCGGCCCCTGTGTTCTGTTAGGCGGCTGGGAGCGCATGTTATGACTGGGAGGGGGCTCCTTGCGAGACGGCCCTTGCGGTTGGTGAGCTGAAGAGGAAGGCGAATGCGATGAAGATGCTCCTTTGTCCGGGGCTGGCAGGTCAGGGTGTTTTCTTTTCTGGCCCAGTACTTCGGCCTGGGCCGTCTGGAACCTTTCTGCAAATAGAATTATCTGGTCCAGTTGCTGTGCGCCCTGCTCCGCCAGGTACTTCCTTAAGTCCGGAGACATGTTGGCCTTTATCTGTTCGCACATGATGAGCTCTTCGAGTCCTTCAAACGATTTAGCCAAACCCGACAACTCTCTCCAGCGAGTGAGGTAATTCCTCAGCCTCTCCGCGAATTGGGGAAAACTTTCTCCCTTCTCCAGTCGACTTTCCCTAAACATCGTTTGGCACTTCCGGGGAGTCCATTGGAATCGCTGTAACAGGGCGTTCCGCAGAGCCTCAAAGTTACCTTGGTCATCTACCAGCATCTTGCTATAGACCTCATACGCATGTCCTCTTAGAGATTGAGATAATTTGAGACACCAAAGACTATCATCCAGCCCGTATGCCTTTGCCATCCGTTCAAATTTTTCTAAAAAATACCTCAATTTTCTCATTCCCGTTAGGAAAAGAGTCCATCGGAAAATTCATGGCTGCCATCCAGGGCCCTCCGTTTCCTGCGGTGTCTGTTGCCCCTGCTCCGGGAGAATCTCCGTTAGCCGAACTGCCTTCCGAAGATCGGTACTGCAGTTCCAGTGAACGCAGGGCAAGTTCATGCTGTCTCTCTGCTGCCTTCTCCCTCTCTTGGGCTTCCCTCTGTGCTAACTTCTCCTGGGCTTCCCTCTGTGATATCTTCTCCTGGGCTTCCCTCTGTGCTATCTTCTCCTGGGCTTCCCTCTCTGCTATCTTCTCCTGGGCTTCCCTCTCTGCTTTTCTCTCCTCTGCCTGTCGGGTCTTCTCTTCTTTCTCCGCTTCCCTTTTCTCTCTCTCCGTCTGCCGGTCCTGTTCCCTCATAATGTAAGCCCTAGTCTCGGCCTCATTCATCCCCATGCTTTTAGCTGCGTCCTTCCATGCAGTAAGTAGCTTGACCAATTCAGCCATCTTACCTGACAAATCAGCAGTACTCACAACGAGGGGAAATGACAAAAAAGGAACAAGAAAAATTTACTGTTACCTACTATGAATATGCTGTCGCAAAAACCCGCACTCAGACTAGCACCAAGTCTGACTAATAACTACCTGAAAAAAAAATTCAAGTTATCCAGCTACCCAAAACCCGAATTTACTTTCCTGTCAAGAAAAAAATTCCATTAGCCATCAATTACTTCTAAGTCATAAACAACCTTACAACCACTATCCTCTATACTAACTGGAACCTGTGGAAAAAAACTTATAGCTGGATCAGTCTTAATATAGCTCAAGTCTAGGGGATTTTTTTTTGAAATCTATTTCCAGAACTTTCTACAGAGACAATCTATGAATCTAGAATTGATCCCAACAAAGATGATCCCGGACGAGCCCCCACTTTGTCACGAAATGGATTTAGGACTAGAGACTGTCTACGTATAGTGACAAGGCAATAGTAAGAAGAAAGACTGAAATGATAGATTCAGATAGAAATATAGTGCAAACTGTGAAAGTTGAGACCATTGGCTCCGAGGTTGAGAACCGAGGTTGATTCTTTCCTCGCCACTTCGGACGTTTAAATTGCTATGGCCTCGAACCACCTCTAACTACCCTATGGGGATAAGGTTCAATTAAGATTCACAAACACCAAGGTACAGACAACATATAGCTACTGTACTAAAGGAAATGACTGATGCCAGCTACAATTTATACAAGTTTATTATACACCTATAAACAACAAACATATGCATGTCCCATACATCAAGTGCGAGGATGCACTCCTGAAACAAAATCAAGCACAGTTAAAAATGCATCAACCCCAACCCTTCTCCCACAATTGCAACCTGTATGGAGAAAGAAGGTAAGGTTAACTGAAATGAACTACACTGCACTTGATGTCGCCTACACTCCAAACTAGCTGTTCTAAATTCCAACTCTAACTCTAAGTCCACTGATAGCTGGAACGACGGCGAAGTGACTACACAATCTCTGCACAGACTTCGGTTCTACACAGCCTATCCTGGAATCTCCTGAACACAACTAACTGCACCTCTAAACTTCAGCAGCTGTCCTCTGCTATGATTCACCAAAACTAACAGTTCTGCCTATCTGTGCTGACTTCAGTAGAGAGAATGTTTACCCTATCTCTCTCCACTAACTCTGGACTTGATGACTGAGGGTTAACAAAACCCCACTGGATTCTGGACTGGAACTGTAGCGGACTTCTACCACTCGGAAATTACCTGCCCGAGTACCTATAACTGGGCTGTCGGCTTTATTATGGCCGTGAAGAAACGAACACAAAATTACCACACCGCTGGCAGCCTGCCAAATCTGCGTGTGTAACGAGCGTCAGAGCTCAGGATTTATCCACAAAAATCCTATTCGCTGGAAAATGTCTTCCCCTGGTTGGGAAAACGTATTTTCTTCCTCTCCGTCCACTACTGGCAACTAACGTAAAACCCTTGCGGTTCTGCGAATGCCCCAACTTTGCCGTGGGAGAAATTTTGTGGTCTCAAAATTCCGCTCTCATTCCCACAAAAAGCCGGCACCTGCTGTTTAGACAAAAGCAAAAACAACAGCTAAACAAAACGTTAATACTCTATTACAAATAACAATTAACTTCCTGACAAACCCTTAAGTCTTTAACACTTAAGTCTCCCCGTCTATAATCAATACAGCTCCCCTACTCTCTCCCGTTATGCACCACCATACAAAATCATGCAAACAAAGTCCGCTCCCCCCACTGAGCTCCCTTCTCTACCTGAGCCCACAAGGTAAACATTGGCTAACCCAGATCGCCTGTTCTGCCTGACTAACTCCGAGCAACAACCATATTTTCAATGGCCCGTCTGGGCAGACGTACTGTGGCCTACTTCTTACGCTGACACTAATGCCGTAAGGATTAATAAAAAAATAAAACTAGTCCTCTCTAGGAATTCCTAAAATTCCCGTCAATAATAGTAATCACATTCAAAATGTAATACAAAATAATTCCCTTAACATAAATAAATGTCATCTCCATCTTCTGAATACACAGAATAACAAAGCACAATCAATAACCTATAACCCTGTTTACGCTAGCATCTACCTGCCGTCAAAAGTTATACATAACCCCTGATTATCAAATTGAAAACCCCGTAGTTCAACCACGTGTTTGTAATTTTATGACCACGTGCTTATCTCCCCCTCGTCCCTCTGAACGTCGTATCAATAACAATTCCGTAACCAACGCGCCCACGCGCTTCCAAATTATGCCTCTTTCACTCCCGTCCACAGATATATGCGTAACTATATAAATAGCGAGCATCAATACTCTCACTAAAATCACAAATAAAAATACACATTACGCGCTCCCGACTATTCTGTAAATAAATAAAATTCGCAGATGCGAGTTTCTCTCCCGACCGACTTTGCAATAATACAAAGCGGTGATATCTCAACTTTTAAACCATGCCGCTATTCTTTCAACAAGGAATTAAATGGACCTAGTTTCTCATGTCTATCACTCAGATCGAATTGATGGCTCTGGAGTTAAGAATTAAATTAAACTAAACTTCCCAAGAAACTTAAATGATCGGCTAGGACTAGCAAAATTAAATAAAGTCCTCACGCAAAAATTCATGCTTACCAAATCTCGAATGTCCAACTGAAGGCAATCGACTTGACTGGCAACCGGCTTTGGCAATTTTTTTTCATTAAAAGAGAAAGAAACTATGAAATATAGGCCTTTTATAATCAAGACCCCCACGCGCCGACTTCGTGACGTCATATGCGCGGCGTGGTTGTAAAGCCAATGAGAGCTCTGCATTTCAACTGCAGTTATCTCTCAGCCAATCAGAACCTAGATCGTTCTGATGTAACGTGCATGGGTTTTAGACAAAGAAACGAGATTAAGCCTAGCCCTATACTGCGGAAATGAAGCAAAAATGGCCGCAAATAATTTAACTCCCGAAAAATTCGTATATGGCCTCGCAATATCTTTAAAAAAAGACAATCTGGTGCCAATCCTGATCTAGCATCTATAATCTTAATCTAGAATAATACTTTCTAATTCCCTACACCCCCATTCTAAACACATAGATCAAACTCCATCGTGATCTCATCTTGAAAAAAAAACGTAAATAATAGAAGGAGAAGAAACATGGAGAAGGATTTTTCTGTAATCCCTCCAAAAATAGTGAACAAAATGCAAGGAGAAAAAGACATGGGCCATTTGAAAGACAGAATCTCAGTACTTTCGTCACATCACTCCCACCTTCGAAGATTGAGCATCGATCTCATTACTGAAATCTCTGTGTTTCACACTGGCCCTTAACTCTGTCTACAAGGCTGTCTGTCCTTACCCCTCCTATTCAGTGTTCTTCGACCTTCCTCTTTTACGTTTCCTCCTTCTTCCTCTCCTAGAATGAGCTCCTATGCTCCGTTGGGAGAGTTGATCTCTCTCTTCAGACCTGTGCCGTCTAATGGCGGGTCTGAACTTTCCCTTGCTATGACCGTCAAAAGGCTGTCCTGGTCAGCTGATGTGACCGACGGGCGCTGTGGCGACCTGGCGATGACGACTTCCTCGCTGCGCGTCAGCAGGGTTGTGACTGCTGGTACCGTGCGAGAACGATGCACCGTCTCGGGTTCCTCTGGTGTAGAGCCTCCGATTTCTTGCTGGGTGTCTATTGGATCACGATCGACCTCAATAGCTTCTACCTTTGAAGAAAGGTAGGTAATATCTGCCCCTGGCAGCGGTTCTGGACTCGCTCTTCCCCTACCAATCTGAAGCGGGACAGAGCTCTCCAAAATAGCTCCTTGCAAATGCGTAAGGTCGCTTTTCTCACTCTTTTCTGGCCTGAAAAGTTGGTGAGATGAAACTGTAGACCACGGGAGCTCTCCGTCTAACACCCTGGTTCTACCTTCAACCTTGCCCTCCCCTGTGAGAGTTACTGGCGTCAGTTGGAATGTGTCCTGCAGTGACACTTGACGGTTTAAGATCCCGTTAGATCGCGGAGAATCTGAGTTAAAGCTCTCAGTGACTGGTTCCAATGTTCCGTGAAACAAATTGGAAAAGATAGCCAATTTTTCAGGCTGCTCGTTACAAGAGTCGTTTCCTGTAAACGAGATACGAGAGTTGTGGGGCCCATCTCCGTCTATAGGCAAACGGATACTCAGATCACTGTCCTCCTCCGTTTGAGTAAAGTGCTGGTCGGATGGGGCTCCAGGGCTGGTTGGAACTATATGCTCGCTCAGACCGCTATCTTGTGCCCTATGAAGATGGCGCTGGTCGTTGACATATGTAATACTGCTCTTGTCAGTATGTTCCTCACTTGAGGAAGCTAATACCATCGGGGGCCTAATTCCCGACAACAAAGAGTGTACTTCCGGAATCAGAGGCGTCTTCACCACTGTTTGGCCGGTTGGCTGAACAGGGCTGGCGGGCGAATTTGCCTCTGCAAATAACATACCGCTGTCGTCGGAGGCATTGAACCTCTCCTTAACACGACAGTTATGTTCGAGCTCTCTCGGGGCTTCGTGAATTAGGGGTTCTCCTTGTTCACTTATCTGGCCTGGAGGAGGCCCCCTTGCGTCAGCAAGGGTCGGTGTGGTCGGGTTCCCCAAAACTAAATATGGGTTGCCGAGAATGAAGCCATAGGCTGGCTGAGCCGTTCCACCTGCCTTGATGGTGCCAGCCCCGAACCTACATCTCACCTCACCATTCGCTACCGGAAAGCCCTGTGAAGTCCCTTCCCTTAAAACCCCACCACTATTCACTTTTTCTTTCGTCATCTGCCAGGGCTTCACCAGATGTCGGGCGACTATGCTGGGGTATGTAAGCCCGCTGTCAAATAAACATGTTGTCTCAGTCCCGTTCACGTTGGCTGGTCCACTGTTGGAGAACAACTTCTCTGACGGGAAGGGTTTCCACTTCTTCCCTTGTTTCACCCTCACAGGCCTTAAACAAGCCACCTGATGAGCGGGTTGTTTGTTTGGGCACCGTGTTGTCCAATGAGAAGTAGTCCGACAGAACCTACAATATCTCTCATTATCTCCCCGGTTCCTGACGGGTTCATGAGAAGTCGGCCCCTGTGTTCTGTTAGGCGGCTGGGAGCGCATGTTATGACTGGGAGGGGGCTCCTTGCGAGACGGCCCTTGCGGTTGGTGAGCTGAAGAGGAAGGCGAATGCGATGAAGATGCTCCTTTGTCTGGGGCTGGCAGGTCAGGGTGTTTTCTTTTCTGGCCCAGTACTTCGGCCTGGGCCGTCTGGAACCTTTCTGCAAATAGAATTATCTGGTCCAGTTGCTGTGCGCCCTGCTCCGCCAGGTACTTCCTTAAGTCCGGAGACATGTTGGCCTTTATCTGTTCGCACATGATGAGCTCTTCGAGTCCTTCAAACGATTTAGCCAAACCCGACAACTCTCTCCAGCGAGTGAGGTAATTCCTCAGCCTCTCCGCGAATTGGGGAAAACTTTCTCCCTTCTCCAGTCGACTTTCCCTAAACATCGTTTGGCACTTCCGGGGAGTCCATTGGAATCGCTGTAACAGGGCGTTCCGCAGAGCCTCAAAGTTACCTTGGTCATCTACCAGCATCTTGCTATAGACCTCATTGTGGTGAAGTGGGATGTTAAAGATATTTATAAGGGACTTAGTGTACTGACTGAGATCAGCTGTGAAGGTATATATATATCTAATAAGAGTAGTATATTATATATATAACCTTACTTGCTGCCACATATCTATATATCTCAGTCAGAATTATTCTGGAATAGTGTGGTGACTACGTTTTGTGTCTAGGGTATGTGTATGGTGAAGTGTAAGTCACAACAACAGACAGATAAACAATTTAATTTAATCCACTACTCTTAACAACACTGTGACACTCACATACATATAACACTCTATGAGAATAGCTTAAAGAAGTCACTCGTAACGGTTCAAATAACAATATGTATTCATTACTAGCATGAATGAATATGTGTCCTGATTCAACTACAAGGGAACCAGGAATCACAATCAATTTAAATTACAAGTTATGTACAGAATGTATTTAATATGAATATTGTAGTGACATATATTAGTACAAATGTTCTATGTGTGTCAGTTGTGTAGTAGTAAAATGAGGTAATACTGGTTTTGTTTTGTTCAAGCTCTGTTGGTATTGGTCATCATGACTTCAATAGTTTGTCTTTAGGGACTATTATTGGAGATGTTCACAGTTCCTGATTTTAAGACAAGTAAATTCCCCTCTGAATGGTATTTTTATAAAGTTATTTCAAGATGAGGGGACATAATGTTGAGCTCAGCTGGCCAATTCGCTTATCTGGCGTGATGGCGGCAGGAAAGGACTCCTCTGCTCGAATTCTCCTCTGGGCTCAGGAGACACCTCACTGATAGCTAAAAAGACCAAGGAGTATGCTGTCCGACTCTGGATTCAGCAAATCTCTGACCAGATGCTGCTCAGTACCATCAAGACCACTGTCCCTGAAATCAAGAAGGATGTACCTTCTACTTCATAACTAATTTATATTCTCTTTTACACTGATCACAATACAGCACAAACATTGCGTTCAGAGCGTTAGGCCAACAGTCAGCTTCATTTGAAATACTTTATTCCAGTATTACCCTTCTTAATGGTTACTACGCCTCTGCACTTCCAGCATTATTTCTTTCTAGTCCATCATCCAGGTGTCAGTGTACTATTTGGCCATTCCATGCCGTTTTACTTCTCTCCGACACCCTCTGTTCAGGCTGGAGCATTATAGGCTTTACCTCACGTTTGCCACTGAACTACACATATATATACAGGCATAAATCAACAATTCACATTCAATTTTTCATTAAAAGATACTGAATGGTTCAAGCTTACCACAATTTCATGGAAATAAACACAGATACGTTGATTAGCAATGAATTCTGGCACAAACTGGCACAAATTCCGTTCTGCCTATGTTCCAGGCTTTTATTTTAGCAAAAATGTGAGCTAGCTTCAACGTACTGTCGCTTTATCAAGCTTATTTGAATTAGTGGTCTCGAACTAACGCTCCCAAGTGTGTATATCAGCGAGACTGGCCAATGAGCCACGTTTCGACAAGTGTTTGAAAAAATGTTATCTTTTCCCGTCTCCCCCAACAACCAAGATAGTATTTATAACCCGACCAATCGTGGTTAGGCTTTCATTTGTTGCGCTCCAATCAATTTGGAGTTTACATGGTAGGCTATTTATGTAACGTAAGGTTTTTTCAAACACGTTATATAAAAAAAAATTTTATGAGCAGAAATGATTTTATGCTGTCAGGCACCCCCAATATTTTATTTTGGGTATAATTTATTAATTCCTGGACTATTTGCGTAACGTTTTACATATTATTTGTCAGCAAACCCTAAGGAACCCAAAAATACTAATTTAAAGGAGCTACGTGGCTGCGTTCAAAATATGCAATTTCTTCTATCTCCTGTTTAGAAGATGTGCTGTCTGGGTACTGTTATGTGTTCAAACGTAAACCCATATAATGTTGTCTTTTCTAATAAGAGTCTGTTATGATTTATAAACCTAACTCTGGGAAAGGGTAGTGTATTTTATCACTGTCCGTCTGAAAAAAAAAAATTAGTGCATGTAGACTTACACGCGTGATGGTGGTAATTGTGTATCGCGCGAAGCGGGTTTAGTGTTCGGCTTTCTGCCTCTCCCTTCTCTTTTTATACCTTTAGTCCATCTGTTCGTTCGTTTTGGTAACGCAGTATAATTAATGTTAGGGTTAATTTAGGTCATTACGCAGTACGTCTCAATGCTTTTCCAAGAAATACAGCACACGTTTCATTGAAGAAAGCGGGTAATAATACAGTAAGCTTTATATCAACGTGAAAGCGTTACAATTTGCAGACGAAGCAGAAAACAAGGGGGATTTCGAGTACATTCTTTGTGACAGCACTGTCATTTTCCCATTGCTCTTCTCTTTATTAATTTTATTTGTTAGGCTTTATATTTACCTAATAATTTATATATGTGGATTAGAATATTTCATGACACCTCCCCTCTTAAAACAGACATTATATGTCAGTCCTTTATTCTATATACACATAGAGAAATTTATTATTATTTCTGGGGTTTACGGTGATTCTCATCACACGGATGGCGGCTTAAAAAATCCGCTCCCAGATTGGTTTTTCCAGATATATATTCAATGCTAAAATTATATGGAGCCAGAAGCAAAGACCATCGGAGTAACCTAGAGTTCTCATGCTTAGCCTGTGCTAAAAACGATAAAGGTTTGTGGTCAGTTTGCAACTTAAATGCCTTCCCATATAGATAGATATTGAATTTCTTTATTGCCCATATTACTGCAAGACATTCTTTTTCGCTAGTTGAGTAGTTGATTTCAGCTTTATTCAACTTTCTGCTAGCATATGCCACTGGGCTTAATTCCCCATCCAATGCATCTGATTTCTGTAGTAAAGTTGCACCTAGCCCAATATTACTTGCATCCGTCCTTACTATGAATTCTTGACTTAAGTCAGGTAATTTCAAAATGGGTTTACTTGTGAGCTTTTCCTTCAATTCTTGGTAAGTCATTTCACATTGTGGTGTCCATGTAATGCGATCTGGAAGTCCTTTACGTGTCAATTCCGTTAAAGGTGCACATATGGAATTAAAGTTTTTGATATACTTCTGGTAGAAACCACATAATGAGACAAAGGATCTCACGTCCTTCTTGGTTTGTGGTCTCGGGGCTTTCTGTAGTTTCTCTAAATTCTTTGGGTCAGGGGTCATGTTTCCCTGATAAACTGTGTGTCCCAAAAATTCCAATTCTTTACATCCAACGCAACATTTGGTTGGTCGGGCTGTTAAATTTGCCTCCCTAAGTCGATCAAACAGCATGTTCAGAGAGTCAATGTGTTCCTCAAATGTTTCTGTTGCTATAAGGATATCATCCATAAAATTTGTTATACAGGGATTATTCAGAGGATCCAATAATTTTCTCATCATTCTAGAGAAGACACTAGGCGCATTCTTCAATCCAAATGGCAATCTATTAAACTCATAGTGTCCTTCTGAGGTACTAAAAGCTAGGTATGGTCTAACCTCAGGCTTTACTGGAATCTGATAGTATCCTTTACTCAGATCCACTTTTGAGAAATATTTAGCTTTATTTAGTCTGGCAAACAGCTGATTTGTATCCGGCAATGGATCCACCTGTCCTTCTGTAATAGCATTCAGTCTCCTGTAATCTATACAGAGTCTATGTTCTCCAGAGGGCTTCCTTAAGAGTACAACACCGGAGCTATACGAAGACTCACTGTGCGAAATAATTCCTTCCTTCAATAGATAGTCTATCTCTTCCTTCAAAGCTTTTTCCTTAGCAAACGGAATCGAATATGGTTTCATACAGACAGGTGTGGAGTCTATGAGTTTCATATCATATTCCAATAGGTTTGTATGCCCTGGTCGGTCTGTTAACACCTCTGCATGATTATTTAGAACCTGTTGCACTCTCTCTTTCTGAGTTTTCGTTAAATGTGTACTGATTTTCACCTGTGCTGCTGTCTCACAGGGGTGTAATGGATATTCAAATGATGAAAGTGGTTCCTTTTTCATCTCCATGGCGATGGACAAGGTCAACAAGTGTGTCTCTTCCTGATGTTCTCTTTCCAAATATTTCTTCAGGAGATTCACATGATAGATTTTTTCTTTCCCCTTCTTATCTATCTTATAATTTGTTCTAGACACCTTCTCTAGAACTGTATATGGACCCTGCCATCCAATTTGTAACTTATTCTGACTCCCGGGCAAAAGAAGCAGTACCTTCTCTCCCACAGCCAAATTTCTGTCTTTCGCCTTCCTGTTATAATAGGCAGCATGTTTCTTCCTGGCTTGTTTCAAATTTTCATTGGCAAGTTTCCAGCCAGTTTTTAACCGAGTGGTCAGCTCATTCACATATTGGTATGAAGATGTAATGTCTTCCTCTGCCTTTTCATCAGTCCACGTTCTTAACAAAGCTACATATGGACCTTTAATTGTGTGGACCTATTTGTCCATGCACCGGTATGGTCTCTTCCACTCGAAGCTTTATAGTGATGATTTTTCCTCCCAGAATTTTCATGCACAAAACGACCGCTACCAATTTTTCTTTTGGGGCTTTCTCCCCTCTTAAAATTCTTGATGAGAGATTTCCTCCCTACATCCTCTTCCTCCAGTTTGTTTAAGTCCGATTGAGGGATTTTCGGCTTATCCTGGGGTAAGACATCCTTTTTGCACTCTCCGCATAGTGGCCATTGTAAAACAGTTAAGTGAAGCTTGTCCGTGAAAAGGGGCTTCCCATTCCATTTGGTCCACTTTATCAAATCTATTTTTCTTTTTATTGTCAGGCCTGATTTTGCCCCGTGGCGTGTCCAGGTCCTGATCCATGTTCCCACTTGTGGGTGTTCCCTCATGTGCTATGCTACACCTTTCTACAAAATTCTCAATGTCCCATCTTGCTTTGGGCCAATAATAATTGTGAGCCACCTTTTGGATGATGGTACCTATCTTCTCATGGTCCCCATCTGGTTTCACATGTAGACTCCTTATTAATTCTGTCCTGTATCTTTTTGGAAGAACCAGCTGTCCGTGACCATGGGATCTAGTTCCAGTCTTCCTATACATCAACTTGTTTTTCATGTAAAAATCTCCCTTGCCTGGAGTTGTATGACAAGTTGACAATTTTCTGAAACAAGGCTTGAGTGTTTTATCCCCAGCCTGTGCCTTCCTCATCTCTTCTGGAGTGGTATCTAACATAATATCCTCCTCCTGTCTTGAGGTCGACCTGACCTGAAGGGTTGCCATATACACAGGTTTCCTTCTGCAACGGTCAGTGTCATGATTGTCCATCTGACAATTCTTACACCACCTTTTTCCTTGGTTGAAAGATTTTCTTTCATCATATTTCCTTTCATCGAATTGTGGGAATTTATTTTTATTGTCATACCGTGGCCTATCAAATTGGTGCTTACCTTTATTTTGATCCTTAGGATCAAATTTATTAAAATTCTGTGGTGCCCTAAAGTTGTCCACCTGTTTCTTTTTATTACCTGTTACCTCTGCTTGAGCTGCTTGATACCTTTCAGCAACATTTAGCAACTCACCCAGCCTCTCTGCACCTTGTTCCATGAGAAACTTTCTCAGGTCTGGAGCCATGGACTCTCTTAATTGCTCTATAAGGACCATTTCCTTAAGATCTTGGGTTTTCCCCAGAGAAGTCCATTTCTCCAAGTATGTCTCTATTCGTGCAGAGAACTGGTGATAGGTTTCACCTGACAGTAGTTTAGCATTCCTAAATTTTTTCCTGTAAAACTCTGCATTCTTTTCATACCTTAACAAAAGAGCCTGCTTTAGCATGTCATAATTTTCCTGATCACCTCTGCTCATTTTTGCAAAAAACTTCATAAGCTGCCCCACGAAGTCCCTGAGATAACTTTAAGCTCCACCTTTCTCTCTCTAACCCATACGTGGTAGCTAATAGCTCATACCTATTTATATAGCTCTCAATATCATCGTCTTTCTCAACAAAATGATCTAAATGAAAGTTCATAGCTGAGGTTGAGGCTCCCTGAGTAACCGTAGCATCAGAGGCAAAGGGACTGGCACCATTTTCAGGAGCATGGCCTTGAAACTCAAACTCCCTTAGTCGTAACTCATGTTCCCTTTGTAATCTCTTCTCCTCCTTTTCTGCTTCCCTCTCTGCAGCTATCTCTTCTCTTCTCTTCTCTTTCTGCAGCTAATCTTTTGTCTTCTCTTTCTGCTTCCAATTTCTTAGCCTCTTTGTCAGCCTCAATCTGCAACCTCTTAGTCTCAGCCTCAGCTTGCAACCTCTTAGTCTCAGCCTCTAACTTTCTTTCGGCCTCTTTTTCTAATCTTCTTTCTTCGCGTTCAATAAATTTGTCACATTCCGTTGTGACATAGGCAACCATAACTTGCCCATCTAATCCTAACTCTTTTGCAGTCTGAACCGCAGCAGATCGAAATTTGGCCAGGTCCGCCATTGTCTATCATGTAACTTAATACAATGTCTAACCAACAATTCAATCTCTAATGGACAAAACAGGCACCGTGAGCTCAACCTTATTTAATTCCACCCAAGGATACCTTTTAATTCTTATATTCCCTGAAGCGAATTACCCCCAATATTTTTAATAGGGAAAGATTCAAAATCCCGGACGAGCCCCCCAATATATGTGGTGAAGTGGGATGTTATAAATATTTATAGGGGACTTAGTGTACTGACTGAGATCAGCTGTGAAGGTATATATATATATCTAATAAGAGTAGTGTATTATATATAACCTTACTTGCTACCACATATCTATATATCTCAGTCAGAATTATTCTGGAATAGTGTGGTGACTACGTTTTGTGTCTAGGGTATGTGTATGGTGAAGTGTAAGTCACAACAACAGACAGATAAACAATTTAATTTAATCCACTACTCTTAACAACACTGTGACACTCACATACATATAACACTCTATGAGAATAGCTTAAAGAAGTCACTCGTAACGGTTCAAATAACAATATGTATTCATTACTAGCATGAATGAATATGTGTCCTGATTCAACTACAAGGGAACCAGGAATCACAATCAATTTAAATTACAAGTTATGTACAGAATGTATTTAATATGAATATTGTAGTGACATATATTAGTACAAATGTTCTATGTGTGTCAGTTGTGTAGTAGTAAAATGAGGTAATACTGGTTTTGTTTTGTTCAAGCTCTGTTGGTATTGGTCATCATGACTTCAATAGTTTGTCTTTAGGGACTATTATTGGAGATGTTCACAGTTCCTGATTTTAAGACAAGTAAATTCCCCTCTGAATGGTATTTTTATAAAGTTATTTCAAGATGAGGGGACATAATGTTGAGCTCAGCTGGCCAATTCGCTTATCTGGCGTGATGGCGGCAGGAAAGGACTCCTCTGCTCGAATTCTCCTCTGGGCTCAGGAGACACCTCACTGATAGCTAAAAAGACCAAGGAGTATGCTGTCCGACTCTGGATTCAGCAAATCTCTGACCAGATGCTGCTCAGTACCATCAAGACCACTGTCCCTGAAATCAAGAAGGATGTACCTTCTACTTCATAACTAATTTATATTCTCTTTTACACTGATCACAATACAGCACAAACATTGCGTTCAGAGCGTTAGGCCAACAGTCAGCTTCATTTGAAATACTTTATTCCAGTATTACCCTTCTTAATGGTTACTACGCCTCTGCACTTCCAGCATTATTTCTTTCTAGTCCATCATCCAGGTGTCAGTGTACTATTTGGCCATTCCATGCCGTTTTACTTCTCTCCGACACCCTCTGTTCAGGCTGGAGCATTATAGGCTTTACCTCACGTTTGCCACTGAACTACACATATATATATACAGGCATAAATCAACAATTCACATTCAATTTTTCATTAAAAGATACTGAATGGTTCAAGCTTACCACAATTTCATGGAAATAAACACAGATACGTTGATTAGCAATGAATTCTGGCACAAACTGGCACAAATTCCGTTCTGCCTATGTTCCAGGCTTTTATTTTAGCAAAAATGTGAGCTAGCTTCAACGTACTGTCGCTTTATCAAGCTTATTTGAATTAGTGGTCTCGAACTAACGCTCCCAAGTGTGTATATCAGCGAGACTGGCCAATGAGCCACGTTTCGACAAGTGTTTGAAAAAAATGTTATCTTTTCCCGTCTCCCCCAACAACCAAGATAGTATTTATAACCCGACCAATCGTGGTTAGGCTTTCATTTGTTGCGCTCCAATCAATTTGGAGTTTACATGGTAGGCTATTTATGTAACGTAAGGTTTTTTCAAACACGTTATATAAAAAAAAATTTTATGAGCAGAAATGATTTTATGCTGTCAGGCACCCCCAATATTTTATTTTGGGTATAATTTATTAATTCCTGGACTATTTGCGTAACGTTTTACATATTATTTGTCAGCAAACCCTAAGGAACCCAAAAATACTAATTTAAAGGAGCTACGTGGCTGCGTTCAAAATATGCAATTTCTTCTATCTCCTGTTTAGAAGATGTGCTGTCTGGGTACTGTTATGTGTTCAAACGTAAACCCATATAATGTTGTCTTTTCTAATAAGAGTCTGTTATGATTTATAAACCTAACTCTGGGAAAGGGTAGTGTATTTTATCACTGTCCGTCTGAAAAAAAAAAATTAGTGCATGTAGACTTACACGCGTGATGGTGGTAATTGTGTATCGCGCGAAGCGGGTTTAGTGTTCGGCTTTCTGCCTCTCCCTTCTCTTTTTATACCTTTAGTCCATCTGTTCGTTCGTTTTGGTAACGCAGTATAATTAATGTTAGGGTTAATTTAGGTCATTACGCAGTACGTCTCAATGCTTTTCCAAGAAATACAGCACACGTTTCATTGAAGAAAGCGGGTAATAATACAGTAAGCTTTTATATCAACGTGAAAGCGTTACAATTTGCAGACGAAGCAGAAAACAAGGGGGATTTCGAGTACATTCTTTGTGACAGCACTGTCATTTTCCCATTGCTCTTCTCTTTATTAATTTTATTTGTTAGGCTTTATATTTACCTAATAATTTATATATGTGGATTAGAATATTTCATGACACTCATACGCATGTCCTCTTAGAGATTGAGATAATTTGAGACACCAAAGACTATCATCCAGCCCGTATGCCTTTGCCATCCGTTCAAATTTTTCTAAAAATACCTCAATTTTCTCATTCCCGTTAGGAAAAGAGTCCATCGGAAAATTCATGGCTGCCATCCAGGGCCCTCCGTTTCCTGCGGTGTCTGTTGCCCCTGCTCCGGGAGAATCTCCGTTAGCCGAACTGCCTTCCGAAGATTGGTACTGCAGTTCCAGTGAACGCAGGGCAAGTTCATGCTGTCTCTCTGCTGCCTTCTCCCTCTCTTGGGCTTCCCTCTGTGCTAACTTCTCCTGGGCTTCCCTCTGTGCTATCTTCTCCTGGGCTTCCCTCTGTGCTATCTTCTCCTGGGCTTCCCTCTCTGCTATCTTCTCCTGGGCTTCCCTCTCTGCTTTTCTCTCCTCTGCCTGTCGGGTCTTCTCTTCTTTCTCCGCTTCCCTTTTCTCTCTCTCCGTCTGCCGGTCCTGTTCCCTCATAATGTAAGCCCTAGTCTCGGCCTCATTCATCCCCATGCTTTTAGCTGCGTCCTTCCATGCAGTAAGTAGCTTGACCAATTCAGCCATCTTACCTGACAAATCAGCAGTACTCACAACGAGGGGAAATGACAAAAAAGGAACAAGAAAAATTTACTGTTACCTACTATGAATATGCTGTCGCAAAAACCCGCACTCAGACTAGCACCAAGTCTGACTAATAACTACCTGAAAAAAATTCAAGTTATCCAGCTACCCAAAACCCGAATTTACTTTCCTGTCAAGAAAAAAATTCCATTAGCCATCAATTACTTCTAAGTCATAAACAACCTTACAACCACTATCCTCTATACTAACTGGAACCTGTGGAAAAAAACTTATAGCTGGATCAGTCTTAATATAGCTCAAGTCTAGGGGATTTTTTTTTGAAATCTATTTCCAGAACTTTCTACAGAGACAATCTATGAATCTAGAATTGATCCCAACAAAGATGATCCCGGACGAGCCCCCACTTTGTCACGAAATGGATTTAGGACTAGAGACTGTCTACGTATAGTGACAAGGCAATAGTAAGAAGAAAGACTGAAATGATAGATTCAGATAGAAATATAGTGCAAACTGTGAAAGTTGAGACCATTGGCTCCGAGGTTGAGAACCGAGGTTGATTCTTTCCTCGCCACTTCGGACGTTTAAATTGCTATGGCCTCGAACCACCTCTAACTACCCTATGGGGATAAGGTTCAATTAAGATTCACAAACACCAAGGTACAGACAACATATAGCTACTGTACTAAAGGAAATGACTGATGCCAGCTACAATTTATACAAGTTTATTATACACCTATAAACAACAAACATATGCATGTCCCATACATCAAGTGCGAGGATGCACTCCTGAAACAAAATCAAGCACAGTTAAAAATGCATCAACCCCAACCCTTCTCCCACAATTGCAACCTGTATGGAGAAAGAAGGTAAGGTTAACTGAAATGAACTACACTGCACTTGATGTCGCCTACACTCCAAACTAGCTGTTCTAAATTCCAACTCTAACTCTAAGTCCACTGATAGCTGGAACGACGGCGAAGTGACTACACAATCTCTGCACAGACTTCGGTTCTACACAGCCTATCCTGGAATCTCCTGAACACAACTAACTGCACCTCTAAACTTCAGCAGCTGTCCTCTGCTATGATTCACCAAAACTAACAGTTCTGCCTATCTGTGCTGACTTCAGTAGAGAGAATGTTTACCCTATCTCTCTCCACTAACTCTGGACTTGATGACTGAGGGTTAACAAAACCCCACTGGATTCTGGACTGGAACTGTAGCGGACTTCTACCACTCGGAAATTACCTGCCCGAGTACCTATAACTGGGCTGTCGGCTTTATTATGGCCGTGAAGAAACGAACACAAAATTACCACACCGCTGGCAGCCTGCCAAATCTGCGTGTGTAACGAGCGTCAGAGCTCAGGATTTATCCACAAAAATCCTATTCGCTGGAAAATGTCTTCCCCTGGTTGGGAAAACGTATTTTCTTCCTCTCCGTCCACTACTGGCAACTAACGTAAAACCCTTGCGGTTCTGCGAATGCCCCAACTTTGCCGTGGGAGAAATTTTGTGGTCTCAAAATTCCGCTCTCATTCCCACAAAAAGCCGGCACCTGCTGTTTAGACAAAAGCAAAAACAACAGCTAAACAAAACGTTAATACTCTATTACAAATAACAATTAACTTCCTGACAAACCCTTAAGTCTTTAACACTTAAGTCTCCCCCGTCTATAATCAATACAGCTCCCCTACTCTCTCCCGTTATGCACCACCATACAAAATCATGCAAACAAAGTCCGCTCCCCCCACTGAGCTCCCTTCTCTACCTGAGCCCACAAGGTAAACATTGGCTAACCCAGATCGCCTGTTCTGCCTGACTAACTCCGAGCAACAACCATATTTTCAATGGCCCGTCTGGGCAGACGTACTGTGGCCTACTTCTTACGCTGACACTAATGCCGTAAGGATTAATAAAAAAATAAAACTAGTCCTCTCTAGGAATTCCTAAAATTCCCGTCAATAATAGTAATCACATTCAAAATGTAATACAAAATAATTCCCTTAACATAAATAAATGTCATCTCCATCTTCTGAATACACAGAATAACAAAGCACAATCAATAACCTATAACCCTGTTTACGCTAGCATCTACCTGCCGTCAAAAGTTATACATAACCCCTGATTATCAAATTGAAAACCCCGTAGTTCAACCACGTGTTTGTAATTTTATGACCACGTGCTTATCTCCCCCTCGTCCCTCTGAACGTCGTATCAATAACAATTCCGTAACCAACGCGCCCACGCGCTTCCAAATTATGCCTCTTTCCCTCCCGTCCACAGATATATGCGTAACTATATAAATAGCGAGCATCAATACTCTCACTAAAATCACAAATAAAAATACACATTACGCGCTCCCGACTATTCTGTAAATAAATAAAATTCGCAGATGCGAGTTTCTCTCCCGACCGACTTTGCAATAATACAAAGCGGTGATATCTCAACTTTTAAACCATGCCGCTATTCTTTCAACAAGGAATTAAATGGACCTAGTTTCTCATGTCTATCACTCAGATCGAATTGATGGCTCTGGAGTTAAGAATTAAATTAAACTAAACTTCCCAAGAAACTTAAATGATCGGCTAGGACTAGCAAAATTAAATAAAGTCCTCACGCAAAAATTCATGCTTACCAAATCTCGAATGTCCAACTGAAGGCAATCGACTTGACTGGCAACCGGCTTTGGCAATTTTTTTTTCATTAAAAGAGAAAGAAACTATGAAATATAGGCCTTTTATAATCAAGACCCCCACGCGCCGACTTCGTGACGTCATATGCGCGAGATTAAGCCTAGCCCTATACTGCGGAAATGAAGCAAAAATGGCCGCAAATAATTTAACTCCCGAAAAATGCGTATATGGCCACGCAATATCTTTAAAAAAAGACAATCTGGTGCCAATCCTGATCTAGCATCTATAATCTTAATCTAGAATAATACTTTCTAATTCCCTACACCCCCATTCTAAACACATAGATCAAACTCCATCGTGATCTCATCTTGAAAAAAACGTAAATAATAGAAGGAGAAGAAACATGGAGAAGGATTTTTCTGTAATCCCTCCAAAAATAGTGAACAAAATGCAAGGAGAAAAAGACATGGGCCATTTGAAAGACAGAATCTCAGTACTTTCGTCACAAGACCTCATTTTGAACCCCAGAAGGGGCATTAAAAAAAAATAAATAAATAAATATTGCACATTGTATAGTAACAGTAAAGATTTAAGTATGCAACAAATATGCATATAATAATACAGCGGGTTTCCTAAGTCCAAGACACCCCCTAAAACGGCACAGTAATTATTTTTAATATTAAAACAGTCAACCAAAAATGAAAGTTTTGACAATTAATGAGTCAAACAATTATGCAACAAAACTTTATAAAGAAATCAAGAAATTTGATCTTGGAAGCATAATTTTATAAATTATAATCTTAAATTAATTGTTTATTAAAACTGATTATCTTTCTGTTTCTGGGATGTCTTAAACTTTTGAAATAAAGTTTACAGTAGTAATTTTCTGAATGATAAATCTTAACTGCCACAATATTAATGTGAATGTTTGCCGTTCATTTAGCACTGAATTCAGACTGCAACCAAGTCGAACAGGCTGCGTACAATAATGACACCAGTGTCAGAACTTTGTTGTACTGGTTGCTTTGGTGCAATGTCTGCATCACCAACATCGTCATCATCTGGTTCAGTTGTAGCTGTCTGATGCAAGATTTGTGCACTTTGACAGCTGCATGAGATTTGTATGTGAGATGTGCCGTGTGGTTTGTGAAATGGGCGTCCACTTTCAACTTAACCTCCCCCCAAATGTCCACAGTTGTCCACTTCATACATACCCCTCCCTCCCCCCTCTCATGTGGACGTCTTTTATGGATAGGCCATTACAGCTAGCGTTAACCCAGGGGTCGGCAACCAGGCGATACCAATCTACCGGTAGATCCCAGTGAATGATTTGGTAGATCTTGTGGCGACTGCGGCGAAAAAATAAAAAACAACTTTTGGAACTAGTGACATTTCGGAGATCGAAGGTTTTTTTTTTCCGCATTCCCAGTTAAAACTCGAGCTGACTGCTAAAATATATTCGTGAACTGCGTGAGATAGGAACGGGATTTTTTTCTTTGTAATGTTCATCAGCCCCAAACCCCCTCCCCCGCGTAAAATTACACACACATATGTGTCTGGATATGTCCTTTGCCCAGGTAGATCTACTGGTCATTTGCACAGTATATATATATATATATATATATATATATATATATATATATATATATATATATATATATATATATATATATATATATATATATATATATATATATATATATATATATATATATATATATATATATATATAACAGATCTTTAGAAGGCTCAGTGTTACTAAAGTAGATCTCTTGGGTTGCTAACACCGGCGTTAATCTAACCCAACCGTGTTTCGAGCAGTTAGCCTTACCCTAACACCAACTGTTTCGAGCTTTGTCAAAACTAATGACGGCCGACATAGAATGGTATTTTATCATTTTTTTTAAAGGCCTTTTGTTTCAATTTATTTATTATATTATTTATTTATTTATTATAATTTTTTTTAAATTTATTAATTATATTATTTATTTATTTATTATTATTTTTTTTTTCTCACTCTGTTTTCCAGTCCTTGTTTTCATTATTTCTTATTTTTTTTGTTTTTAATGTACTATCGACTTCCGCTTCCGCATTCCGGTTTAGTGGCAGCCATCTTGCTGCATGTGACTGGACATAAGGGAGTATTTTTTTCTCTTATTTTTATAGTTTCATGTTCTCTACATAATTCTCATTTTCTTTCCCTCCTGTCTCTTGTTTGTCTGTCCCTGACGAAGGCCTTGTGGCCGCAACGTAGGTTTTTCTTGTCCTTTCTCCTTGTAAGACGTATTACTATTTGTGTGTTTTGTTTGTTTGTTTGTTTTTTCATTCAACCGACATAGAATGAAGACGTTTTAAAAACTAAAAAATTAAAATAAAACAAAAACCGAATTCCAACCTGAAACGGAAAGGCCCCGTGTTTGGCCACCTTGGTAGCCACACGTCTACTATCGCTCCCCTCAGCCCTTCTTTCTTTCTCTCCATTCCCCTTGTTTTTTTTTTAATTTCCGAACCACATTCCGTTGCTTTCACCAGCAGAGTGATTTTTCATGAACACTTCAAAGTATGAGTTATGTCTCGCTTTATACTTCCTTTTATGTTATGATCGGCTTCCTTGAGTTTTTTTAACAAACAGTTGATGTCGTCTGAACTGTTTCCGCAATATCCGGTCCCTGCGTGCATACTGTGCAAATGAGTTTTCGCCATTGGTTGTACTGAAAGAATGATTCAGCGCGGTTCTGGAACAGTCGTCATAGAATGAATCTTCGAAGTTCAAACTGGAAAGGTATACGAAAATAAATGTGACTTCAGTCAATGGTGGTAAACGATGGGATACACAAATATAGGTGCCTTAACTGACAAAGTGGTTACAGCGCTGGTCGTCTCTCGCGACAAAGGTGCCATGTTAGATTCACGGTGGCGACACGCTCCAGTTTACCCTGCTGTAAATGGGTACCTGACTTAGCTCTTGGTCACCCCACTTCTATGTGCTGGACCTAATATAGTGAAGTCTCTAACTATTCACTCCCCAAAGCAGTATCTGCTATGAGTCTACCTTTGCAGTACGTCGTTCTAGAGGCGTACTGAACCTTCGGGGAATCGGACAGTACCCCGAAGGCCCACATCAGTAGGGGGCCCACTCTCCCCTAGCTTCTATCTAGCTTAATCAACTGCTGGATGGTTATGGGCCAATGGCTCTTGACCAGGAATCCAGATCGTTGTCAATCTGTCCCTGTGTCTGATTAGGGTAAAAGAAATTGTCTACAAATTTATGCGAGGGTTACATTGTGCGAAAACCTCGTGCAAATGAACTCTCATATTGAATGCACTAACATATAGAGAAGTGTGTCGCGTGTAAAAAAGTCAAATATAATGAATTAAATGCATTTTAACCGCATTGAAATCAAGTTAATATACCAAATTTGACAGAAACATTATTTTATTTAGAATATTACTTGGTGTTGGTTAAAAAATAGATGGTTTGTCAGAGTCAGGGGAAAATGTCAAAATTAATAATAAATGTTTAAACATTGAAACGATTTATTGTATGGAAGTGGATTATGGACACAGAGTGATTTCGCTGAAGAATGTTAAGAACCCTATTGTCCGCTAAAATAAAAATAATAACCAAAACAAAAAAAAATTTTTTTTTTAAATGAAGAGTATTTTAGAAAAGCCGTTATTCTTCAGGAACGAAAAAGGGATATACATGTCTAATTTGGTAACGTAATTTAAATAAGACAGTGTGCGCGATATTGTAATGGGGTCATGACTTCCTAAAATATTGAGAAACACTAGTTGAGAATATCTGATAGATACTGTAGGTTCAATGTTGTGTCGAAGATACTCGTGGGACAAAGCCACCATTGTTACGGATGACACAAATATAATTAATATCATCCCTGCAGCACCCATCCCCCTTTGTTCCTCCTCAGGCAAGCAGGCTTTTCCCAGGAATTTCTTTTAAGTATTTTTTTTTTTGTCCTTCATGAAAATGTGTACGTACCATGACCGTAAATCTCTCCAGCTAACTAAGCCTTTTAAAAGAAGAAAAAATGTCTTCATTGTTTATTTGTCCATTATTCTCCATTCTATTCTTTTGCCTCATCTCCTCCCTCTCCCCCATTTGTCTATATTACACGCGGCACGACAGGCGCGCGCCCTTACGAACAACCCTCCGGCTTACAATAAGTTGATTGGCTGTTTATCGAACACGCGTGTAATTCAAGCACAGCCGAGATTTATTTTTAGCCTTTAATGACTGTCTGGTGAGTAACTGCCGACACGCGCTAGCACGCCTGGACGGAAGCTGTCAATTCTGCCGTGCCGCCGGGTCTTCGAACAGTGTGCATTCCGCTGCCGGGAGCTCTTTGTGTGAGCACGAAGCAGTGTGTAGGAGAGTCTAGTTTCTGATCAAGTCTCGCGATTCAGTGCAGCTGTGTGTGGCTTTTGTGTCATTATTTTCGATTGTGCAAGAAGACCGGTGCCTGTGTATAGAGGTAAGTAGGCCTACTTGTCATTCCAGTTAAGACACCGCACCTTTCTGATATCAGCATAAACATATCCATTCACTACTATTGTCTGTGTGTCAAGCAAAACGCTTTGTAGTGTTCTCTTGAGATGTTTGCAAATAGAGCTGGGAATAGTTCTCCAAAGAATATGTTTTACTTGTAATTTTGTAAGGTTATCAGCCTGCTCTACATAAGAGACACCCGTTAGTCTTCATGAATGGCAGCTTATCTAAAAGAAAGAAACTTCTTATTACACATCTCCCACTGCCCTGTGTTGGGCCCTTGTTAGTCAAATGCTAGTGTAGTAAACCATTCACACGTTCAACGGAATACAAAGGGAAATTTGTATTCCCACATGAAATCACATGAGCCATTCCACCGCACCCATCTAATTCTCACCCTAAGACTCGCCTTCCTATACGAATGTCTGTGTAGGCCTACACAGCATCACGCAAGTAGAGATCGAACATTATTCTTCGAAGGAAATGTTTTTATGTCTTTGTTTTTAAGCAGGCGAATATAGTGTTTCATATTCATTAACGGCTGGGTAGAACGGAACTGTACGATTCCAGTTTTTGTACACTGTAACTTTGCCTCAAGAAGCACTTGTTTAGCCTAACTGTTAATTTTACAACTTTTTAGCATTGAGCGTCTGTGCCAATCGATGCTCGGTGCAGATTGAATGTAGTTAACTGTAAAATAATCGTAATATTTAGCAAAAATATAAGAAACATTCTTTTCCCGCCCAGGAAGGCTCTGTAACGGACATTCTGTGAGCTTAAGATGGGCAACCGTTTTCATTGTCAACGGAATAGCCAGCTGCAGATTTAAAAGTCTTGAACCAACTATTCACTAACTTATCTTTTGAGTCTTCAGTTATAAAAGAAACACTTTGGGTTGAAATTAAGAAGGGGCCCGTAAATGTGCGGCAAGTCGCCGTATTATGCGATTTGATCAGTTTGTGCTAATGATGTAGATTCAGAAAGATTAGTGAACGTGTCGTACCATTATCACTCTTCTGTTCTCTGTAAGCATCCAACTCCAACTCCTTTACTTTCTCCATGTTTCACGTAGGGCTGACTTGAACATTTCAGTTCAAGATTCTTATTTCTGTGTTGGGCTTGATTTCTGTTTGGGAGAAATGTTGCTCTTACAACTCTGATTAACAAATGCATACATTACTCTTTGTGTATGTTGAAGTTTCTTCTTCATTCACAAGTACAAGAAGTGTCAAAGTTCATCCTCAGAATATTTACTACCTATGTCTCCAGTGTTTAGGTCATCTAATCACAGCATAACTGCCATAAATTTCATTAAATTTTTATTGTAGATAAACTGTTTGTAGGCCTATCTGTTACTTAGCTAGTTTTGTCTTCTCCATTGTTGTTGTTATGTTACAATAAACTCAGAGCGTTAAGTGGCAGAGTGACTAGATTGCTTGCTTCTCGAAGCAAAGTTACTTAGTTTGAAACCTGCTGGCATCACGTTTCAGTCATACCCAACTGTAAATGCTCTAGAGTTATGGAAAGCAAAGACAGCGAGGAAGAAAACCGTTGTGATACAGTTAAGTTCTGATTTAATGAAACCTTTAGCACTTCACTCCCATACTGCAGTAGCTACTACGATACTACCTTTTTACATTAAGCTTGTATTAATTTTGTTAAGGCACATTCTATAGACATGCAAGTTAAACCTACATGTGTGTGTCTAGTTGCATGAATGTAAGTGCTGTGCATTGCGCTGGGGTGTTTTAAATTCTTTCACCATTTATCACAGCTTCCGGCGGCGAGACTGTTCCTGATAGGCCGTATTCTGAACTCTAAGTGAACTTTCTACGAGCTGTGTATTCATACGCACCTTCCTCTATTTATATTAAGTGTGTGTACGCGTATTTCAGAAAATGGATTAAAATATTATCTACAATTCATTCATTAAACTTCAACGCCCAGGCATTCAACAAAGTCACGCCAAGCGTTCATGTCTTGTGCCATCCGTTTAACGTCTCTTCGTGTTACCCCTGTAATGTATGTGATCAGTTCCCTTCCCCCCTGTGTTCAGCAGGGCTGTGGAGTCTGAGCCGTTAAGTCGGTCGTTTTGTAGTAGAGTTGGAGTGGGACAAAATGTGCCGACACCGAATTTTATGAGACGTAAACCAAGGTAGGTCCACGTTTGACCCATGCATGCAAAAGGGGGAGGGGGGCGGTTAAAAATTGAAATAGCATTTCAGGGTATTTGTTTATTATTAACTTAGCACATTTTAAGCAACTGAAGTAAATTGTACCTTGTGAATTTTTTGAAGTAGTGAGTTAAAAAAGAAATGTCTGCTGTATAAATTAGGAGGAAGAGTCCTGCAAATCCCGCTCCATCATTTCATTATTTAGCACTAAAAGATGTTGAAAAATGTCTTAACTGAGCGCTCAAAATGCAATACCCTGCCACCCCTAGATCATTCAGGATGCTGCTTTGATTGTCATAGCATTACCCACCACTGAAGTCACCACGGAACATTTGTTTGCTGCCCTTAGAATAATTAAATTGATTTGAGAGCAGCAAAGATGCCGCGTCAATTAGAAGCGATCCTTGAATTGTATGAATGAATGATTAGTTAAAAATGTAATTTACGAAAACCGTGTATTCATTTAATCACACATACACCACACTTAAACCTGTAACACCATATAAATGTATAATTTTATGTCATATGACTCCACAACCCTGGTTCTTTATGTTACTTTCTCTTTCTCTTATCTTGGGGTTTCCAGAATAAACACTGCCATGTAATGCTGCCAACTGGTTTTCCTGGTCCGTATCCTACCCAAAGCCGGCGTTAACTGTTGTCTATACTTTGTAGACAAAGTGTATTCATATCACGCTGGTGATGAATAGGACATACATGGAAGAAACATGTTGATCTCATTAAAAGCCCGGCTTTGATCTGAAATCCCCTGGTACGAGAAATTGAGGGAGAAACACACAGAGGAGAGAAATGAGAACATAGATGAAAAGGATATAGAAGCCATGGAAGGGTGTTGAGAGGACGGCACAGAACACGTAGGAGTGAATTTGTTGAAGGTCATGTTCTACTTACGCAGCTGAAGGAAATAAATGACTGAATGTCCCAGTTATATAACCCATCATGCTTTGCGCAGGCAAATGTTTTTCTTTTCTGTTTTTTGTTTTGTTTTTGTGTGTACACGAGCAGGCTTGTTTCCGCGGAAACTTTTTGTTTTTAAATCCAGATAAACTAAGTGCAAGGAGAGCAACCAGGCAAGATAACCTACGTTAGATTTCATAAAATATTTACGCCGTTCAGGAACCACCACACAAGTTATGAGGCCATGCTAATTCCGAACCAGATATTTTCAAAGCAAGAAATAGGCCCACTGGGCCTTTAACATGTTATAACAGACGACTACTGAAGTTTGTGGGTGATTCTACCTCGTCTTGTTGTTCCTGTCTATCTTAGACGATGAAGAAGGAATAGAACCACTTCTGTATCACGCATGTCGTAGGAGGCTCCTAATATGAGATCGTGCAATAGGACCAGCAACTTAATGACGTAAAAATATTGTTACATAAAACCTCAACTGCAAAAGAAGTGCCTTGTCGCGGACTTCTTGCAAGGGGACCATCTGTAGTAGTGGTCCTGTGCTCTTGACAGAGCATAAAGGGAGAATGTGGATAAGGCTAATAACATCACCTGGGAAAATTTAAGTGTTACAGAAACCACGACTGCGTGAATACATACAATTCCTGAGACCTAGCTTCCATCTGTGGGTCCAATTGCAGTAGTGACCCACGCTTCTTTTCATTGCCTATCAGCTCCCTGCGTGGCATATGCCTTCATCATGTTTACACCTAGCAGGCCGATCTGGCGCCTGGGATATATCGTGCGATGATCTCCATAAACTTAATCACCCCATATCCTGTCCTTTTTTTTTTTTTTTAGATAAATGTCATTGGCAACATTGTAGGCGAGCAGTTAAGCGCAACGCGAGTACTACGTTGGCTGCATTGATTACTGTAAAACTTTTTGACCAGGCGAAGTTAACGCATGACTCATTCACGGGACAATGATTAATGATCTGAGTTGGCTCTGAACTCGTCACCTCGATACATTTGGAGTCTTTTCTGATCTGTCTATTTGTCTGTCTGTCTGCCTGCCTGTCTGTTAGCACAATGTCTCTGTCTGTATTTGTTTTATCTTTCTTTCCTACTGTCTATAATTTCTATATCTGTACTTCTCTTTTAATGTCCCTCATAGTGTCTGGCGAACTGAGTGTCTAAGAGAGACTTCCTGTTTGTTGTTTTTCCCTCCCTTGCAACATCGTAATACATTCTATGTAATTAGTTACCAGGATGAACGTGTACCGATCCTGTCCAGTTGTATCAAGTTTTCCAGTTCACTTTGTCCATTTGCCTTTTATTCTGTCTTAATCAGTATAATTTTGTTAACTATTAAATATTCCGTCTCGTGCAAAAAATAAATTGCAACATAATCGCGTTGCTAGTCTTTGTGCCAAAACTTTCTGACACCTCCGGCAGAAAATCCATGCTTGTGATAAGCCCACGTCACGAGCACGCCAGACGTTGCTGAAACTGATAACGCTGAGCTGTTCAGCGAGTGAGATTTTCGGTGTAAAGTATGCAGGAATATGCTAGGTATTTCTGTCGCTGTCACGAAACTCATCAAAGCTTAACTGAGGCCGAGAAATGGGGATCGTGAGACGGGAGAGAGATTGGTGAAGGAAGATTGGAGTATGAAAAAGAGGAGAGAGTCGTAAGAAAGAAAGGAGTTTATAGAGATGATAATATTGAAAGGAAAGAATAAAAAGAGTTAAGAGAATCAAGAGAGCAAGAATATTGAGCTGGAACGAGATAACGGAATTCGTTTGAATAGATAAAGAAGAAAGAAAGATACAAAAGAGAAAAGAGGAGAGACAAAGTTGGCAGAGGAAAGGAATAAAAGAAGAGAAAAATTGAGATGAGAATGAAGGGAAAAGATGATAGAGGGAAGAGAAAGAAATTATAAAATGGGAGACAAGAGAAAACCACGAGAGTGGGCAGAGAGATTATAGAGAATAAGAAAAGAGACATAAATGGTAGAAAGTGGGGGAAAAGGTGGGCAGACAATGAGTAATTCCCAGGGTGCTTTGAAGAGCCAGAGAAAAAAATAGAACATTTGCTTATTCACACGTTTCGTATGAGGCGGCTAATGCGAGGATTTTTATGGGGCTGCTACCTCATAAAGTAAAACAAACAGCTACAGAAAATATAACTAAAGGAACACACGAAGCGCTTTGACGAAGGATTTCCACATAATTGGGGGGGGGGGGGGGGAAATTCTGCTGCACTGGTGGGCCCATTCTCCCGAAAAAGCAACATAAAAAAAGAATGACGAATGAAGAGGGAAAGCAGGGACAGACAAGAGTACAACAGGTGTACGAGGCACCATCGATTAGTGTAAAACGTCTAGTTGATGCGCCATTATCGCAATGTTCTCATTTACGGGACAATGGCGTATTTCATTCATTCTCTTTGTTGAGAGATTTGAGAAAGATTAGCAAGAAAGAACAGATAAGACTGAAAACAGAAATAAAAAAGAAGTATGAGAAAGCAGATAGCCAAGGCGTGAGAATAACAGACTTCGGAAATAAGCCCCCAATTTAACACTTAATGTAATTACTGCCCCTTAATAACGGACACTGCGCGTTGACGTGCATAATGTGTAGTCCGTGAGCTGATATTTGCAGTGCGCGCTATGTTTTGTTTTCTGATTAGTAGTGTTTTTTTGTTGTTGTCTGATTGGTCGCATTTTCTGTTGTCTGATTGGTCATGTATCTTTAAGGTTACAATTATTATTGTTTTCGTGACTTGATGGCGTGTATACATTTCTTTACAGCATAACTAATGAATCAAAAAACCACAGAGATGTAGTTTTACAGAAGAATGTTAAAAATACCACGGGCAGCTAAAACAAAGTAACAATGGGAATGTCCTGAAAGAAGCCTGTGCACAAAGAAAGTTTATTTCTCATGTTAGATGGAACAATCCACTTTCTTTGTGCATGTTTTGAGAAGAAGAAAGCTGGATTATATCGTGACAACAAGAATTACGATTGAAGGTAAAAGATAAAGAGAACGACAACGAAAGAAGATACTGGACAGTTTGACATCAGGTCATGGATAGAAGTCAACAATAGAATTGATTAATGGTGATGGAGACAGGAAGTAGTGGAGAGACTTGATCGCCTACACCACCAGGCATGTAGCATATATCAACAGACGACATAAGTAAGAAGATAACATCTGTTAATTGAATCCCACCAGCTGCTGCAGGGAGAGAAGGTAAGGAAGTGTGGAGAGTCACAGTTCGGTCACATGAAGATACAAAGTTAATTAAAACAGTTAGAAATGAAATACCAGAATAGCTGTTAAAAAAATGTTATTCAAATATTTAACTGTAAAAGTAATTTTATCTTCTTGATGGTCGTAAAATTCTTAACGGTCTTATTCGGTGTACCCATACAGTCAAGTTTTCCCGTGTATTTCCCGGGGGTCTCGTATTTCATGGGGGTCTCTAAAGGGACAAAGAAAGAATATGCCTACTGCGCCCTTAGGCATGTCGTACAAGGCAACAAATACCATCAGACATATTATACATTTTAACAAAATAATAAGTATAGAGTTATTGTCTTCATGTGTGAGAAGTAAGTGAGAGAGATGGAAAGAAGGAGATAAGGGGGAAACGAACGAACGAACTATTTTTTGAAGAGAGATAGAGAGAGATTTTACAACGTCATCCACTCAAATGGGCGACATTAGCACACCATTGGCTTTAAGGTCCAGGCAACGTTCGTAATATTGTCTTAACGTCGGGGTTTGTGTATGCCTGCTTACAACATAATTTACATGCTTACGAGCTATAATGCCGCCTCCCTTTTGTCTTCTTAGTAGGTGTAAGCGGAGAAATGTCACCTTCAAGAAAGTCGATGTATTCGGCATAAACGTGGCTGTATGCTTGAACACGCGTTGTATTAATTTGAAGCCTGTACGTAAAATTTAGTATCTACCGTATATCTAGACATTTGATATTCGCAGCATGATATGCATTCGTACTGGAAACACTTCATTTTTCTGTCTGCTATATAGTAATTTTCACGCAGAAGTTAAGATGTATGCGCAATTTCCATAGATATTTATAATTGTAGATAACCATTCATCTCCCATTTATAAGAATGAATAGGTATTATATTTTATATTGTTATTGATATCTTATGATTAAAATATTCATATTCATATGCAACAATTTGCATTGTGATTTTATCGAGTATAATTAAATAATAATTTTGCTATGTAATAAGTATATTAATTCATTGCTATACAAAAGTGGTGATATCTCAAAAAATGTCGACTTTATATATATATATATATATATATATATATATATATATATATATATATATATATATATATATATATATATATATATATATATATATATATATATATATATATATATATATATATATATATATGTAAAGCACTCATACTAAAGTGTCACTGTAAAGAAGTGTGGTGTATGGTGTGTTCTCTTTCCTCTGTAAAGCTCCACTATCAATCACTGTAGCATGTTGTTTGTGGTGCCACTACTGTATATGTCCATTGTAGTGTACAGAGTTGTTGAGATCAGGCATGCTCCAGTCTACCCAGCTGTAAATGGGTAACTCACCCTAGTCCTGAGTTAGGGAAGGCAAAGGCAGCTGTAAACAGTAGTTTCCCTCTAAGGCTCCAGGGGAAGCAGGCCCTAAACTTGGTCACTTCAACCGACGCAGGATGGTGTATATATGGAGTAGAAGTGTAGAGTGTGATTAACGCGAATGGTGTACTGTTCGTGTTCTGACCAATCTAATCACTCATTCACTTGTGTCTACAAGGCACCAATGCAGACTGCTGGAATCTTTGTTTACACAGTTTATTTAGACGCACACACTGGGACATAACGAGTAAATCATGGGTATGTTGACACATCAATTTGCAGGCATACATAGTAGATCCCATGTCATGACACATTCATAAATAATAGGTAGTACATCAATAGCTTCCAATGTCATGATACATAATGGCCGCATCCCCTATCTGACTAAGCGCGTCAGTGAAGGCGGATCGGTAAGTAACTAAAGTTGCTTTATGTTCATAGTTTATATCATATTATGAAACCACGATAAGGGGTTTCTATCAAAATTGAGATCTCCTTGCCACTGTCCGAATAATAAGATACATGCCCCGTTCTTTGGACATTGATTCAAAAATATGATGACAGGAATGTAACATGGCCGCCTTCCTGAGTTGTCGCTCACTCACTCACAGGAGGGTATAGATAAGCCAAAGTTAATTTGAAATGCATATGAATGATTTCCTAAAGTTTCTCCATACAGTTCTACAGTAATCCAGTTACTTCACGTAGACATAACTGCTGTATGGAAGCCCGTCATCTTCGTCGATACAAACATGACCCTAGCGTTGCGAAGCATAACATTCCAGCTAGGTCTAACCGACATGAGATCATCAAAAATAGGGTCTGGAATTACCTGGAGTCCGAATCATACATGATACCGTACATTAGGAGAGTCTCTAACACAAACTCTAGTAGAGACACAATCTCCTACAGAAGAAAAACCACTTCATAAATCATTTTTACTTAAGAATGTACCAGCCCTAGAAAATGCGTACCCGCCATTGTAAACGGTACATCGGAACTCATCACGACTTGTCAAGACAACTCATACTTCCGCTAGAGCGGCATAACAAGAATATAGTCCTGCCTACCCATCCAAAATATACAATATAGGACTGATTCTACTTGTACTAATAATATGTAATACATATGAATTCAGGCCATAAACATAATAAGCAAATTAATCTATTTTCTGGCCCTAACAAATAAGTACGGACATGAGTGCAATATCCATGCGCCGAATCAATATCAAGAACGATTACTCCTATACTCAAAAGTGCAAATCAATCATGAATTATCTAGCTTTACCATAGACAGCATTTTCATACACAAATGAATGAATGTCTATATCTTTTCCATATTAAATAGCCATATCGATTTTTGTAATATGTGCGTCAAAATATGCACGCAACAATATATATATATATGCCAGCAAAATACTACTACAAATCATAATGAAAAGGATGCAACAAAAGCTAGAAACAGAAATAAACGAAGTACAGGCGGGTTTTCGACCAGGTAGAGGCACTAGAGATTATATATTCAACATGAGGATCATCATAGAAAAGTGTAGAGAATTCAACGTTGACCTACATACTTGTTTCATTGATTACACCAAAGCTTTCGATTGTGTACAACATCAGCAGTTATGGGCTATTATAAAAAATATGGGATTTCCAAACCACCTTATACAACTCATCGCACTGCTGTACCAAGAACAACAGGCAGCTGTAAGAATAGAGGGGGAAACATCAGAATGGTTTGAAGTACAGAAAGGAGTAAGACAAGGCTGTACCCTTTCCCCTTACCTGTTTAACATTTATGCCGAGAATATCATGAGAAACGTAAGAGATGACCAAGAACACACAGAGTTTGACCCATTTAACATCGGCGGGTACCAGATCCCGGAAATCAGATATGCTGACGACACAGTCCTCCTATCGACCAACCCAGAAGGACTTGAACAATTAATTCTGTCCACCAAAAAACACAGCGAGGCCCAGAATCTATACCTAAACACCAAGAAGACCAAAGTATTAACAACAGACAAAGTAAAGACCAAACCAGAAATTGAAATTATAACGAAGAACTGGAAAGTGTTAATGAATTCGAATACTTAGGATCAATCATCAACAGCTCTGGCGACTGTGCAGTAGAAATTAAAAGAAGACTTGCAATTGCTTCACATAAACTAATACAGATGAAAAACCTATGGCAAGGCACAAGCAAAGAAACAAAGTTACAACTGATCAGAGCATGTATATTCCCAGTAGCAACATACGGCTGCGAGACTTGGACACTTAATAAAACAGTTGCAAAAAAGATTACATCATTCGAAATGAAATGCTACAGAAGGATGTTGAGAATACCCTGGACAGAAAAAAAGACCAACAGAGAAGTACTGCACTCACTAAACGTACAGGAACATTGGCTCCTAAATACCATCGCAATAAGGAAGCTGAAATTTTTCGGTCATATAAAAAGACATAATAGCCTGGAAAAAATAGTGATGGAAGGCATGGTCCCTGGAAAAAGGGGAAGGGGTCGACCTAGACGACGGTGGACCCAGGACATCACAGAGAGTCTGAACTTGTCTTTGGCTGATGCAGGTCGACTTGCCCAGAATCGTAATGCGTTCAGAGCAGCTGTAATGGAGACAACGTTCTGGAAAGAATACGTCACATGATGATGATATATATATATATATATATATATATATATATATATATATATATATATATATATATATATATATATATATATATACATATATATATATATATATATATATATATATATATACTGAAGCACATTAAAAACTCACCACTAGTATATATACTGATGCCGAGAAGCTGGAAAAAAAAGTGTGGGAATGGATTTTCCCCGTGTTTGTCATGAGGTAGAGAGCGAATGGCTGCTGGAATGGAAAGTGCATGATTCAACCCACGGGTTTGTGTACAGACTACATGAAAACAATGAAAGTTACACGTGCAACACGATTCCCAACAGCTATGACCCTGAAAATGTGTACGCTTTGTGGCAGTATACTCGGTATAAAAAGGCCGTTGAGACAAAACACCCAGTACATGTTCTTGAAATGCCACGACTATCTGAAAACGACCGCCAACGAGCCATTGGTATGTTGGAGACCGGAATGAGCTAGCGGGCCATTGCCAGAAGGATGAATTGCCACCACAGCACTATTGTACGTCTCAATGAACGTTACGGAACCACTGGCAGTGCCCGGGATAGACTTCGGAGTGGCCAACCACGAGTTACTACCCCTGCGCAAGATCGTCATATTGTGCTGAGTCACCTAAGGAATCGTTCTCTCCCGGCAAGTCAAACAGCAAGAGCAATAGTGGGTAGACGTGGGCAAGTCTCTTGAATGACAGTCATACGACGACTCAGAGGTACAGGCCGTACTGCAAGACGACCTTATGTTGGGCCAAACTTTACTCACAGACATCGTCAGCAGCGCCTGCAATGGGCAGAGCAACATGTCAGATGGACTAGACTGCAGTGGAATGCTGTCCTATTCACAGACGAGAGCAGATTCAACATATCCTTTGCTGATGGACGTATGCGGATTTGGCGACGGTGTGGAGAGCGCTTTGCAGATTGCTGTGTTCGTCAGCACAACCGATTTGGAGGTGGCAGTATTCACATTTGGGGAGGATTCAGTTTTCACCATCGCTTGCCTCTTCACGTCTTCCGTGGAAATGTTAATGCTGTGACATATCGAGATGAGGTTCTGGATGCATTGGTTGCTCCTGCGTTCACAAATTATCCAGACTTGCAGCTTCTCCAGCAGGATAACACACGTGCTCACACCGCATGCATTACGCAGCAATATCTACAGCAGCAGAACATTGTGACGATTGATTGGCAGGCCCTATCACCAGACATGTCCCCTATAGAACATCTGTGGGACGAGCTTGGACGCAGAGTCTACAGGCAAGGTTCTCCAGCTAATCTGCAACAGCTCGAAGCTGCTCTTACACGTGAATGGGACTTGATTCCCCGGAATTTCCTTCAGAGACTTGTGTGTTCCATGCGGAGCCACTGCCAAACTTGTTTGCAAGCACACGGTGGACATACCAGATACTGAGAATAGTGTGAATGAATTTTTTTATTGGTTGCATTTTTGGTTTTCTCCCTTGCCTGCACAGAATGCAATGAATTTCATAACAATCAAATGTACAAATTAATGACCAGCGTGGATTCATAGGAAAATGAATAAAGATTCCAAATATGTAAACTTGTAAACACTTATATTTACATTTCACACTCTGTTCCTGGATTATACAGGGGGACGTTTTTAATGTGCTTCAGTATATATATATATGTGTGTATGTATGTATGTGTGTGTGTGTGTATATATATATATATATATATATATATATATATATATATATATATATATATATATATATATATATATATATATATATATATATATATATATATATATATATATATATATATATATATAAAGAAAATAAAAGTGAACAGTTTTTTTTAATCAACAAACAACTTTATTCAGAAGGAATACCAATAATAATAGAAATTAAATACACAAAAATAATAATAAAAACAAAATAAATATTCACACACAAAAATAAATATAAAATTACAAATCTAATAAATAATAATTCAGATGTAATTCTTTATTGCAAATTTGCCAATCTCCTTAACTTAAGTAATTAAATTTGTCTTCCACCTGCACATATTGCTGCAAAGAACTGGCAACCATGCCATATAGTGCCTCATATTTCCTCTTTTTCACCTCTAGGCTGCTTACTAATGCCTGTGCATTAGCCAGTGTTAATTTGTGGCAAGCCAGGTCCCTCTGCAGTCCATCAAATAGAAACCACACACTGGGATGACTGCAGTGGGACAGGGAATTAACAGCGTTGTGAAATCCCTCACAACAGTTTGTAGTTTTTTGGCGACTGTTCCAGGGCTGCATCATGATGATTCCATGGCGACCGTTCCAGGGCTGCATCTTGATGATTCCATCTTCTTATAGGAAACAGGGGATCTCTACCTGCTGCACCCTCAATATATGTAGAAAAGAAGTACGTGAGCACCTCATTATAGCTGACTTCATCTGGAAATGTGGCTGCAAGCTTATTAAAGACACTTCTCACGTCATAGACTGGGACAAATGCTAATGCAGCAAGAGACTTCGGTGTCATTTTTATGTTTATATTAGTTTCATATTCAGTCTTCAAGCCAACATTGTTGAGTTTCCTGATGAGACTCTGACACAGATGAAAATAACACCCTTTGACCTCAGCGTGTGGAAAGGCAATCCTCACTGCATTCATACAGCCCTTCTCAAAATCGACTAAAACCTTTTGAGGTTCCGATTTGGAAGCAATAGCTTCATTATTGCAAACATTCTGTTATAGGTGTCCATGTTCTTTTTTTCTGTAGCAAAATGTAAATACATGGCGGATATGAATTACCCACCTTGGCATGCCACGTATACAGTTGGTAAAACATATTTGGCACTTTATCAAAGGTGCCATCTCCATAGATGGTATCTTTGTTCAATTCGAGCATAAGATCTCTATCACCTAAAACCAGAATTCTGTCTGGATCATCCACACCTGAATCGTGAAGTACCAGTTGACTATACTTCTCATGAATGTCAAAATTTATGGTTTTTGGGTTAGTCAAATTACCGTCTGTTCTGTGGTAGAGAAGACTTCTCGCGAGGAATGATTGTCTGGGCAAATGGGCCAGTATTTTAAATAATGATATAAATTTTAAAATTCTTTTTATTTAAGGATGGGGGTGAGGGAGTTAAAAGCGCTGTTATTGTGTCCTCAAATACCTACGTGAGTCTCTTTTCCAGTTCCGACAGTTCAGAATGATGTACAATCCAATCCCCAGTCTCAGCAAGCCAGGCAGAGTGGGACGCGCGAGCCATTAATCACACTGGGAGACCTAAAGGCGAACATAAATCTGTATTAATGTCAGCTGACACAGGCCCAAACCGAACTTTACTGGCTGGACAATTTTAACTGGTTTAGTTTTAAGTAGGAACTATCATCATCATATTCATCATCATCACGTTCCTGTTAGCTCTATGTAGAGCACGAGGCAACTGACCCCCCTGCAGGAAAGCTTCACAAAACATTCACATCCTCTTGTAGCAATGGCTTCCGTAGCAATTTGTGTTATATAATGAGGTTGTCAGCCTCATACACAACCTCATCTTAGTCGCCTTGTACAACATGACTAGAGGAACAGTAGGCGTATTCTTTCTTTCATTCATAAGACAACCCCAGGAAATTACATGGGATAAGAAGTGGTTTTGAGTTCATTCACAAAAGTGGGACACTGCACTCAGCTGGTGCGTGCACTTTGTTACCACGTCGAGTCGGGACGTTTTATTTTCTGATTTCTGTAGGGTGTTTAATATTTCATATAACCGACTAGGTTTAACGGGACGCCCCTCGCCTAAACGAGACAAAGCTCATGTGAAAATATTGTTTTATTGTCTGTCTGTCTGTCTGTCTTATCGCCTAACTTTCAGCCGTCTGTCTATTGACCTTGACCAGAATAATAAAGACTATCTTTTCATTGTCGTAAGTGTGGTTCTTTTCCGGTTTCGGTTTTTAATTTTTATTTTATTTCGGCTTTTAAAAAATTTACTATGGCACCTGAAAACCTGACGTGGGACATGGAGTTTTCAGAACCACAAAAAGAGTTAACAGTACTTCTTCCAGCATGTAGTTACAGTCGACTTCTTACAGCATGTAGTTACAATCGACTTCTTCCAGCATGTAGTTACAGTCGACTTCTTCCAGCATGTAGTTAACAGGCGACTAATGGGAGGTTGTACAAGTTGTGGTAATCTTTACCTTTAGTGCCGTCGAGTATGTATAATATGTGTATTGAGTTAGGAGGGTTAGGTTTAACACTAAGCCTAAACCTAACCCCAACCCTAACTCTATATGGTACGAAAATACACATATTATACAAACTGGACGGTACTAAAGGTAAAGATTACCCAAGTTGTAAAACAAGCTGAGCGTTATAGTGTAGTCGTTGCAATTATACTTCTTGTTTCGGATCTTTGACTCATCACAAAATCCCGGAAACTCCAGCTTAATTGCTCAAGCAATAACTAAAGAATGAATATTAGCACGGGACCAAAGCAAAACAGGAAGACAGGCATATAAAATCCTGAAGAAAAAAAAACAAGCAAAAAATATAAAATACAAGATAAACTAAAAGTACCAATTAATTTTTTTTTTTTAATTACTAAGGCTCAAGCTTGGAACTAGGTATGTCATGATAGAGGAACCCACACGTGAAGAGTGTCAAGAACCAAACACAATCAGACACTTTCTGGTAGACTGCACAAAATATGGCCAACAGAGGCAAAACATTAAGACATGCTACTACGGTATAACCACAAGACATAAATGAGTGTAGAAAATCTTACAGGCATTAAGACCCCACCAGAAATACAAAAGTTAATAAAACACTATATTACAAAACCAAAAGCTAACATATAAAAAAAAAAAATCATAAATAAGAATGCGAGCCAGTAGTCTACAGTGGTGGTAGATTCCCCCTAGATAAATACGGATTGACTGAATGATTCTCCAATCAACATTAAATGCTTACCAGTAAAAACAATATTATTTTTTTTTAAACAATAAAAACAATATGAACTATATCTAAAAAGTAAAAATACCAACCAGAGAAATAATATAGTATAAAGCATAAAATAAATACAAACAAGAAAATATTACAGTCCTGATATAACCAGCAGCTCCATGGATATGGTAGATGCTTGAAAGGGGCGTGCTACAAAGATACATAGCAAACACCTTAATTTTTTTTTTTTAAATGTATTCCAGCACTATTAGCTTTAAAGTTAATACCAGTATAACCAGGCGTAAAGACAACAACTTCGGCGTTAGATAAAACACACGTTGTGTGGAAATAGCAAATGGCTTTACAAGGCAGTCCTTGTTCTGGAATAGCACTGTAGTGGATTTTGATGGTATTGTATGGTTGATGTTACCTAGTGTGATGTATGAGGTCAGCTGTGAAGGCTCCTGAGATAAATGTAGATGTGAATTACAGAAGGCCCTTCTTACTACCACTTACGACCTCACACATATCTTTTTTTCTAATGAATGTAGCTACGTTAAAAGTCTAGGGTACTGATATGCAATGTGTTGTGGTAGATTACACACACACACACACAGATAATTAAGAAGTCTAATAATATTAATAAACTTTATAACACACTGAACTAACTCAGGCTGTTTTAGTTGTAAAAGTTTAAATCTTTTGATAAATTTATTTTGTTCTTCTTCTTCTTTCGTTAGCTTGAACTATATTGTCTATATCTGCAATGTTGTTTCTTGTATAAACTTCACTGTCTTTTGTAGTTATTCAAGATATTTTCGAGCTCTAATTTTTTGCTGTAGCCGTCTTTTTTACTATTGACGCCTTCAGCATTCCAGTGCATTATTTTAAATGGTCTTTTCTTTGCTTGGCCAGTAGCTCTATTCTCATGCCTCCTGGCTCCACGGGGCAATTGAGAAGGACCCCCAGTAGTAGGGGTTGGGCCCTTCCGAGGCAGAGGGCCCGGCACTGCGCCTGCATGGGTGTCCGTCACAGGGCGAGTGCCATAACGTTTTGCAGATATAGGCATACTTCCATAGCGCATGTGCGTGGCATCCTGATTGCTGTGGTGCGCCTCTTGGCTGGTTGCCTCCGTCTTCAGCACCTTGACTTGCTAGGGCAGACTGTGGTCTTGCTCGAGTGTAGGAGGGCCTGGCCAGTCTTGGTTTTTCAGCCGCTGATGGCTGTACTTGAGCCCCATCTCCACGTCAAGGAGCTGGCCTCGATGGGGTATTTTGTTCTGAACCAAATGTTTAGTTGGTCAGAACATAAGAAATATTATGGAGTTATAAATGGAATGCATAATCATATGACATAATAAAATGGAAAATGTGTACCTAATTATTTCAAATGACTGGTTAATAATATTTATATTAAGATAGTCCCAGGAGAACTTATTACTAGATATGCTGTTGGGGTGGTGTCATCACTCCCAGTCTATGACTACCAAACATTGTCCATCGACTTAGGGGATGAATATATAGTTGATAAGTTAGTGGGTAATTTGTTGGAAAATCAGTTGGTGAACGTCCAGCAGGCCAGATATCACTTATCTTGCCTGCGTCGATCTAGTACAGAAGTCTGGTGGCCCCTCCTCTCCGTGCTGGGGGATAATATACGGCTGTTCTGACACAATGGTAGACTGCACTGATCCACACTTGTATATATATTACTACAGCATTTGACACCGCTTTGGTGCCAAACAGAAACTCACAATTCTGAAACAAAAGTATTGGGTCATGTGTCAGAACTCTATCTTCTGAACCACTTCTGCACACAACACTACACACAACAACACCACATAGACTGGGTCAGATCTCTCTGACCACACAGCACATCTTACCTAGTTGGTTTCACATAGTACTAGTCCCCCAAGACTACATTGCATCTGAGATATGTTCAATAGCTTCCTGCTATTGAATAAGATAGGTGATATGTTCCACTGATCTCAACACTAGATCCTTTTTCATAGTTTCATTTGGGCGTTCCTATATATTTTCTTTGTATGTATGTCTCTAGACCCTGAACTTGGGCTGGGGATCTAGAGCGAACACTTACTTGTTGTAATCATTTTTATGATTTGGCAGTATCAATCACTCGAATTATTAAAATATGCAAAATAAATATTGTTCATTCTTACCAGAATTCAGAATTGAGAACACAGTTAAATTTGCTAGCAAAACTCAGCTGAGCTGCTGGCTGTATGATGGCGTCCCACTATATATTTGTATTCTTCTGGAATCAACACCACTAGTAATTTAAACTGCGTCTCTGAACAGACTTATGTCAAATGGCAAAATTTCACCTCTCTGTCCCGCTACTATAAAATGCGTTGACCAATCGCCGACTACCCCCCTAACTTTCAAATTCCAACCAAAAAGTCACTTCAGTCAAATCTCAGTCAAGTATGTATTACGGTCTGTTAGTCCGTCTGTCTCTACTTGTTTTTTCATAAAAACACACTTGGTTTTACATGCATTTCCTACACGAATCTGCCTCCTAAGTTATTTTTAGCTACAATTCTCCACCACTTCCCCTCTCTTTAATTACAGCTCGATTTTTACATTTGCATGCCCAAGGCCAAGATTTTGAAACTTTTAGTGACATGGGTTAACAGTGCAGTTGCTCGTCTGATATGAACAATACAGTCTTTTGTCAATATCTTCCTTATTATCTATCCGTCTGTATAATTGAAAGCATATTATTTCTCTGCTCAAGATGGGCTATCAAACTAGCTAGGTTTTATTTTCATAACTCTATTATTAAGAAAAAACATATTTTTTTTTTTCAAGTTTAGTTTTAGAAATTTGTTCGAGAACCTTCTCTCATGTGTTTTGCCGCGGCATTCAAATAAAGACCAAGTATCGAAAAACGTCCAAGAAATGACTGTCTCGAACAAGAGCTAAGGTCCTTTTCTTGTCCATTTCCTTACTTATGTCAACTAGTGACGTGAATTTTTTTTCTTTCACCCCAATTGCGTCTTTTAGCCTTGCGATCTTCAAACACGTGTTCAGTCATATTTTTCCTTTTTTGATCTCCGTTTCATTTCCCCCCCCCCCCCCGTCTACAAAGGGTAAACGTTCCGTCTGCACGTCTAACTAGATAAATTGAATGGTGGCAGGAAAAGGCTGGCATGGGCGAGCATGTCTCCTAGTATCTGACGCATTATTTTTAACCCTACATTTTATCGTTAAATTTGGAGATATTTTAACTTTGTATCATGGTAAAATTATCACACATCTCCCCACCTGAGAACATGAACTACGGCAAGTTCCAAAACCAGTGATACACATAGATAAAATCTCTCCTCACGCCTGCCACTACTCTAATTTTGATCACAGGGGTGCCGACTGAGGAAATCTGCACCGACATTCAATGACCCTGGGATATATTCGATATCAAACTGATAAGGTTGCAACAATAAAGACCACCTCAACAATCTTGCGTTTTCATGCTTAGCCTGAGATAAGAATACCAGGGGCTGATGATCCGTCTGGACCACAAAAGTCCTACCATACAGATAGATTTGAAACTTCTTTATTGCTCAGATTAACGCTAAACATTCCTTTTCGCTTGTAGAATATCCTTGTTCCGCTTTATTCAATTTGCGGCTTGCATAAGCGACTGGGTTCAGTTCCCCATCGGGTGAAGATGACCTCTGCAACAAGGCCGCCCCGAGGCCTACATTACTTGCATCTGTTCTCACCACAAAGTCCTGTGTCAAATCAGGCAATTTGAGAATAGGCTTGCTAGTGAGTTTTTCCTTTAATTCTTGGAAAGCTAATTCACATTGCGCAGTCCAAATAATTTTATCTGGAAGTCCCTTGCGAGTCAGATCAGTCAGAGGAGCACAAATAGAGTTAAAATTTTTGATATATTTTTGATAAAATCCGCATAACGACACGAATGATCGCACGTCCTTTTTTGTTTGTGGTCTAGGTGCTCTCTGCAGTTTTTCCAAGTTCTTGGGATCAGGGGTCATGTTACCCTGATATACAGTGTGTCCCAAGAATTCCAACTCTTTGCATCCAATACAACATTTTGTTGGCCTAGCAGTTAAGTTCGCCTCCCTAAGCCTATCAAATAACATTTTTAGAGCGTCAATGTGTTCTTTAAATGTCTCTGTGGCGACGAGAATATCATCCATGAAATTCGTGATACATGGGTTATTCAGGGGATCCAACAATTTGCGCATCATCCTTGAAAATACACTCGGAGCATTTTTCAATCCGAATGGTAGCATGTTGAATTCATAATGTCCTTCCGATGTGCTAAACGCTAAATAAGGTCTCACTTCAGGCTTCACTGGAATCTGGTAATAGCCTTTACTAAGATCCACCTTTGAAAAGTATTTTGCCTTGTTTAATCTGGCAAATAACTGTTTTGTGTCTGGTAATGGATCCACTTGTCCTTCTGTGACAGCATTCAGTTTCCTGTAATCTATGCACAGTCTGTGTTCCCCAGACGGTTTTCTCAACAAAACTACACTGGAGCTAAAAGATGATTCACTGTGTGAAATAATCCCCTCCTTCAACAAATATTCTATTTCTTCCTTCAATGCCTTCTCCTTCGCGAACGGAATAGAATAGGCTCTCATACAGATTGGGTTTGAGTCTACCAGTTTCATGTCATACTGTAGCAAATTTGTATGTCCTGGTTTATCTGTTAATATATCTGTATGTTCCTCCAGAACCTGTTGAACTCTCTCCCTCTGATTTTTAGTCAGGTGCTTACTGACTTTTACTTGTGCGGCTGTTTCACAAGGATGTAATGGGTATTCATGCGAGGTGAGTGGTTCCTTTTGCATTTGAGTTGCGATAGCCAAGGTCAGTAAGGGGGCGCTTTCCTGGAGTGGTCTGTCCAGATACTTCTTTAACAGGTTTACATGATAAACTTTCTCCTTCCCCTTTTTGTCAATTTTATAGTTTGTTCTAGACACCTTCTCTAGAACCGTATATGGACCTTGCCATCCAATTTGTAATTTATTCTGGCTGCCGGGTAGTAGAAGAAGCACCTTCTCTCCCACAGCTAGTTCTCTGTCCTTTGCCTTCCTATTAAAATATGCTGCATGTTTCTTCCTGGCTTGTCTCAAATTATCATTTGCCAGTTTCCATCCAGCTTTCAGACGAGTGGTCAGTTCGTTCACGTATTGATAAGATGAGGTAACAGTCTCTTCTGCCTTCTCATCTGTCCAGGTCCTTAATAAACTACATCTGGACTTTTAATTTATCATACTTATTTTTCATGGAACCCGTCGGGTCCCTTCCATTAGAAGCTTTATAATGAGGACTTTTCTTCCTAGAATCATCACTCACAAATCGACCACTACCAATTTTTTTCTTGGGTTTATCCTCCCACTTTAGATTGCTTGTGAGAGATCTTCGCTCTCTTTTAGTTTCATCCAGTTTATATAACTCTGACCGAGGGATTGTCAGCTTATTCTGGGGTAAATTTCTTCTTTGTACTCGTCGCATAGTGGCCATGTTAATCCATTCAAGTGAAGACTGGGTGTGAAAAGGGGGCTCCCATTCCACTTTGTCTACCTGAGTATAATAATTTTTCCTTCCAGGCCTAAGAGTGCCCCATGGCGTTTCTAGGTCCTGCACATATTTTCCCTTTGTGGGTGTTCCCTCATGAAATACGCCACATGCTTCTACAAAGTTTTCAATATTGACATTTACGTCGGGCCAATAGTATTTTCGAGCAACTTTTTGGCAGATGGTACCGACTTTCTCATGGTCACCATCTTTTCCAACATGTAAGCGCCTTATTAAATTTGCCCTATATACCTTGGGAAGAACCAACTGTCCGTGACCAGTGGATCTAGTTCCTGTCTTCCTATATAGCAATCTGTCCTTCATAAAATATTCTCCCTTGCTTGGAGGTGTGTGGCATTTGGGCTTACTTACTTACTTAGTCGTTCCCCTTCTACCGTGAGGTGTAGAGGTTTGGAAGAGAGAGCGCCAGACCATTCTATCAGCTGTCTTCTTCCTGGCCTGGTTCCATTGTAGTCCTCGGTCCTTCAAAGATTGTCTAATGTTGTCCTCCCAGCGGACTCTGGGTCGTCCTGGAGGTCTGGATCCCTGGCTCTTTGTTTCCCATGCTTGTCGTGGTAGCCGATCTTCTCCCATTCTGCAGACATGGCCAAACCATCTTAGTTGGGACTGTTCTATTTGGGTCTGCAGCGGATGGGATTTTAGGCCTTGACGGATCGTCTGGTTGCGGACCATGTCTCTTCTTGTTACTTCAACCACTTTCCTCAGATACCTCATTTCTGAGGTTTGGATCTGGCTTTTGTAGGTTGTAGTCATTGCCCACGACTCGCATCCATATGTCAAGACTGGGACATAGGTGGAGCGGTATACAGCCATCTTCGTTTTCTTACCAACCTCTTTCTTGCTGAGGAATCCACGATTTATGGCCTGAAAAAGTCTCACAGCCGCTGCTTTTCGAGTGGCCAACTCTTCTTTGATGCCTCCCTTTCGGTCTATAATAGCTCCGAGATATTTAAAGTGGTCGACCTGCTCCAGGACCTGTTCTCCCAACTTAATCTGATGTTTTCTTTCTTCTCGTGATATCACCATGGATTTTGATTTAGAGCTGCTTATGACCATCCCTCTCTTCTCCAGCTCTTCCTTCCAGACTTGCAGGTTGGATTGGAGATGTGCCTCTGATTTAGCAATCAGGGCAACATCATCAGCAAATGCCAGCTCCGAAATATAGACCTGTCTCATCTTCCAGTACCCCACTGAATACTTTCTTGTTCTCTCCTTACATGCCTTGATGACATCGTCCATAAGGAGTATGAAGAGGTACGGTGATAGGATATCACCTTGTCTTACACCAGTGGTGGTCCTGAACTCTTCTGACTTATGGTTTGCTGTCCTCACATAATTTCTGCAAGACTTGTAGAAGCTCTGTATAGCACGAATCAGAGGTGCTGGAATATTCTTCCTTGCCAAACAGTCCCAAAGTTTGCTCCAGGGGACCCTGTCAAACGCCTTTTCCAGATCTATGAAACAAAGATGGATCTCACTCTTATACTCAAGGGCCTTTTCACTCAGCTGTCTGAGTGTGAAGATTAGGTCTTGAGTACTTCGGTTTGCTCGGAATCCGCACTGGACCTCATCCAATTGTGGCTCAGCTAGGCGTCGGAGTCTCTGCTCTAGGATTCTAGAGTAGATTTTACCAGGGACACTGAGAAGGGATATGCCTCTATGGTTTCCACATTGTCGATTGTCACCCTTTTTGAAAATTGGTGTTATGATGGCAATCTCCCAATCCTTTGGTATGGTCTTGTTGCACCATGCTGCCTGTAGGACCTTTAAGAGTAATAGGTCGCCTGATGCTCCCATGTACTTAACCATTTCTGGTGTTATACCATCATGCCCTGCTGCTTTGCCCATCTTGATTTTCTCTAGTGCTGCCCTCAGTTCTTCCATCTTTATGTCATCTTCACCATCATTGGTTTCCTCTTCTGTGTCAGTGGTTATCATTTCTGATGCTTCATCATGCTCACCATCCAGGAGTTCTGAGAAATATTCTTTCCATCTTTCCATTACTTCCTTTGGGGCAGTAAGCAATTTGCCTTGCTTGTCCTTTATAAATTTGAGAGGGTATTGTTTTTCTTTCCTCATGTTCTTTAGGGTCTTATAGAACAATTTCTGGTTTTCTTGTGCATCTTTTCTAGCTTTTCTCCAAATTCTTTCCAGGACTTCTGTTTTGCTGCTAGCACTTTGTTCTTTGCTTCTGTTCTGATTGTCACATATTCTCTATATTTTTCCATTTGTCCTGTTGTGTTTTTAGCTAGTATTGTTTCCATGCCATTTTCTTCTCTCTTATTTTCTCTTTGACTTCCTCTGTCCACCAAGGTGTCCTCTTTCTCTGGTTTTATTTTGTTCTGAACCAAATGTTTAGTTGGTCAGAACATAAGAAATATTATGGAGTTATAAATGGAATGCATAATCATATGACATAATAAAATGGAAAATGTGTACCTAATTATTTCAAATGACTGGTTAATAATATTTATATTAAGATAGTCCCAGGAGAACTTATTACTAGATATGCTGTTGGGGTGGTGTCATCACTCCCAGTCTATGACTACCAAACATTGTCCATCGACTTAGGGGATGAATATATAGTTGATAAGTTAGTGGGTAATTTGTTGGAAAATCAGTTGGTGAACGTCCAGCAGGCCAGATATCACTTATCTTGCCTGCGTCGATCTAGTACAGAAGTCTGGTGGCCCCTCCTCTCCGTGCTGGGGGATAATATACGGCTGTTCTGACACAATGGTAGACTGCACTGATCCACACTTGTATATATATTACTACAGCATTTGACACCGCTTTGGTGCCAAACAGAAACTCACAATTCTGAAACAAAAGTATTGGGTCATGTGTCAGAACTCTATCTTCTGAACCACTTCTGCACACAACACTACACACAACGGGGCAGAGTCTTTACAGACAGGGGGTATGATGTGCTGGTGTTGTGGGTAGTGGGTTTCCCCCCTTGCTTCACCCTAGGCCTAGTGAATTCTTGTTCATGAAAGGAGCGACCATTGCGGTGTTAGTCTCTTGGCCTAGCAAAACCTCTCATACCCCAAGATCGTTGTGCGTGGTGAAGAGCCACACCCTCCTCGAGGTAGTCCTGGTAACTGAGGGTGCGAATCCTCAGGCTAAACACAACGGATCTAGAGGAGCAAACCTCGATAATAAAACCGGTGCACTACACCGTACATGCCCTCTGTGGGTGGGAAGGAGCCAGATGGATACTGAACAAGTCTTGGGAGTGGGAACGAGTGTGGACTGCTCCCCGAAGATCGGAACCCATCGTACAGGCACAGAGACTCAGGACGTGACGATCCTATTGCCTTCAACTCTTGGTCACATGCCTAGAGCCTCAGAGAACTCGGCGTAACCAGCAGGCAATTTGGTGGCGGGGAAAGAGCACTGTGAGCCCTACCTTGGCTACGTATCACAAGGAGACGCAGAAACACCCCCTTTATCTCCCCCAGAGCTGGCACAGTACACTTCTGGCTTCTACCCGGGCGGTAGGAAATCCACAGGCACCCCAGCATCACAGTGCCAAGAAGATGACAAAGTTGGAATTTACTAACTCAAACCTGGCAGAGCAAGTCCTCCATCAGATGCGGCCGATGCTGGGCCCACTGGCGCGTGGACACGTCCCGATCCCCATCGAGACTTGCCCGGGGAGCCCACCCCGGCTCAAAAAAGCAGAGAAGGCCACTCTCCAAACCTCCGATGTCTTGCGGGCAGTGTTAGGATGTGCAAGAACATGGACAGGAAGACTCCACAACTTCCCCACTGAAGACACGCCCACGGCGACCGTTGCCTCAATTGGCTGTGTGTGGTGTACCCGGAAACGGGGCCTCCCAGTACTGATGCACAGTTAAGTCCCCGATGTCACTTATCGGTGCAGAGTTGAGAGAGATGGCTGAGCATCACAATCTCCCCTGTGTTGCAGCATGATGAGAACCCAGCATTGCACACTGAGCTTGGGGGGATCACTTGGGCACCAGACTTAATACTGCCTCTTGACTGGATGGCCGCATGCAGGAGATTTCTACAATGGAGGGTTGGCAGGTGGTGGGTATGTGGAAGTGGCTCTGTGCAGGACGTGAGGATTCCTTGGGAGAGCCCAGAACCAGAGCACAGCATTGTGCAAGCTCTGCATAGTTGGAGAGCCCCCTGGATGACGGGGAATGCACAGTGTGCTACCCCACCTATCCCCAACTGCTAACTTAGAACCAGAAGTGGGGTCCTCTGTATGCGTGCCAGGCCTGGATAAAATGCCTGGGAAAGAGACTGGAGCTCAGAACTCCCCAGCTCAAAGTTGCAGGATGGCAGAAAAACCACGGGAAAGACAGGTCTTTTTGAAGATAACGCAACCATATTTTCACCATACGAGCTCGGACGCCGCCTCGGTAAACAAGGTCCGCGCAGAGCAGTGACACCCCCAGGCTGCTTGCGAATAGTCTACTACTGGGAACATAAACAGATTAGGGATGAGCCCACTCTCCCGTTGAACAGGTGCTAAAGTCATAGATACTGGGCCAGAAGGCGCACCGGAAACCACAGTATCACGCAACTCGCTTTTTTTTTTCTATGGAGAGTACACCGTCAAATAAATCTCGTACTGGTGCTCGCCCTGTGGAGCTCCACCAGGCAGGTGCAGTGCCGGGCTCTGAGCTTCGACAGAGCCCACCCTCAGCTACTGGAGGACCCTCTAGACCGTCTTGTGGAGTCAGCAGACGGCGGAGGAGAACTACTGACCAAAACAAAACAGAAAAAGAGAAACCCAGAGTGCCACTTGTCATGATGCACTGGAATGCAGAGGGAGTGAACAGCAAGCAGGCTGGATACAGCAAAAAGACAGAGCTGGAAAACATCTTGTATGAGAAGCAAGTCAGTGTTTGCTGTATCCAAGAGACTCACTTGAAAGCAGATCAAACCTTTAAAATAAGGGGATATCAATGCTTCAGATCCGACAGAAAAGATAGACGAAAAGGAGGAGTACTTACTCTTGTAAGGAATAACATTCCTGCACACGAAAGGAAAACCTTCATGGATGGAGCAGAATATCAGCTGTTGCAGATAAAGGTAGACAAGATGGAAATAGAACTCCTGAACTATTACTGTCCGAACAACAAACCCCTGAGTCTCAGCTCTATACAGGTACCAGCCACCAACTTTATAGCAGTTGGAGACTTTAATAGCCACTCCCAGAGCTGGGGCTATAACCATCTGGATCACAGAGGTGAAGAGGTTGAAACTTGGCAAGATGATCACTCCCTAATCCTAGTCAATAATGCCACAGATACTCCTACCTTCTACTCCAGAGGATGGCACACAACTTCAACACCAGATCTTGCCTTCTCCACACCAGATATAGCTGGATCTATTAGTAGAGAAGTAGGAGACCAACTAGGGGGAAGCGACCATCGCCCAATCTTTCTTACTGTCCAGAGTGCAACTCTCAGTACAGGCCCAGCCATTACAAGATGGAACTACAAAAAAGCCAACTGGGGTTTATTCAGGCATCAGGTGAACACGCTGCTGTCTACCCTCAAGGTACAGAACAGAGACATTAATGAAGTGGTAAAAGACTTCAACAGATGCATACTACAAGCTGCAAAAGAAACCATTCCCAAAGGATGCCGGCGCAACTACATACCATACTGGTCCAGCACACTCCAAGAACGTCAGGAAGCTATGGACAGGGCTAGAAAGGACGCAGAGTCTCAGCCTTCACTTGAAACTCACAACAAATGGAAAAAGGCTGTAGCAGAGTTTCAGAGAACAAAGCTAGAAGAAAAACGGAAAAGCTGGAGAACTAAAACGGCATCGCTGAACCTTGAGAAAGACGGCAGGAAACTTTGGAGATTAGTCAAGTCTCTAAATGAAGAGCGTTCCTCACCTAGGCAGACTATCACATTGGATGAAGGTGGCAAACTTTTCAGAGGAAAACAAGCTGCAGACTTGTTTGCTAGAAGATACAGTTCAGAAAGCAACTTACCCATTAACATAGATCATCAGAGAGATATAAGAAAAGAAATACTGGCAACCATGGGACAGACAGATACTCCTGCCCCAATGAGGGAACCCATCACACTAGGAGAACTACAGAAGGCTATTTCCAAGCTTAAGTTTCAAAAGTCACCCGGCCCAGACAAAATCAGCAACGAAATGCTAGTAAATCTGAGCTCAGCAGCAAAGACAAAACTGCTTGAGATATTCAACCACAGCTGGTTGAAAGGAACGGTACCCCAAGTATGGAGAGAGGCCATCAAAATACCCATACTAAAGAAAGGGAAATGTAAGACCGAGGCTGCAAGTTACCGGCCAATCAGTCTCACAAGCTGTGTTGGGAAGACTATGGAGCGAATAGTCAACCACAGATTGAAATGGTATTTAGAGTCTGAGCAGATCCTGGTGCCGGAACAAGCTGGATTTAGAGAATGCTACAGTATAGAAGACCAAGTTACTTACTTGTCTCAAGCAATAGAAGATGCCTTCCAGGAGAAGAAAAAGGTCCTAACGATCTGGGTCGACTTCAAGCAGGCCTTTGACAAGGTGTGGAAAGATGGCCTCATTGCAAAACTTAGGAGAAGTGGAATCCAAGGCAACATGATGAAATGGATCCAGTCATACTTGCATAACAGGAGAACTAGAGTCACTCTTGACGGTCTGCAGAGCAGAAAAGTGTTGCTCCATCAGGGGGTACCTCAAGGAGGAGTAATTTCCCCAACACTCTTCCTTGTTTACATCAATGACCTGGTGAAAGATCTCCATGCAGGAGTTAAAGCTGCCTTATATGCAGATGACCTAGTACTCTGGTGCGCTGATGAAAATGTCACCACAGCAAATTATAGAATGCAGCGGGCAGCAGACATGCTAGTGTCATGGGCAGAGAAATGGCTTATCACAATAAACACAGACAAAACCTCCACAACACTGTTCTCCCTCGCCCCCAAGGACAAATCGGCTAACATACACCTAGGGACAACCGTGATCAAGGAAGAAAGCTACCCCACCTATCTTGGGGTGACATTTGACCAAAGGCTTACATGGAATAAGCATATTGAAAATGCAGAAGGAAAGGCCCGAAGACGACTAGGCATACTCAGAAAATTAGCAGGTACCAACTGGGGAGCAAATGAACGAAATCTAAAGAAGATTTATAATGGAGTAATAAGACCACACTTAGAGTTTAGCTCAGCAGCATGGTCATCAGCTGCTAACTCACATCTGCAGTCTTTGGACAAGGTGCAAAATCAAGCTCTCAGGCTCATTACAGGAGCCATGAAAACTACACCAATAACAGAGATGCAGAAGGTTGCTAGATTACAGACATTGTCCCATAGAAAAGACACAAAAACCATGATCCAGATGGAAAAGTACAACAGTATGCCAATGCACCCAATGAAGGCAAGACTAGATGATCTGGCATTGGGACGTCTAAAGCGTAGCAGCTTTGTGCATCGGGGGAAAAGACTTATAAGACAGCATCAAGAAGACCTATCCATGAAGACAACATCACTGAAGCCCACCCTATACCCTGTACCATGGGAGCAGGCCAGCAGTGCCCTCCAAATTAATACATCAGTCAGTGGTCTCACAAGTGGATGTGAGTATAATGATCTGCAAAAACGAACTGCTACATTGAGTATGATCCAAGAAAGCTATCCCGATCAATCATGGATACATGCCTATACAGATGGATCAGCAACTAATGCTGTTAGGAATGGAGGTGCCGGTATCTTTATCTCATATCCTGACAACCACTATGAGACTAGGCACATTCCCACTGGTAAATTCTGTTCCAACTATACAGCTGAGGTTCAAGCTCTAGAGCAAGCTGCAAATATGATTTATAACACCAACTCTGACTGCCACCAGGTAGTCATCCTCACAGATGCACTGTCTGTCCTGCAAGCTCTCAAGGGTGGTAAACTCCCGCATCTGAGAAATGAACTAAACAAGGTAGCTGCCAAAAAGAGAACCATACTTCAGTGGGTACCATCTCATTGTGGTGTACCCGGAAATGAAAAGGCAGATAAACTTGCAAAAAAGGGAGGAGAATGTGAACAAGAAGATAATGAAGTCACATACTTTGAGAAAAAGAGAGCTATCCAGACTATCAGAAGAGAACAGAACCAACCCAAAGACGACTATCACACTCTCGACCGGCAGGGACAGATAACTATTTTTCGACTCAGGACAGGGCATAACAAACTGAATAAACACATGCACAAGCTACGATTGTCTGCTTCACCACTGTGCACATGTGGATTAAACGAACAAACTGCTGAGCATGTTCTACAGGACTGTCCTCTGTATGACCAGTTAAGAAAGATATACTGGCCCAATGACTCAACACTAAACTCAAAGCTATATGGAGTTAAAGAGGAACTTCAAACAACAGTCGAATTCATCATGAGAACTCGTCTGACGGTGTAATCATCAAAGATGCGATCGCAAGAAGAAGAAGAAGACTACACACAACAACACCACATAGACTGGGTCAGATCTCTCTGACCACACAGCACATCTTACCTGGTTGGTTTCACATAGTACTAGTCCCCCAAGACTACATTGCATCTGAGATATGTTCAATGTAATTTAAACTGCGTCTCTGAACAGACTTATGTCAAATGGCAAAATTTCACCTCTCTGTCCCGCTACTATAAAATGCGTTGACCAATCGCCGACTTCCCCCCTAACTTTCAAATTCCAACCAAAAAGTCACTTCAGTCAAATCTCAGTCAAGTATGTATTACGGTCTGTTAGTCCGTCTGTCTCTACTTGTTTTTTTTATAAAAACACACTTGGTTTTACATGCATTTCCTACACGAATCTGCCTCCTAAGTTATTTTTAGCTACAATTCTCCACCACTTCCCCTCTCTTTAATTACAGCTCGATTTTTACATTTGCATGCTCAAGGCCAAGATTTTGAAACTTTTAGTGACATGGGTTAACAGTGCAGTTGCTCGTCTGATATGAACAATACAGTCTTTTGTCAATATCTTCCTTATTATCTATCCGTCTGTATAATTGAAAGCATATTATTTCTCTGCTCAAGATGGGCTATCAAACTAGCTAGGTTTTATTTTCATAACTCTATTATTAAGAAAAAACATATTTTTTTTTTCAGGTTTAGTTTTAGAAATTTGTTCGAGAACCTTCTCTCATGTGTTTTGCCGCGGCATTCAAATAAAGACCAAGTATCGAAAAACGTCCAAGAAATGACTGTCTCGAACAAGAGCTAAGGTCCTTTTCTTGTCCATTTCCTTACTTATGTCAACTAGTGACGTGAATTTTTTTTCTTTCACCCCAATTGCGTCTTTTAGCCTTGCGATCTTCAAACACGTGTTCAGTCATATTTTTCCTTTTTTGATCTCCGTTTCATTCCCCCCCTTTCTACAAAGGGTAAACGTTCCGTCTGCACGTCTAACTAGATAATTTGAATGATGGCAGGAAAAGGCTGGCATGGGCGAGCATGTCTCCTAGTATCTGACGCATTATTTTTAACCCTACATTTTATCGTTAAATTTGGAGATATTTTAACGTTGTATCATGGTAAAATTATCACAAGCACCTAAGTGACAACGCTCTGGTTTAGCTAATACAATGCTTGCATGAGTGTTTAGTATTTAATACATATAATTGTAAGTATGTGATTACTTTATTGCTCCCTCTCTCTCTGTCTTTCCTTCCCCCTCTCTCTCTCTCTCTCTCTCTCTCTCTCTCTCTCTCTTGTTATCGTACTGTTACAATGTTGGGATTTTATTTTATTGCTGGAGCTGGGTTGGCCATGTCCTCAGAAGAGACCCCGATGCCATCACAAGAACAGCCATGCTTTGGACCCCTGAAGGAAAACGAAAAGAAAGAAAGGACAGAATGTTAGACGGGCCGGCGTGCCCAATTCTAAACCCTTTGAAGTTCCTTTTCTTCTCTCTCTCTCTCTCTCTCTCTCTCTCTCTCTCTCTCTCTCTCTCTCTCTCTCTCTCTCTCTCTCTCCCAATTCTCAACCCTTTGAAAATAAAGTTCGTTCGTTCGTTCTCTCTCTCCCTCCCTCCCCCGCCGTTAATGAATGCAATGCTAATATCAGCTACTGACTGTTGCAGTTAAAATGTTTTTATTTGATAAGAGTTAAATTGTATTATTAGAGAGCAGAAATGTTAAAAAAATAAAAAGGCTATAATTCCTTTTTTTTTTCACTGATGAAATAAAGATTTCGCTCGTTCGTTCGTTCAAATCTTCTGGGTAGAATACATAGAGAAGAACGCTACAACTCAAGGAGAAGAAAAAAACTAGAGACCAAACTTTACCAAAGATAAAGGCAACATGGGAAGAAATTTAAGGGATGGCACATGACAGGACAGCTTAGGATAACCTGATTGAAGAACTAAGCTCCTGGTGGAACTAACGGACAGTAATGATGATTTACAGTTTGACAACAAGCTTGTATAATGGCAGACGTCTTGGGGACATTGGATATGGTTACTTGAGAGAAGCTTCTATGGACAGTTAATGATCGCCTGTTAGAGAACGACACGTCAGTCGACGAATAAACAATCTAAGACTGCTGACTGTTGGCCTCAAACGTAAGACCAAAAGGAATGGGCGTATGAAAGAATGCATCCGGCGTGTATACAATCAGCGCGATAATAACAATAAACATTCATACTCTGTGAGATCTGGTGAGGGAGCACGCGCACGTATGGGTTGTCGCAAGAGTGCAATGATGTCGATTCTGATCAACAAGAACAATAACCCCATACACCTACCTATTGTGGAAACATATTATTTTGCCATGGAATGAACAAAGAGCGCGAGTAATGTCCCATGAAGTATACAATAACAGAACGATTGTACTTGAACTTTGCCAAATGGCGAAACATTGTGACTTGGTGTATAGTTGATATGCAGATCTCGCTCTGTTTTCAGTCCCCAAGGAAAAAAAACACACAAACAAAAACAAATTGTTTTTCGCGCTGCATGTTTCCCGTCAGCCCCTTCTTTTAAACAAGTTAAATCATGTCGAATCAATTAGCCGCATTTATTGAGTAGATGAATTCTCTTGTTCATCTTGGTTTTTTTTTCACTTTTAAAGATTTTTTTCCCCATTGTTTGTTGCCTGTAGAGGAATATTTTTCGCATATCTTAGCGGTCCATGTCGATCTCAAACAATGTCTTTCTTCATTTTTGACTCCATAAGTTTGTTTAGTCGTATCTTTGTATTTATTTGTTATTGTGCACGAGCGTTCTTGTGCTGTAGTACTTGAAAACTCGTGTCTCAAATATTTCACATATGTGCATGTCTCTCTCTCACATATTTATAGCTATCAATTTTTCTCGTAATTAGTTTTTTGTCTTTTTTTTTCCCCCGCGTCCCTCTTCTTTTTCCTTCTTCCCTTTCTCCCCCCCCCCCCCCCCCCCCCCCCTCCCCAAAACCCCACCCACAATCTCTATGTTTTTCTCAAATTTAATACTCGTATTTTCCACGTGCCCTGTTCACCGTCGTTTTTTTTTCTTTCTGATATTGGTTATCGAAGTGGTGGTGGGAGCCGCGCTGGTGTAATGGCTTCGGCGTTGTACTGGCGACCAGATGTTCATGGTTCAAACCCGGGCGTCAGCGTTTGAAGAAATGTTTACGGCCGGAAATTTGACTGAATAACCTGAACGGCTCCTGTGATAAACCCTCTGTGGATGGGAAGGAGCGAAGCTCCTGACCGGGTTGGAAGGAAAGTCCTCAGGTTCCCCAGCCTCGCAATGACATGTCATTGGGCCGAAGGGATGAAAGCCCAAGTGCCGCTGGTTAAGGAAAAAAAAAATCGAAGTGGTGTAGATAATGATATCAAATGTTCTAATGTAAATGGAAAACAACAAAAACATGAGAGAGAGAGAGAGAGAGAGAGAGAGAGAGAGAGAGAGAGAGAGAGAGAGAGAGAGAGAGAGAGAGAGAGAGAGAGAGAGAGAGAGAGAAAAGCAGATCCGTAGTAATCTCATCAGTCTTGTCTTAATCATGTCTCGAAACTACAAAGCCAACTTACTGTCACCCGCAAATCTTGGAAGTCGTCAGATGCTTTATAATGTCACACCGTTAACTGCTGGAATAACACTATCAAGCTCATCTCTATCACCGCATCTTTTATCACGATCCTATCTGCCAATCCTCTAGGGCAGAGGTCGGCAACCCAGGAGCTTTTGTGATCTACTTTAGAAATGCAGAACACTCTAAATATCTACCTCATATATGTGTGTGTGCGTGTGTGTGTATAATTTTTAAAATGGGAGGGAGGGGGGATAAACAGTACAAAGAAAAGATCACGTTCCAATCTCGTGCAGTTCACGAATATACAGGGTGGTCATAAAGTCTTTCCCTAATTTCAAATTTTTATGAGATCCTCCAGATATTAAAAGCATCAAAGCTTGGTATATAAAGTTTACGGACACTGGCAGCGTCGGTGACATGCCCAGAGCAGGTAGGCCTCGTGTGAGTGAAGAAACTGTGGACGCAGTGCGCACGGCGGCGTTTCAACGCAGTCCTCAGAAATCAACCTATCGTGCCCCAAGAGAACTTGCAATCCCTCGAATATTAGTGTTGAAAATCGCAAATGTTGAAATTTACAAATACAGTAGAACTCCATTTATCCGAACCCCAATTATCCGAACATCCAATTATCCGAACACTTTTTCCAGAAAAAAAAAATCAATCGCCACCAGTCACGTTAGACTACATTTCTGAATCTTTTCATGCGGCAAGCTTCAAATGTGTGCGAACAATTTGTAGAGGATTGGATGGGCTAATGGTCGGTCGCTTACGTACAGGAAGTCAGTTAGATCATAAAGTCAGTTAATATCTGGTTTACCAATCCAGTGTACGTGTGCGTTCTAGGCAGAACACTGGCTAAACAGACAGTTCAACTTAAAATAATTGTGTCTGCTACTACAGCAGAATAATTTTGGTGTACAAGTATTTCTCTGTGCGATATGGCATCTTCCAGTAGGCCTAAAGCATATAAAAGGAACCGCAATGTTTTCTCATTTGAAACGAAAACAGCAATTATCAAGAGACTAGGAAAAGGTGAAACTGTGTCTTCACTTGCGAGGATTTTCAATGTTGGGAAAGCTACCGTCTCTGACATCAAAAGTAAAAAGGATAAAATTATGAGTTTTGCATCGAAATTGGAGAGTGAAAATGGATCGAAGAAACGTAAAACCATGAGAAATGCGAAATATTTGAAATTGGAAGAGGCTTTGTATATATGGTGTCTGCAAAGAAGAAGCAAATCGAAACCTATCTCTGGCTCTCTATTGTGTGAAAAGGCACTTCAGTTCAACAATCAACTTGACGGTCCTCCTGACTTTAAATCTCGTCATGATCGTCATGGCATACGAGAACTGGAGATTCAAGGGGAATCTTTATCTAGCGATGCAACTGCCGCTGAAAATTTTAAAGAAACATTCTTGGCTTTTTTGGAAGAAGAAGGTTATTCACTCGATGATGTGTATAATGCCGATGAGACTGGCTTATACTGGAAATCATTGCCTCAAAAATCACTTGCATCTCAGCGCGAAGCAGCTGCCCCTGGGTTTAAAAAGTGCAAAGAGAGAGTGACAATTTTGGTAGCCGCGAATGCCAATGGAAGTCATCGTTTACCGGTGCTAATGATCGGCAAAGCCGAAAAACCACGTTGTTTAAAGAATGTGACATGTCTCCCATTGTGCTACAAAGCACAGAAGAGTGCTTGGATGAATAGTGAAATATTTCTTGATTGGTATACAAATCAGTTCATCCCAAATGTGAAGAGGTTGAGAGAACAAGAAAAGAAAACTGGAAAAGTAATTCTTCTACTGGACAATGCACCATCTCATCCAGAGACGGATACATTGAATGCAGTTGATGCAAATTTTAAAGTAATTTTTCTGCCTCCCAATGTAACAGCACTGATTCAACCAATGAATCCGGGTGTTATAGCAAAGATTAAAAAAGATGTACAAGAAGGAAGTCATGCGTTGTTTATTGTTGGCTGAAGATGAAGAAAGTGTGGTGGCGTTTTCCAAAAAGCTTTAATCTCAAAGACTGCTGCTATATGTTAGCTGATGCTTGGACCACCCTGTCACAAGATAATCTCAACAAGGCTTGGAATAGATTGCTTGGGAAAAAAGGAGGAAATGAAACTACTGCAGTGGACACAAATGATGATTGTATAAATGAAGTTGTGGAACTGTTTCAATGCCCGGATTTTCGGACTGTGACAAAGATGATGCCCACATGTGGCTAGAAGATGATAATGATTCTGGTTTTCAGTTTTTGAATGACGAAGAAATTTTGTCTTTTGTGCAAAAAGAAAACCAAATACATGTAGTGACCGATGACGAAGACTCCTCAGAAGTACATGATGTACTTGTAGGTTATGAAGAAAACCCAAAACGTCGACCAAGTCCCGAAGAGGCCTTTATAGCACTAGAATCAGCGATGGCTTGGTACGAGCAAGAAGATGACAGCTGTCCTACACAGATTCTGCTGTTGAAGAGAATGCGGGACTTAGCAACCAAAAGGAGACTATCCAGTTTGGTGCAAAAGAGGATTCCTCATTATTTTAAATAGTGGGTTACATCTGTGCAAGTACATGTATACGTAAGTTGCGCCTGGTTTTGAATCGATGGAATGTTATTTTGAAAACATTTCTCTTTCTTAAAAAAAAAAAAAATTAATACACTGCAGTGTAATGACAGATTTTGGTGATACAGTAATCTAATACAGTGTGGGTATTATTATTACAGTACAAGTAAATATGTTTTATAGTGTATTTTCCTTGTGATGGTTAATTATTTTTAGAAATATGTGTACATGTACTCGATACATTACGTAATCCAATTATCCGAACATTTGATTATCCGAACGATGCTCGGTCCCATGGGGTTCGGATAAATGGAGTTCTACTGTAGCATTAAAAAAACTGTTTTAGTTCTGGAATAATTTCCAAAAAACCAAGTGTCTCTGCACAGAATACTTTTTTTTTAAATTTTTGAAATCAGGGAAAGACTTTATGACCACCCTGTATTTTAGTAGCCAGCTCGAGAGTTTTCATTGGGAATGCGGAAAGAGTACCTTTGATCCCGGGGACACCGTGATTTTAAATGCCGGCGAGAGAGGTCTAGTCCGAAATTTCCTAAGTTCAAACAAAAATGTCTTTTTAAATTCCCCCGCAGTCGCCTAAATATAGACCAAATCATCCACTGAAATCTACCGGTAGATCTCGATCGACTGGTTGCCGATCCCGTGCTTTAAAGGTGAATTCCTCTTTGTCTGAGACCACATCAACGTTGGTGACCAATGAATGCCGCCGGCCTTAGTCCCGAATTGTTCACTACAATGGTCGAAGTCACGCCTTCTGACCGCACAGTCACTCATGTTTAAAGTGACATTTTGTTGCCCACAACTCCCTGGATATTGGTGTACTGTATTCAGGGCAGTGGCGTAACTACAAAGTACAGGACCCAGTGTACATGACCCATTCACAAGATTAATTAGAAAAGACAGCTCAGAACTGAAACTTGGGACACCCCGAGGAGGCAGCCATCCTATAGGACAGGGATCTGCAAAAGCTTTTGGGATCTACTTTAGTAACACTGAGCCGTCAAAAGATATACCATATACATGTATATATAAATACGTGTGTGTGCATGTGTGTGTAATTTTAAAAGGAGCGGTGGGAAGTGGGGATTATGAACCTTACAAAGAAAGTTTACGAATATATTGTAGTTGCCAGCTCGAGAGTTTTCAATGAGAAAGCGGAAAAAGTACCTTTGATCTTAGGGATCTATAGAATATATTTACAGGCGAGGATCCCTGCCCATCACTACCTTCTGGGGCCCACTGTGTGATTTAGCTCCAGGAAAATGCCCGGTCAACCAGAGCGGTAATTATGCCAGTGATCAGGGCTTGTCAAGTTATTTATGAAGGTTACCAATATCTGTGAAACAGCTGTTTACCAGTCACGTCTCATGCTGGGACTGCATGTAATAATAGCCATGACAGCCCGTCCGTCACGTTAGATAACCGAAGAAGGATAGCCAAATCTCTACAATTTATTGATAGCCGAGTTAGAGTGTACCAGGGAGCAATTGAATTAGGTTTACCATATCGTTCACTACATAATGGAGGACAATATTCCATTTTTTGTCATGAAAAGGGGAGCAAGGGCGGACACTACACTGGGAAAGGAGGACAGAAAGTAGGACATGCTTATGTTAGTCAATTTCAGTGAAACTTATTTTTTGCATATCAAACATTTTGCCCGAGCAGTGTTTGTTCACATCATCGGGAACGCCATAATAAGCAACGCTGTTTTCTTCAGTCTTTCACACAGTCAATCAGTCGGGTGTAGTGCAGTCACAGAAATGACGATAGCGGTTCAGCGTTGCCACTCTGAATTTTGAAGAAAAATAAACCTAGATATCGGCGGATTGGCCTATTTTGAGCTACTTTGGGTTGTTTTTGGGGCGAAATCTAGGTGACGTTGATCAACTAATGAAGGAAAATAACACGAAGGCGGGACCAAAAAAAAACAACAACATAGATCTAGGTGAATCCACCTGGGAGTGGCAACGCAATTGCGGTCGTTTTGGTTCTGGCGTTGCACTTTTGTTGACGATTTCTGAATCAGATAAATCTTTTTAAAGTACAGCTAACTGATTTGAAACTATTGTGATGTTTCACTGTATGAAAAGCAAAATGGCCTTCTGTAGCAACAAATTTATAATGTTCCGTGCTTGTTTCTTGTGTAGCCTAAATTTTGAATGCAAACTGTCAGACACTAGTGCTTTCTTGTGGCTTATCTGGATTCGCGTTTGTGTGTGCGTGTTTTTTTTTAAAACCAGCAGCACCTTTTATTACTACCCACACAAATGTGCTACCTCTGCACACGAGACATTCTGCTTCTGAATGTTGCCGAAAACTTGGAAATTTCTTCTTAATTCATCTGTGAATACACACTTTTATTGTGGCGCTTAGAGTAGATGTGTGTAGTAAGTATATAATTTCATTAATTAATCTAATTGAATATTAAGGTCAAAAATATCTGTAATTTGCAACAATCGACGAGGTTTTGACCTACTAAAACTAGTACCGTCTTATCATTCAAAGTGCATGTTTTCGTAACAGGTGGTAATAAACAGAGTAAAAATGACAAAACCAGAGCTAAAATATAATGATAATCTATTATAAACAATCCAGCAAGATGAAAGCTTAGGGATTATTTATAAATTATTTGCTCGAAGTAAATGTAGAAATTACAACTTTAACTCGGTCGTCGGGTCTGACCTTTAAATATGGAATTTTCGAAATGGTGTCTTTCATGTTATTTAGTAAATCGCATAAAAGCCGAATATTTCACATCTTTCTTTTTTTTTTTTTTTTAAATCCGGCCGGACGCACGGTTCTGGCATTCATAGCCGGACAAATCTGGATGTATGGCAACCTTGAATTAAAACAGAATAATGGTGTGGTGTAGTAGGATGTAGCAGTCTACATTCTTAAAATAAGAACAATATTACATTAATTTAAAACAAGGCGACGGGGTTACCAAGACAACAGAGGGAATGGAACGTCAAGAGACGACAGGATATATAACTACGCATATTGCATTACAATGAAAACAACTAAGAAACTACAAACTGTCATAAATGGGTGCTGGCGTAGAATAGGTTCGAACATTAATGTATATAATATATATATATAAGGGCTGAGACCAATTAATCGATTAATTTTTTAAAGATTAATTTATACAACAAATTTTGATCGATTATTCAATTTTTAGCAATGTTCATTTTTTTTTTTTTTTTGCTTAATTGCGAGAGCGTGTGCTATGATAGGGGTTTGTGATATGGAATTTGGTAAGAATGGTCAATAATAGTAAATTTTTTGGTTGTAACTTTACAGTATGGTCGTTATATTTTAAGGACGTTGTTGTCGTGTACCAAGTAAAATAAATGAAGTCTTCAGTGATTAAAAAAAATTATTTATGATTTTGTATAATTTATCAAATTGTTTAAAACTGATCGATTAGTCTTCGATTAAAGTAATTCGATTAATCGATTACGATTGTTTAAATCGATACCAGCCCATATATATATATATGTATAAAATTTAACCAATAGTTCAGTTCCATCTGAAGTTAACACGAATAAAGACATAAACCAGCGCTCTGAATATTTATTCTTCTTCATGTTTTCTTTTCTCTCCGTATCTTTTTCATCAGTTCCCAAACTGTTTCGGCTGAATGTGGCACAATCAGACTGTCTCTATTTATGTTATTGATTGCCTGTCTCCACATTTCTTAGACCAGTCTGTGCTGCTCTTCCCGCTGCCTGCTGATTATTTTCATTGTCGCGGTCTGGTGTGAAATATTTTTATTTTAAATATAGGCCTACTCATTTATTTATAATTTGGCGGCGGGTGATGTCTTTTTTTGTATGCATATATGAGGGGTGAAGACAGAAAAGAGGATAAACCAAAGTTTATCTGGGCACTGTGTACACTGACTGTAGGCAGGTAATATGCATCAAAACCAGCCTCTGCTGGGTAAATGAATAAATGGTTAGGATTAATGTTAGAAAAGTACATTTTTATTTGTGATACGTAACAATCAAGTAGCTTGAAGAATTTTGAATGCTGAAATTGTGATGTAAAAAAAAAAGGTTTATTCTGTTTTCTGTCTTTACATGTAACATACCCACATAACCAAACTACAATATTTTTAAGAGACGTGCCATTTGGCATATCAATCAATCAATACCATTTAGCTCCCCAAGGAGCATAGGCCTCCAACAAACACATGCCAAGTCTTCCTGTCCTGTGCCATCCGCTCAAGTTCTTTACATGTTTCCTCATCATTTTCACCTCTGTTTCCAGTTTTCTTCTCCATGTGTTTTTTGGGGGTCTACCTCTGCCTCTCTTTCCCTGTGGATTCCAGAACAAGGACTGCCTTGGAATGCTATCAACAGGTCTCCTCAATGTGTGTCCTATCCATCGCCAGCGTCTTCTTCTCAACTCTTGTTCCACTGGCACTTGTGTGGTTCTTGTCATCAATTCCACATTTGTGACTTTGTCATACCATTTCAGTCCTTCTATTCTACGCAAGCACCTGGTTATAAAAGTATGTAGCTTTTTGGTTGTTGTTTTTGTTGTTCTCCATGTCTCAGAGCCATACAATAGGACTGACTTGACATTTGAGTTGAAGATTCTTATTTTCGTGTTGGACTTGATTTCTCTTGATCTCCATATGTTTCCCAATGCAATGAAAGCTCCTCTAGCTTTTTTGTATTCTTATTTTGATATCACTGTCTGTCTTTCCAACTTTGTCTATATTACTGCCAAGATATGAGTACGATTCTACATCTTTTAGTGGTGTTTCTTTAAGTTCAGCCTTGTTATCATTTCTTGCATTTATTCTCATAATCTTTGTCTTTTCCCGGTGTATTTTTAGGCCCACTTGTTGTGACGTCTCATCCAGAATTTTCATTTTCTCTTGCATCTGATTATGGTTATGGGAAAAGAAGAGCCAAGTCATCTGCAAAATCCACATCATCAAGCTGTTTAGTCAGATTCCATTGGATTCCATTTGTGTTGTGTGATGTCGATGTTTTCATAACCCAATCTATTGCTAGTGCTATTTGACATATGCGATCCGATATTGTTAACTAATATTGTACCCCAGATGGTATTGTTAACTGATAATGTAGTCCCGATGTTATTGTTGGCCGATGAACGATAGTCACTTCACAAGGGGGACCTCACTTCATACAAGAATGCATAATTCCCCCATGCTTTTCTTTGCATTAAAATATTATTTACCCCCCTTCCACAAAAGTGAGGGGACCTCACAAAGTCAAATGGCCCGGGCCTCATTTGAACTCTCGGAAGGTCCGACGATGAAGACCGTTATGCAGCAACAATCAGGCTTGTTCTGTGATCTAATCCGAGATGATGACTTTTGCATATTTGTTTCAGGATTTTACCATTTTATTTCTAAAAGGTGATTGAAGTCACTTTCTATTTTCAAATGTGTATATCCTTACATGAATGTGGGGGATATGCTGTATATCCTTACATGTATGTGGGGGATATGCTGTATATCATTACATGTATGGGGGATATGCTGTATATCCTTACATGTATGTGGGTGGTATGCTGTATATCCTTGCATGAATGTGGGGGATATGATGTATATCCTTACATGTATGTGGGGGTATGCTGTATATCCTTACATGTATGTGGGGGGGTATGCTGTACATCCTTACATGTATGTGGGGGGATTTGCTGTATATCCTTACATGTATGTGGGGGATATGCTGTATATCCTTACATGTATGTGGGGGATATGCATGAAACATATGCCTAAGCCATGAACAATAGTTGTCATTTGACAAATATGTTTTATTTATTTATATTGATTGATTATTTATTTTTTGGTTGCAAGTTTATTCACAGAAACAACAAAAAAATATCTAAATTTGCCAATAAACTGGCTTTAAATAGATAGCAAAAATTTCTGCACGCTATGTAATCATGTGTCGAACAAACAGGATCTCACTGATCTTTCATATTAATGCGGCGTAGCATTTTATGTCATAAAATAACTACATTTTCTTTATATAACTGGCTTTAAATAGATAGCAAAAATTTCTGCACGCTATGTAATCATGTGTCGAACAAACAGGATCTCACTGATCTTTCATATTAATGCGGCGTAGCATTTTATGTCATAAAATAACTACATTTTCTTTATTTAGACATTAGTTTTGTTTAAATTAGTTGGATAGAAGTGAAGAAATAAACATTACAAGTAGGGAGCGAATTCACAACCACCCTGCATACTTTTAGTTCTACAGCTTTACTACAGTAACCCACGTTTAAAAAAAGGAAGAGAAAAAAATTGATGGCCCTAAATGGACACGTGAACACCGTTCGTTCTCTCGCGTGCAATGCTGCCACACGATCATTTCTCTCTTCATTGTTTCTAATTTCTCTTTCCACCCATGTTGCGTGCTACGCTCCATCCACATTACCACAGTAGTGGTTCTCAACCTTTTTACCACCACAGCCAAATTTGACAGTTGGTGAAGCTGTCAACATATGCAATAAATATATAAATGCATCCAAAGGAATGCGGCTTAAAATTTCTTGTAAGAGAAGCGTTTTGTAAGATAAACGTAAGGGACGCGGACCGCGACCCAGTTTATGGTCGCGATACATAGTTTGAGAATAACTAGTCTACAGGCTGTAGTAATTGCATTAGGAACGTTCACTGCCTGAATAGAGGGACTTGTTTAGTTTGTGTGGACTTAATAGATGTTCTGTCTTTTCCAGTCTCCAGTCACGTATAAGGGAAATGTAGCTACTACTTAACTAGGCACCGTGTGGTGGTGGTGGTGGGGGGGGGGGACAAAGAAAGAATACAGCAACTAACACCTCAGAAATGTCCAAAGAGGATATTAATATCAAGTTATGCATGGAGCTGGTAACCTCAGCATGTCAAAGTAATTGTTATAGAAACAACCTCTGTAAGAGCTCACGATTTCATGCAGGCTTCTTTCAAGGGGATCAGTTGTAGCAGTATGCTCCATAACAACACAAAGAGGAATGAACTACTTAACACGGCCAGTCATGTGTTACTTTAATGTATTACTTAACTAGGCATGTCATGTATTGCATAAATGTATTACTTAACATGGCCAGTCATGTACAACAGTGATGTATTACTTAACTTGACCAGTTATGTATTACATTAATGTATTACTTAACTAGGCCATGTGAGTATTGCAGTAATGTATTAATGAAGTAGGCCTGACACATATTGCAGTAATGTATTAATGAAGTAGGCCTGACACATATTGCAGTAATGTATTAATGAAGTAGGCCTGACACATATTGCAGTAATGTATTAATGAAGTAGGCCTGACACATATTGCAGTAATGTATTAATGAAGTAGGCATGACACATATTGCAGTAATGTATTAATGAAGTAGGCCTGACACATATTGCAGTAATGTATTAATGAAGTAGGCCTGACACATATTGCAGTAATGTATTAATGAAGTAGGCCTGACACATATTGCAGTAATGTATTAATGAAGTAGGCCTGACACATACTGCAGTAATGTAACTGCAGTGATGTATTAATGAAGTAGGCCTGACTGTTACGGTAGTTTTATTGATATCGTCTGCTATAGTTGGCAGTGCGCAATTTTTAGGTCAATAGAATTAATATAGATTGACTTTGACACTTCACGGAACGCAAAGTACACGGTCAAATTATGACGTGTTAGCGTCGATAAGGTCAAGCTTCGTGACTTAGTTACCAGACCCTTGTTACGTTGTCCGTCAAGCCGTGAAGTCGTGTTTTATCTCCTTCCAAGGTTAGGCTTTGCTAATAGCCGTATTTATGTAAATTGATATAAGGACTCAGGGTCAGTCCAGATAATATTATATACGAGTGAATTCATAAGGTTTGTGATTAACCTGCATTACGGAAGGATAGTTGATAAGTTGTTTGATGGCTGTCTGGACCCCATCAGCACATGTACACAGCCATGATGTTCTGTTGACATGAATTCAATATGACACGGACGGATAAGAATATATATGCAAGTAAATTCTAATGAACTGTATGTTAATATTATACCTGGACCCAAAGATGCAGCAACAGTGAATGCAGTCAGCGACCCATAGCTTGACTGCTTGCATCAGGACCAGCGAACCAGAGCTGGTCAAGACCGTACTCCACCTCCACGTGGTGGTCCTGGAAACAGTCTGCAGCATTGCAGTCTGGCTGAGCGAGTACGGATCGAAGAGGGAAGGCAAACCCGGTCCAAAAAAAAAATGCCGTGCTGAAGTCGGATGTGTCGACCGAAAGGTGCAGATATCACAGCTTAGGCGTAAACAGACACAACGCAACCACCGTCCTTTTCAGGGCGAACGAGGAAGAAGAAGAAGAAGAATACCTGCTTGAAATGTCTTCGTATGTGAACTTGTTAATAATCCACATCGATAACGTTACGGTTGGTTCGTCAGATTGACAATGTTGATTGTTATTGTAGATGAAGAACTCTTCCTATAAGAAGGCATACACTATAATAATGAGATCCGAAAGGAACCAATGTCTTCTTGGACATTCATTACACAATGAGACAATATAACGTTGACCCTCAATTGAATACTTATAAAAATGAATGAAGCACGCATTCGCAACTCAAACAAATAAAGAACCAGCTCCGAACAGCAACCCATAGCAACCAACCGTAGCACTGACACATATTGCAGTAATGTAACTGCAGTAATGTATTAATGAAGTAGGCCTGACACATATTGCAGTAATGTAACTGCAGTAATGTATTAATGAAGTCGGCCTGACACATATTGCAGTAATGTAACCAGATGGTATATTTTCATCATCATCATTTAACTTCAGTTCCATAAAGAATATAGGCCTTCAACAAATGCATGCCTATTCATCTTGTCCTGTGCCATCTGCTCCATGTCTTATTTCCTGTCTTTCATGCCTGACTCCAGTTCCCTTTATCGTACATTTTCCAGTGGCTATCTACCTCTCTTAACCCTGACATTCCAATACAAAGACTATGTGAAGCTATCAACATATCAGTGTCACATGATTTGAGTATATTGTTCTAATGTAATACTCACACTGCGCTTCTTACTTATTTGTTCCTCTTCTACTGTGAGGTCTAGAGTTTGCCAGAGAGAGTGCCATACTATCCTATCTGCTGTTTTCTTCCTGGCATAGTTCCAGTATTGTCCTCAGTCCTTCAGAGATTGTCTAACTTTGTCCTCCCAGAGAACTTTGGGTTGCCCTGAAGGTCTGGATCCCTAACTAATATAAAGCCGACTCTATACAAATGTTTATTATTATGTTTTCATTTTACCTTCCAGTTTTACATCATCCCGACTTTATTAGTTACATATTCAGTAGTCTTTAATGTTTGTTCACATTTATTTTCAACAGAAGTTGATGAGAAGTAACTAGAGCTGCCTGCACTGAAATTCTCCAATATTTCTTGTTCAGAGGAAGACGGGAATAAAATGGTAAGATGTGTAACTATATGTTAACAACTAACAGGATATATGTGTCAGATTAATCTGCTTGTAATGTCAATTAATAATACCCAGGGTAACGATCGAACAAATGAAATCTTTATTTCATGAGGGTATAGAAATATGCATTTTTGCCGTTTTGATATCTCTACCCTGTAATAAGACATTTGTAAAGTGAGGTAGAGAGAAACCAAGGAACACTGAGAGAAGATAACTTGAGAGACATCAAGGGAATGAAGAAGACAATAGAAAATCTTAAGCCTGGTGGCAAGGGGAAAGGATGACTTGACATCAAGTTTGTTGAAGGCCTAGGCTCCTTAGGGAGCTGGTGGATGATGATGATGATGAATATCAATTAATGTCCATTTGTTCCTAAACAGTGATAACAAAAATTATCCATACCATGATGATGAATATCAATTAATGTCCATTTGTTTCTAAACAGTGACAACAAAAATTATCTATACCATGATGATGAATACCAATTAATGTCCATTTGTTCCTAAACAGTGATAACAAAAATTATCTATACCATGATGATGAATATCTATTAATGTCCATTTGTTCCTAAACAGTGATAACAAAAATTATCTATACCATGATGTTGAATATCAATTAATGTCCATTTGTTCCTAAACGGTGACAACAAAAATTATCTATACCATGATGATGAATATCAATTAATGTCCATTTGTTCCTAAACAGTGATAAAACAAATGTATCTATACCAGTTGTCATTAAATGCTTAGGCATTAACACCTTGATTGATCAATGATAAGATAAAATAGGGAGCAATGACCCTAGTTATGTACAAGCATTATAAATGATGAAAACATTGTTGTCTTCTTCTTATTCAAGTACCATTCCTGCTGGCATGGGTGATCATGTTTGCCTAGAACTGTCTATCAGTTCTACCATTGACTTCTTTATATTCCATGATGTCTAACTTTCCAGTATCTTCTGTCTTTGTCATCCTTTGTATCTCTATGCTTTAATCTTTTTTGTTGTCACAATAAATTACAGCTTCCTTCTTCTACTAACATGCCCAAAGAAAGTCAACTGTTTCCTTCTAATGTGAGTAATAATCTTCCTTAACTCATTGGCCTCCTTCAGGACACCCTCATTACTCTCTTTAGCTCTCCACCGCATTCTTAACATTCATTTGTGAAACCACATCTGTGTGGCCTCCAAGGCTTTTTTCCTGCTAATTTACGAATTGTCCATGTCTCACTTTTGACAGTGCCTTCACATGGCCACGGGATGAAACAATACTGGCAAAAAGAGAGTCGGTAAAACCTAGCAAATGGATAAACCTGATCGAGATCAAAGGTCAAATAACATTGAAGATGTGAGGAGGTAAATAGGCAATGGGAGTCTTACTAGGATAAAGGACAAATCATCCATCTTTCCCCATCTCACAAGGTGTGTGGCCGATGGCAGGAGGTCATACATTGATCTAATAACGAAGCTGAGCCTAAGAGGTGCCATTTGCCATATATCATTCCATGTCAAGGACCTTTGCATGGCTCCTTCCCATGTAGTCCATTGGCCTTGGTGGGCCTGCTGCACTGCTTTTTGCAACATCTCATCATTCTCAGCTCCTTGTATCTCCTGAACTACCATGTCTCTGCGCTCCCTGCATGATGCCTTGGACCACCAGCGGATGTCTCCATGACCAAATCCCTGTCTATTCGTTTGTGTGTATCCGATTACCTCCCTCAGTTTGAGCAACTCTTGGGCAGCATCAACAGCTTCTTCCACTCTCCACTTCCTACCCCTTTTCAGTGTGGGCTGAATGGACTTAACCACATCATCTGCTGACTCGCGTAGCATCATTGCAAGCCTTGCCTTTCCAACTTTGTACTCTTCAACAACTGACTTGAAAGGAAGCAGAAGTTTTGACTTTTTGCAGTATACTGCTACGTCTGACAGACCTGGTGGTACCCCTAGCCATTTCCTCTTGAACTTGTTGACCTTGTGCTCTATAGCTTCCACTGTACTTATTTCATATATAAGCAGTGGCCACAGCAACTTAGGTATCAACATGAACTGGAGGCACCACAGTTTGAATTTTCCTAGGAGTCTGCTTTGGTCTATGATCTGTAGCCCTCTGTCTGCCATTTCTATTGTCTGTTGCACTGCCTTCGAGTCTTTTAATGAGGCATCATACACCCTGCCAAGACTTTTAACAGGTTCCTCAATGACAGTAGGGATTCTTTGGTTGGAAACCATGAATATGACCTCCGCTATCTTCCCTTTCCTGACTGATAGGCTTCTCGACTTCTTGGGTTTGAAGCTCATTCTGCACCAGCTGACTAGTTCATCCAGGCGTGCTAACATCCTCCGGGCCTGATGTTCATCTGATGTCAGAATTGTTGTGTCATACATGAATGCTTTGAGCCGTGGCATGTGACACATTCCACTGAGCTTTGGACCTATACCCATTCCTTCAGCCGCATTGAGGATTACCTGCATAGCCATCACGAATAGTATCGGAGAGATGGTACATCCCATCGCAATTCCAACTTCAAGGCCAATCCACTTCGTTGTGTACTCCCTGGTTGAAAATCTGACAGAGAACCCTGCGAAATACAGCTTCAGCATTGCTGCAATCTCTTGTGGAACATGATACATTTCTAGGGCCTGCCACAACATCTGGTGTGGAATGGATCCACAAGCATTTGCTAGATCCAACCAGATTACATGGAGGTTTGTTCTGTCAGACTTTGCCTTTTGAATTGCTTCCCAGATCATTGTGGCATGCTCTAGACATCCTGGTGTACCTGGGATACCTCCTTTCTGAATGATAGTGTTAATGTACCCATTTGCTAGGAGTTATGTAGTGAGCCTTTTCGCCATCACTGAGAAGAATATCTTCCTTTCCACATTACGTAGGGAGATTGGCCTGAACTGACTGATGTCTGTGGAATTTTGTTCCTTCAGGATATAGACTCCGTTCGCCTTTCTCCATTCCTTGCTTACGAGCTGGGTTTTCAACGCATTCTTCAGTAAATGGAGTAGTCGTTTGAGCACCTCAGAGCATCTCTTAATACACAACATATGGAACACCATTAGGACCTGGAGCTGACTTGCACCGGGCTTTCTGGACAATGCTTTCTACCTCTTGCATCATTGGGGGCTTGGTGTTAAATTCAGCTCCTGGCTTACTAGGCCATTTAAGGCCTGCCATGCTGCTGAGCGGCTCATCTTTGCGACCATCTGAATAGGTCATTCTAAGGTGTTCTTCCAGGTCTTCTTTCCTTATGTTTAGCGTTCTCGACTGTGGCTGCTTAAACAGTTCTTTGGCAAACTTGAAGGGCTCCCTGAAGAATCTTTCCCTATCCCTCCGAGTCTTCATTCTCTTCCTGCACAACCTTTCTGCTCTACAAAGGGCATTATGTTGGCCTTTCAGGTGCTCCCAAACCTGTCGTAACCCTTCCTTCTCTGTGGCAACTGCGTTCTTGAACAGTTTATGGGCATGCTTCTTCTGTTTCCTGATTTCTTCTATTTTAATTTGTCTTCTACATTTTCGTGGTGGGTTACTTTCCCTTGCCTCCCTGACTCCAAACACTTTGCGACAGTGAAGATATATTATGTCGCCGAAGATTTCCAGCTTCTCCAAAGTTATCTGCTTCAGGTTGTTATCCAACTCTTTTGCCCAGGCTTCGTCCAGCTGTTCCCAAAGCCCTTTTGCACTGGCAGGTGGAAACTTGATTGCATCTCTCTTCCCGTCCAAGAAGTGTGTGAGATCATCATCAGGCAGATCAACTTGAATGTGCTCAGCACTGTGGATCGACTCCTGGCTGAGTTCTTCTAATGTCTTACCCGTTGAGACAGAGCGCTGTTGATCTCCCCCTGATGAACTCCCACACCCCTTTTTCGTTCTGTGGATTTTCATTCCTCTATGAGTAGAGAATTTCCTACCACAGGCACATGGGAATTCCAGCTGTTGTTCAGAGCTCGGAGTCCATGTAACGGGTCTGGTCGATTCCAATGAGGCGCCTGTGGATTCATCATTCTCCCTCCCTTTCGGTGAATCCTCTAATATGGTTTGTTCCCTCATATTTGGTTCTCTGAAATCTCTGCTTTGTCATATTTCATTCTCTGATATGTTGTATTATCTCATGTTTTATTCACCGAGATGTTTTGTTCCTGATATATTTTATTATCTTATATTTGGTTCTCTGATATGTTTTATTATCTCATATTGTATTATCTGTTGTGTTTTATCATGTCATAATTGGTTCTCTGACACGTTTTATTATCTCATATTTTATTCTCTGATCTTTTATCTCATATTTATCTGCTGGGATGAGTTAGTATATCATTTTATCCACAGACATGTTTTGTTATCTCATATTTGGTTCTCTGACATGTTTTGTTTTCTCATATTTGGTTCTCTTATATGTTTTGTTATCTCATATTTGGTTCTCTGATTTGTTTTGTATCTCATATTTGTTCTCTGATATGTTTTCAACAGGTTGACACTGCTGAAGCGGAACAACTTATCAGACAAGGCTTACTAAGACGTACAGCGAAAGCTGATGGAAACCCGGCTTCAGCCGACTCAGACATGCTCTCTGATGGCATCCACAGCTATGAGCAGATAACCCAAAGTGTTTTCTCTCAAAAACTGAAGAAATTTGCCAACACGACCGTGATACCGATATTTCTAATTTTAGCCATGCCAAATCTGGTAATTCTGATTTGGTTTACGGTCATACATTGTGATGGAAGCTATTCCAAATTGCTGTCATTTCTCTCCAACAGGTCAATCGTAACAGGACTTTCTGAGATTTGGTCTCATGTTCACTACCCATCTGCTCCAATTATTGGAATCTTCATTGCTTATTGTGTCTATTCTCTTTCAATGATGAAGATCCTACCAGGAGCATCAGTCTACGGCCCTGAAACCGCAAAGGGAAACACTCCTGTATACAAGGACAATGGTTTTACCTATTATGTGCTCACGATAGCTTTGTTCTGGGCGTTAACTTTTCTGCTGCGTCCATTTGGAATCTCACCATCAATAATTTATGATAGGTTTGATGAAGTTCTTTTCACACTGAATGTGTTCAGCCTCATCTTCTGTGCTTTTCTTTATCTAAAAGGAAGATTCGCCCCATCCTCCACTGACTCTGGGTCATCAGGTAGTATTATCTTTGATTACTACTGGGGCATGGAGCTTTATCCGAGAGTTTTTGGCTTTGACGTCAAAGTTTTCACTAACTGCAGGTTTGGTATGATGGTTTGGGCACTACTTGTCTGTGTACATACTGTCAAAAGCTATGAATTGTATGGGTTTGTTGATTCCATGTTTGTGTCAGCATTCCTACAACTTTTGTACATCACAAAATTCTTCTGGTGGGAATCAGGGTATATGCGAACCATAGACATCATTCTAGACCGCGCTGGTTTCTACATCTGTTGGGGCTGTCTAGTATATATACCTGGCTTGTATGCTTCTGTATCCTTCTACCTAGTGAGTCATCCGGTGAATCTTGGAATTGTAATTTCAGGAATTTTCCTATGTCTTGGGACACTGAGCATCTACATTAATTTTGCCGCTGATAATCAGAAGCAAGAGGTACGTCATGCTGATGGCAACTGTTTGATTTGGGGACGCAAACCAGACATAATCCGTGCCAAGTACCAACTGGAAAATGGAGATACAAAAGAGAGCATACTGCTAGCTTCTGGCTGGTGGGGACTGTCTCGGCACTTTCATTATATCCCAGAGATTTTGCTAGCATTCTTCTGGTCTGCCCCAGCTCTTTTCAACAATGTAATGCCCTACTCATATTTAATCTCACTGCTCATATTACTTATTCACCGCAGTTACCGTGATGACAGCAAGTGCGGCCAAAAGTATGGCACTTTCTGGCATGAATACTGTAAGAAAGTGCCACATAAAATTGTACCTTTTCTATTTTAATTTCCCTCGGGGCAGGTTGAATTCACTTTTTTTTTATGTCTATAAATGATACACAGATATTGTTGTTGTTTATTAGTTCTTGATCCAGAACTTCTTCCTGAAGCTAAATAGATACTCATAAGTAGTGAGCATGCAACTGTAAGAGTTTTTAAAAATTAGTACTTATAACCATGCAGTCAAGAAGGTTTGTATACTAACAAAATAACTGAGTTCACATTTTTTTAAAAACAAATTGAATTTTTTTCTGCAAATGTTGTGGAAATTATGAGTAATTATTGACAGATTATTACTAATTTCTGTAGCATAAGCAAAGTCATTATTGTATAAATGAAATTTCATTATATTTATTAGTGAGGTATAACAGTAGTTGGTGTAGTTTAGAAATAAGGGTAGTGTAATAATCAAGGGCTGTCTACGGGCAGAATGGACCCCTGTATTATTTTCTTTGCCTGATCCCTGAACTTGAATGATATAATAAATGTTTAGCTTAGCCTGCTACCCAGGCCCCTTCAAATAGTCTGAGGCCTTGTGGCCACAACCCGTGCTGACCACACCCCTCTCACCTCTTGACAGATCTGATTGTAATAATTGTGAAGTATAAAAAATAAGATTCTGCAAGATTTCTGATATTTCTTTTTAAAATATTTAAAAAAAATGAGATTCAGTATGTGAGGTTCCTTTCTGTTTATTATTATTTTTTGTTTTGTGTGCTAAAGATTATTATAGCACCAAAGATATTTTAGTTTATCTCCCTGGGACAGTGGTATAACTGCTTTAAGGACTGGGCATGCCCCGGAGGCCTTAGCACCAATTTGGCAGTGGAAAGTAGTGGTCAGAAGGGACCCTTACCTTTCAATATAGCCTTTTAATTTCCATTGTTCCTGCGTTGAGCGCCATAGCATGTCCCAGTTTATGGAGACAGAAATGAAAGGGACAACGAAGATATGTAAAGGTCTTTGGCAGATGGCACAGGACAACAGGACTTAGTACAAATTTACTGAAGGCTCATGCTCCTTGGGGAGCTGATGATGGTGAAGTAAGTAATGACATTGTTTACAGATATGCCATCTATTGAGTATATTTGTGATGATGGTGAAGTAAGTAATGACATTGTTTACAGATATGCCATCTATTGAGTATATTTGTGATGATGGTGAAGTAAGTAATTACATTGTTTACAGATATGCCATCTATTGAGTATATTTGTGATGATGGTGAAGTAAGTAATGACATTGTTTACAGATATGTCATCTATTGAGTATATTTGCTTAGCCCATTATATAAGGAAGGCTCCACTTAGTTTATGCCTGGGAGCCCCTTACATTGTAGTTATGCCACTGCACTACGATATAGCGGGAAAATTTATTTTATCTTTTTGTTTCGTATACCAGATTGCCATATTCGCGATGAAGGGAGGTAAATATAACCTTGGTGTTATAAAATGCTGAATATTTTTAATTTGGAAGGTCTAATAATGTACATATGCCAGTTAATTTGTGTGATCTTATGCTAAATCAGTTATGATAATTGTGAAAGTACTGAAGATGAAATAGTAGAACATAAAGATCTTGAGAAACATATTGAATTAAAAAACAGTTATGTGTTCTTGTATCTTAGGACATAAAAAATCTGCTCACAAAAGTGAGTAATGTATTATAAAGTCAGTAAGATTCTTTGTACTTGTTTACTGGCAATGAATTTTTAAACAAAGACTTGCTTCTGTCATATTATGTCAAGTATGAGGGAAATATGGATGGGATATTGAAAATGAACTCACTATACAAAGAGTATATTTTCTTCTGTTTCCAACACAAGTGGAACATAATGTATTATCTCTCATTTTTGTGTCTTTCTGTCGTACATTTATATCCAAACTGTATCCTTTCAAGATTTATCTTGCAAATTTTTTAAATTTAATCACAAAGTATGTTTGTCGTACTTGGCCATTCATATGATTTTGTTTCTGTCATACAAGATTTAAAAATGTCTTTTAAATGTTACTTGTTGAATTCCAAATGGATGGAATGGATCCTCATAATAATAATAATTAATCAAGTTTAAAAAGTGTATCTGCTTTTTTTTTTTAAATGCTCATGAGAGATTGATTTAAAAGAAAAAAATTGACTTGAAAGAAATAACAGTCAAATGTAACAAAGTCAGAGTCAGTGCAAGATGTCAACTCATTTTTATATCTCGGTGACGGCATGGACAGAGTTGGGGGAATGGACAGTAATACCAAGGTGAGATTGCAGGGGACAAGGAGGGTTTTCACTGCATTGTGAAGTTTATGGAAATTGAAGGAGATTAGGTTCAGCCTGAGAATGAGTCCTCAGCTTAGATGTCAAGGCAATATTGTGTGACACAGCTCTGAAAAATTGGGAACAACAGGAGCGATAGCTGGGAGGTTTACAGATGGTAATTACAAACTACAGAAACATGTACTGACAATGTTCATAGAAATTGTAATTTGCCCATAATTCTATAGTGTTTTTGCTTCACTTCCTCTGATTTCCACCTGTCTATTGAGACATCTGTTGCAGAGAAACATTTGATATCACTTCCAACATTTATACTTGGTACAAACATATGAAATAACTTTTGAAGTCTGTATCAGAAACTAACATTTTATATCACTACTGATATTCAAGCCACGTGATGGCCTTCAGAGCATGTATACACTGCTTAGACAGCACAGACTGGCTTGGCCATGTCTGCAGCATGGAAGATGGTTGCATCCCGAAAGATATATTCTACGGACAACTGGCAGATGGCAAAAGAACAGTTGGGCGACAGCAGGTAAGGTTCAAAGATGTGTGCATTGCAAGAGAGACACAATGGACTGAACATAAATCCAGCAACCTGGAAGGATGAAGCTGCCGATGCTTTCTATGGCGCCACCTCAGATTGGGTGAAAAGAAGCTCTCATGGCAAGCAGAAGAGAGGAGAAAACGTCTAAAGGAACACTAGGAAAATAAGCAGCTGAGGGCTGTCACCTCGGGTGCATTCCCATAGTCAGTTATGACTGAAGGGGCTGTTATTATTATTCGAGCCAAATAAAAAAATATAGAAACGTTATTTGGCATTCAAATTCTCATGTGTTTATCATCATCCAAACAGAGTAAAGAACAATGTACTAAGGACTTGTATACTAAAGGTAGTTTACATTTATAGTTATACACACAACATATCTATCTATCTGTCTGTCTGTCTCTCTATCTTCATATATATATATATATAGTGTTTCTTTTTATGTCTTTCTGTAATAGTTTAGTTCTGTTCACACAAACATAGATTTTTATATATATATCTAAACTAGTCCATACTAATCTATTAAGCATCTGTTTTTGTCAGGTGCTTCAACTTATATTATGTTGATACTATTATTAAGTTATTATTTGCTCATTCAATGTGTTTGATGTGATATATTATGAAATCATGTTATTTTTACACCTCACGGTAGAAGGGGAACGACTAAGTAAGTAAGTTATTTTAAAATTGATATTATGTCTTAAGTGCCCTTGTTCTTGACTGTCCTTTCAGGCCCATTGGTTTCAGTAAATCATACACCGAGGCAGCCACTAGACCTCTTGCACCAACTTCTACATCTATGACTTTTGCTGTGAACCCCTCATGTCTCAAATCCATGACCAGATCACCATAATACTTGTATTGTGCTTGTGCTCTTGTAAGACCATTTCCTACCTACATGTCATCACTCATAATAAGAATGTGGTAATTACTGCAAATTGTGGCATATAAGTAAACTTTTTAGGCTAGAAAAAAATCTCTCCAAAACTAGGGGTCTACTTATACGGCAAGTATAATTTCCAAACCGTTACCTAAAGTTTAACTCCCAAGATAAATTTTTCTTTATAGTTGTATTTTATTGACAATGAAAGCATATACCATCACGTTTTAGAATCCTTCAAAGTCTTGATGTAAACGTTGTTCATCATCTGACGCAACGAGGTCTGCATATGGGTCCAAATTACTGGAAGTTCCGACTTCTCGTCTTTGATATTTTTGTGTCATCCTCTCACGTCACAGCTGTATCCACATTTCAGTTCTAGCCTACCATATGTTTGGGGGTTGACTGATATGGCACGTATATGTATGTCTTAACTGGAATTTTTAGGTAATAATTTTGAGGTAGACTTATAAGCCAGGTCGACTTATACGCTGCAACGTTCAGTATGTTAAAGGGTACAGAGAAGAGTAATCATGTGTAACTAGTCATGATAAACGGCAAGATTTGTACAAAGCTTCAATATTAATTATATTAATGTGCATGTTAAAATCATTTGCGTTTGTTTACATCTGTGTATTTACCTATTTGGTGAATTGTTTTTTTTATTTATTTTTGAGTTAAATTGATTGCTTAAAAGTTCTCTTATAGTTCTAAAATTTATTACATGTAACTTCTCTTCTATCTCTAAAATTTATTACATGTAACTTCTCTTCTATCTCTAAAATTTATTACATGTAACTTCTCTTCTATCTCTAAATTTATTACATGTAACTTCTCTTATAGTTCTAAAATTTATTACATGTAATGTCTCTTCTATCTCTAAAATTTATTACATGTAACGTCTCTTCTAGCTCTAAAATGGACTCCATAAAACATCTGTAACTCTAAAATTGATTAATAAAACTTTTCATCTGGCTCTAAAATGGGTTGCATAAAACTTCTCTTCTAGCTCTAAAATTTATTGCATAAAACTTCTCTTCCAGATCTAAATACAAAGCTAAGATGCAGAGGTATTTACAGATTAAATTTTTTTATTCTAAGCCATTTTAATTTAAAACAGCCACAGCTGTTCTGTATATTACATCAAAAGCAGTGATTGGCTTTACAAAATGACAAGGTCAAAATACTACCATATGTTATGGTCCTGTCTTAATCAGCTTACAAGATCATAAACTCTGTAAGTGGATGATAAAAAGATGTTAAAATAAACATCGTTAAGAGCATACATTTAGCATAAAAGAAAGACACAAAAACAAATGTGAAACATTTATATCACAGGTCTTGGAAACACCTGAAAGTTCTTGTAAGAGTGTTGTACAAGAAAATCTGAACTGATCATTGGTTAATCGAAGAACGATAGATTTCTTATTTATCATATGTGACCCATATAGTCCCTTAGGGGTCTCCGATGTGGGATCAAAAGAGTAGAATTACTGGTCCTAGTATGTACGTTCTTTGTTTGATGACTTATTGGTCAGTATTATAATTTAATTTGCTCTTCATAGTTTAAAGAATATATTATTATTATTCTTGTAATTGGTCAGTGACATTTCAGTTTTGTTTTTTATTTGGAGTATAAAATGGTTTGACTTGTTAAAATTAATTTCCTGTTCTTGCTTAGAAAAATATTGTCATGTATTTATATTTTTTTTGGCACTTCTACATTATATTCTGTTCTCCTGGTTTATATTTCTTACACTGACATAACGTACCCATTCAGATTATTATGGTGTTTTTTTTAAAAACCATTTTGATCTGAGAGATTTTGTTTTCATATTTTGTATAAATACAGTTCTTATTTAAGTTTCAGTTCACATTACGTTGTGCATGTTAGAGTTGTTCACATTGATTCAGATTTGTACTCAAATATAATCAGTACCTATAAAGACTCAAAATTTAGTCAAGAGATTTGCAACATTTTTTTTTTCTTTTAAATAAAATTTTGCCTCGTTTTGGCGAGGCGTGTCCCGTTCAGCATAGCCGGTTATATTAGGGCACATGTCCAAATACAAAAGACCTTTAGGTCTTGAGTATTAGTTATGTGTTAAGTTGTTTTTTTTTGTGTGCAACAAATATTATTCTTATAAAATATTATTTACCAAAAAATTCTGCTTTGGTTTACAGTGTGGGGCTGTCCTTGCTGTACCTGGTTTTAATCACAACAAGTAAAGATGTTTCATTAAAACAAGAAATCTCATTAGAAGATTTAGATGCAGGAAGACTGACCATGCGTTTGTTGCAAGCCTGTACTTATTGGGGAACAGAATAGTAATGAAATGAATGAATGTCAAGGTTGAAGGTCAGCATGATACAATGCATGATTGTTGCATAATAGCAACAGATCTATCATTTATAACATTAAGGCAGTAGTCGGCAAATTGGGGTAGGTAATTTTCAGTTTTCTGGGGGTTAAGAGCAAATATAGTTGTGCGCCCCCTCCCCCACCCCGATTCGTGGTCTTCTTTCAATCTTGGGTTTTTGCATCTTGAGGTCAACTTGAAAGGATTATCTTCTACCTTAAGTGAGGTGGATTTTCCGGCGGTGATAAAAACAAAAATGCGAACAGGCTCAACCTGGAGAGTAACATTAGCATTGCACTGACTCAACACAAGCCATAGTTTGAAGAAGTGAACAGTTTTAACAAATATCAATTTAACCATTAGACTACCTACGATTAAAATTAAGATTCTGTAGTTTTAACCAGAGTGTCTTGTATTAAACAACTGGGTTTTTCATCAATTTGTTTTCTCCCATCAATACAACACGTAGTTCATGTAGGCCAGGAGACTGCGAAGTTTTGGTCAAACCTAGGTGCCGACCATCGCAGCATTTTGGGAACTTTCACATTTTTCATCTATTTTCTTTCTAAGTGAGCAGAATGTAAGTCAGTGGGGGACACTATATAAATACTCACGTTTTGGATCAATATTTTTATAGTCTAGGTTGTTCTTTTTATAGTTCAAATGACTTTCTGTATTAGAATCCCATACTTTGGTCATAATTTGTCATTTCTCATCCAATTTTCTTCAGTAACGGGAAAAAATGACAATTTGTATTTTCTTGTATATTTAAATGGCAATGTTTTATGGATAATTTTGATGTAAATTTTGTGTATGCTGTACTCAAAACATGCAGGTAATGATAACAGGGTTGAACTTGAAGAAACACCAATTCAAGATGTAGAATCATACACATATCTTGGCAGTAATATAGACAAAGTTGGAGGGACAGACAGCGATATCAAAATAAGAATACAAAAGGCAAGGGGAGCTTTCATTGCATTGGGAAATATATGGAGATCAAGAGAAATCGGATCCAACACGAAAATAAGAATCTTCAATTCAAATGTGAAGTCAGTCCTATTGTATGGCTCGGAGACATGGAGAACAACAAAGACAACAACCAAAAAGCTACAGACTTTCATAAATGGGTGCTTGCGTAGAATAGAGGGATTAAAATGGGATGACAAGGTTACCAACGTGGAACTGATGACAAGAACTAGACAAGTGCCAGTGGAACAAGAGATGAGAAGAAGACGATTAGGTGAGGAAACCTGTTGATATGCTTGTACCCCCTCAAGAAGGCAGTACATGGAGAAGAGGAAAAACAGAGGTGTATGATCCGCAATGGCACGGGACAGGAGGACCCTGCTCCTTTACTCAAAACTCAAGCTTGATATTATATATATATATAAGCGTAACTCTGCATTAAATACTGTTTTTAAGGGTCATATCCGAGTTTAATATTCTGCCTCTTATAATATGTAATGTCTACAGCAAACACAGATAAACAAAAAGAGAGAAACCTGAATCCTAAGAATGGTAAATAATAAACAAAAATAGATATGTGGCAGGAACTCATTTTGAACAAAGAGGGAGAACACAAGACAACTAAAAAGTAACAGGCTCACCAGGGAATCAAACCAAGGACCATCTAAATCAGCACCTTCAACTAGCTGTGGTAGTGAACCATGACTGAACACATGGCCACTCATCATTATCCTTTGCTCCTTACAGAGCATTGAGCTACCACTGTAGCCGGTCCCCTTACATTCACATTCTTCTGTAATAGGGGATTCTGTGGTAATGTGTTTTACGTAATGAGGTTTGCTAGCCCCAAGTACAACCCCATTAGTCACCTTCTACCTAGTCACATGAGTGTGTGCAATATGCCTATTCTTTATTTGTCTCTTCAGAGACTCCCAGGTATTAAACTGGGCGCATCCAACACAGCACCCCAATAATAATTATTATTATTAATATCCATGGTATAAGAATAGGCCACAAACTTCTGTTGCTGGGACATATAAGCAACCTGCATATGCTGATGATGTGGTCATAATGGTGAAAATAAAGGTACACAGGATATGACTGATATGGAAATGATAAAATGTAACATGATCGGTGACCGAAAGTCAGATGTGGTTTTACAGAAGTATACTAAGAAAACTTAAAAGGTCTAGTGATTATGTTCATGTAAGATCTATTTGTTATGTCTACAGTCAATAGATAGCCATTTGTAGATTTAATGTTACCTATCTTTTATTATGTACCGAACATATGGTTAAAAAGAAATTAATAGTCTAATGAACACGTTTAACTTTTGAATTTATATGATTGACTTTTGGATTTATATGATTAACTTTAGGATGTATATGATTCATTTTGTGGATTTATACATTTTGCCTCAAGACCTGAACTTCAAATTTTTTTTAAATAGATATTTGATCATCTCTTCTGTCAAGATCTAGTTAACAAAAATATCACATTTTACACGCCCAAGAAAAAAAATACAATCTTTATTTTAGATGAGTTAATTCAATGCTGCTTATATATATTACATCTTTGTGCCACATCACACGTACTCAGCACTTTAACTTCAATCAGTATTGAAATAGGGTTAAAGCATGTTAAAATAAATTATATGTGCAGATGAAGTTTGTAATTAATGTTTTTGTCTTTAAAGCCAGATTCATTTCTTCTGGTATATTGTTATGGTAATATTTTAGACAGTGTGTCACTGTTATGCAGTATTCCCTGTTTCATGGGATCTTTTGTGAAATTTGTCTTCATATTTCTGATAACTGGTTACTTAGATATATATTTTGGGTGGTCTCCTGCTAAACATACAGTGCATGTATCTGCCTTTCACAGCAAACTGACATGGTCCTAGGTTCAAAACAGCTGTAAATGGATACCTGACTCTGTGTTTGAGTTAGGGAAGGCATACGAGGAAGAGAACTGATCACCCCACCTCATAAAGCTGAGACCTAGTAAATCTCTAACACTTCATTCCCCTAATGCAGTATATGTGCCCACCCACCCACCCAACACTTGAGATTCATGAGCCACGTGGGCCCACCCATAGAATGTTGAGGATATACAAGAGCTGAAATACTTCTGATGATCAGATCACCCCCAGTTGTAAAGTTATGTATAGTTTCCTAAACAGCAGTAATAATTGGAAATTGTGGCTATACATGTAGTTGTTGTTATGCTTTTATTGTACTTGTATAGTTATTTGTTTATTAGCAGTTTTGGCGAGTTCAACCTAGACACAAGGACCTTTGGTTATATTAGGACACGTGTCCAAATATAAAAGACCTTATGGTCTGGTTACTGTGACATTATTACTGTGACACTGTTCATCTGTGTGTATTTTCTTTAATTTTTATTTTATTAAAACTTCATTTGATGTTTGATGTTTTTTTTCCCTCCATCGTGTCCCATATAGTTCTTGGGGGGGTTGCTGCTGCTGTTAACAATGAAATAATAGGACTTCTGCGTGTATGCCATGTGGTTGTATGTATGACATGGGGTTGTGTATGACATGTGGTTGTATATATATCATGGGGTTATGTATGACATGGGGTTGTGTATATGGCTGGTCACTTCATCATATAAAACAAATTGCTACAGAAAGCACATAAATGCCTTGGTGAAGACTTCCTGCTTGTGTGACCTTATGCTCCAATAGAAGGGAAATGATGATGATAACTCATCTGCCAATGACACAGCAGACTTTTGCTGGAATCCCCAGGGTAAGAGAGGTAGAGGGTGACCAAAACACACGGAGAAGAGAACTGGAGACAGACATGAGGAAGATATGGAGAGAGCACAGGACAGGATGACCTGATACAAATCTGTTGAAGGTCTATGCTCCTTGGGGAGCTGAAAAGGAATGATGATCAAGTAAGAGGACACTACTGCGTCCAGTATATTTGTAGATCAGAATGACGTGTACGTCAGATTACGTATTTAGATCAGTGGACTCTCTGGTGACCTGCTTTAGCTGTGTATAATGAATGATACAAAAAAAAGGTAGTGAGGATGTCCTGAAAGAGGCCAACGCACAAAAGAAACATTTGACAAGTTAGACAGAAGCAATCCACTTTTTTTAGCCATGTACTGAGAAGAGGAAAGCTGGAATATGTGGTAACAGCAGGTAAGATTGAAGGAAAAAGAGATAGGGGAAGACAAAGAGAGCAAATACTGGACAGTTTGACATTGTGGCATGGAAGGAGGTCAACAACAGAACTGACAAATTGTACTGGAGACAGGAAGTTGTGGACAGACATGGTCTCCTACACCACAAGGCATGGTATGTGATGATGATGCATGAATGATAATAACTATGACCAAAGATCAGACAAGATTACATTGGGAGATAGTCTTCCTGCTCCATCGCATCAGCTCAAGGTCTTTCTATGTCTTCACTATCCCTGTCATGTCTATGTCTCCAGTTTTCTTCTCTATGTTTCTTTCATGTCCTCCTACCTCTCTTACTCTGCAGGTTTCAGATCAAGGACTGCCTTGTATATTATCGCCAAGTTTCTTCAGTGTGTGTCATGTCCATCGCCACTGTCTTTTTATCATCTCTTGTTCCCATTGGCAATTGTCTGGTTCTTGTCATCAGTTCCACATTAGTGACCATGTCACTACCTCTTCTTCTTCAATCCTCCTATTCTACACCACCACGAACTTCTTGGTTGTTTTTGTTGTAATATCATACATACATAACCCTGAGAAGTAATACAGCAAAAGTTGGAGGTATAATAGTGTACAAATAATACAACAAAAAGCAAGAGGAACTTTCACTGCAATGGGAATTTTATAGAAATCAAAAGAGATCAAGTCCAATACAGAAATATGAAAGTATATGTCAAGGCTGTCCCGGTGTATGAATCTGAAACATGAAAGAACCAGACAAATACCAGTGGAACTCTTGGGAGAAGATGCTGGCGCTGGGTGGGACACACACTGAGAAAACTTGCTGATAGCTTCACAAGGCAGTCCCTGTACTAAAATCTCCAAGGTAAATAAATGGAGACCAAAGAATTATAGAGAAGGAATCGGACATACGTACAAAAGAGGTGAAAATGACATGGAAAGACCTGGAACACTATAGCACAGAGCAGGATGACATCGCATGTGCTCCATTGGGAGTTTCCCCATGATGAGTAATGGGATGATGAGTATTTATTCAATGAAATGACAAATACAAAACCTTAGGGAACTTACTTAAGAACAAACAGGTAGGAGGAAATAGATAATTTGGAGGATGAGGAAATATAAAAAGAGTAATAATATTTCATATATTTTATTTTTAATGACAGTGAAAAAAAGATAACACAAAAATTTATGAAATTCATATTTTCATCTGTTTCTTCCCATCTCAAATGAAAAAATACACTGGAGAAACACCTGTTCGCCATAAGTTTTAAATTAACTTTTTAAGACAAGAAGTTTTTTTAACAACAAACTAAGATCTTATAAAGTTGACAAACAATGTTTACAATGACAAACATGACCGATGTTTTATAAGATGAAACAAATCAAGTAACACAAGTCAGTGTATAAGAAAGCAGATACCTTTATAAAACATGGCATAACAAATAATTAACAATCCCAATCTTAATACAAAGTACTGTATACAGTTACAAAATTATTCATGTATCCAAAAATGTATAGCATGCACATAAAAATGCACTTCAGTAACATTCTCAAGCTGTGTTTGTTACTGGACTTGTAACGATGGATGATGCTGACAATTGAATAAACTACTTGCTGGATTCTTTGAAACACATTCATATATCTGTATTTTTAAAGTCATTTATTGTCCTTTACCCGAAAGCACAAGCCTTCAACAGACAGATGCCAAGCCCTGTTGTCTTGTACTGTACCATCTGTTCCAGGTCTTTTCTTTCCCCTTTATATTTAAATGTGTCGGGTCTCCCTCTATTTATCACACCCTAGGGCAGGGGTGGTGAACCTACGGCATGCATGCTCATAGTGGCACAAAAACAAATTTTTCTGGGCACGCAGCATGTAGTGCCACCTCAAGACTTCTTCATACCCGACCCATAACAAGTAAAAAAATTAATAATTATCATTATTGTAAATGAAGCAGCAAATGAATTTATATTAAGTGGGATTAGTGAGGTATTCACAGGAGACACTTAACGCAGGCTTGATCCCAGTTTGGTGGTTGCGAGAACATGTGACGTCGGATGATACGGTTGAAACCTTCACAAGCCCAGTATGTACAAGTATGTCATCCAGTGAAATCTGAATTAGATTACTATCAAATTTTAATATGTACCTTCTGGCTGTGTGGTGGCCAGAAGGTAACTTGAACCAGTTACCCAGGGGCCGCCTATTGCAGAAGCTCTTTAAATGTTACATTTGATAATGAATGGGAGGATGAGGGAGACGGGAGCAGACGAATAATGAATGGGAGGTTGAGGGAGACGGGAGCAGACGAATAATGAATGGGGGGTTGGGGGAGATGGGAGCAGATGAATAATGAATGGGAGGTTGAGGGAGACGGGAGCAGACGAACAATGAATGGGAGGTTGAGGGAGACGGGAGCAGACGAATAATGAATGGGGGGTTGGGGGAGCAGACGAATAATGAATGGGAGGTTGGGGGAGACGGGAGGTTGAGGGAGACGGGAGCAGACGAATAATGAATGGGGGGTTGGGGGAGACGGGAGCAGACGAATAATGAATGGGAGGTTGGGGGAGACGGGAGCAGACGAATAATGAATGGGAGGTTGAAGGAGACTGAAAAATGCATGAAGAGAACTGGAGACTAAAGATGTGGAAAGACCTTGAGCTGATCGTCGGGGCAGGAGGGACTTGGCATGAGTTTGTTGAAAATCTATGCTCCTTGGGGAGCAGACGAATAATGAATGGACTTAAGAGAGGTAGGATCTTGTATCTTTAGGAAAACATTTTAAAATGTCTATACCTCTCATGGTAACTATACTACTGTACAAAAGTTAAGGGCCGCCATTCAGTTTAGACAAGGTTTATATAATTCTTCCTGAGCAGGGTCGATTTTCCAAATGTCCGGTAGCTTGAAATCTCTCAAGAAGTCTCTGAATGGTAGAGTGGGACACTGCTAAACGTCTTGTAACATGACGCACAGATTGACCATCCTGAATCCATGCCATGGCTCGACCACAATCTACAGTGCTGAGACTTCTCCTTGGTGGCATGGCTAATGCAGTGATCATTTTGACCACTTGTCATACTGATTTATTGCATACCAACGGTGAACACTCTTTACCGATGATCATTTTCCACGTTCATTCAAATTCAACTCATTTTTTCACCTTTTGAACTAGTGTGGCGTGTTGCAAAAACCACGAGTTTTTGCAGCAACAATGGCAATTTTCACGCGCGGGTTAAAGTAACCCAGTTTTTTGACATTTAAAAAAAATTAATCTAGTGCACACAGAAATGTATACACATTTCTCTGAGCTCAGTTTTAATGACATTTTCACTTGTCTTTACAGTTTGCCAATCAATTATATAAACCTTGTCTAAACTGAATGGCAGCCCTTAACTTTTGTCCAGTAGTACATATTTTTGAAAAAATAATTTTCCCCAAAATAACAAGACAAGCAAAAATAATAATAAAAAGGAACAAGCAATACTGTGTCAAACTACCATAAAAAGGAACAAGCAATACTGTGTCAAACTACCATAAAAACATCCCAAACTGAAACTTGTGCGCTGATGCTGTCCCTTTTACTGACCTGACATTCAAGTCTACTGACCACTTCACCAAGAAAGAGCAAATGTATGGGATACATACGGTTATAGGAATAAGGTTGTTATTTCAGAAACTATTTTCATGTCCTTTCCTTTTTTGCTCAATATGGTACATAGAACTACTACCACTGTGGCTAGCCGCTTTGTAGGACGACTGCACCACATCATCCACGTGCTCTTGAAGGAGTAGTTTCTGTAGCAATTAGTTATAAATGATGAGGTTGCATGCCGCCATACATCTCAAATTAGTCACTTTATATGACATACCTGGTGAAGTAACAGTCATATTCTTGACTTGTCCTCAGAGACCCCTAGCAACTACATGGGGGAAACTAAACACGTAATTAACATTAAAAACACAGCTCTAACAACTGTTCATCGAGAAGTAAAGACATAAACAGGGCCTATAATGACCACCATGGAAGAGAACGAGGTTCCCACAGCTGACTGACAGCATACCAGAAGTAATGATAAAATGCAGTCAAATAGATGCAGAGAGGAAACATCTAGCTATAGAATACCTCAAGAAAGATGTACCCAACCACAGAATGGACCCACATATATACAGATGGATCAGGTACCAAAAAATGGAGAAAATCCAACAGAAGACAGGGCTACATATGAAGAGATAAAAGAAATAATCAGAAATAACTATAAAGATAAAAGGTATAAGCAACACACAGGCTCCAACACTGCAGATATATACTATACGTTACCAAGACATCAAGTGATAATTTTCAGACTAGGAACCGACCTTTGCACTCGACCTTTGCACTCAAATACCGTCTGTTCAACAAATTGAAAACTGGACAGACAGATATATGTCCATGTGGGGAGAACAAACAAACAGCTTTATAAGAAAGATACATGTAGTTATTTGAGAGAGAATGACGGAGAAGAAGAAGAAAAAAAAAACGAGTAAAAGTTAAACAATTTTAAAAAAAAACACATATATACGCACACATAAACAACAGCTCAACATGTGGACAATGTCATGTACAAGAATGACAGGACAAATCTACCATGTTCATCACATAATAAATCACCCTCTCGTTAAGAATTACAACACTCACTATTACTCATGCACCCTGAACAACCCACTTGCAAAAATCTGTGTACACAAAAGAAGTTATACTTTGAAGACTGCCCAAAGCATACGTCAGATTTTTTTTGTTTTTAATAAGGCATCTTCAGAGAAAAATGAAACTGTACAAAACTTGCAAATTTAATTACAAACCATTAATGAAACAAATCACAGACTTCATAATGTAATATACAACAATAAACTCAGCTCACCTCATACTCACTGTGCTGGTAATTATTACAACAGTAAAGCTGACATGTGGATAAAGGCAAAAGATAAAATTACTGTTCTTTAGTTTTTCTACTGTTTTTTTTTTATACTTATGAACTTATTTTATTCTTTTGTTTGTTCTGTTTTCTTGACTTGCTGTTTAATCTGATGAGAAAGTTTTTGATTTTTAGTTTCAAAAATTTTCACTTCTCTTGTTTATTAGTAAATTTAACACACTACTATTTTGCCTTTTACCCTTATTCATGAGCTGCTTTGATCCACCATCACTAAGCGTTAGCTCTTGGTGAAATTCATGAGCTGCATCATGCAGTTTACACAGATATTCACAAAATAAAACATACAAACTTGCCTATATGCAACCCATTTTTATCATAGACAAGATTCACAGAACTGATTGACAGCATGTCATAAAGTATTCAGGGTATATGCACAAACATACATAAACAGACAGGTCGACAAACAAAGTTACACTAATGCAAAAATGGAGCGGAAAGGTGTATAGATGACACTAGAGAGTGGACATGAAATGTCTGGCCATGGACAAATTATCAACAATCTTCAGATCTGAGACAGAAGCACTTCAAACAGAGGCAAAATTCTGCGTACAAAACAATCTGGACAGGACTTGCCATGAATCTGTTGAAAGCTTTTGCTCTTCTCAGAGCTAAAGAGTAATGATGAATGAGGGAAACCTAAGACAAACCAGCAGTTTCGACACGATGACTGGTGTCATTAAGACAGGAAACCAAAGAAACAATTCACTTCCTCACAATCTGGTTTAATAACTGTGATAAAACAATTGAAAATAAAACAAACAAGTGTTTCTTGTTAAATGTAAGCTGTTGTTACAATTGGATTAAATAGAACAAAGGTTTGCATAGACATCTGAAAATAATATCCATACCAGATCTAATAAATTGAACTTACCGCTTTCTGCACAAAGAATGGCAGTGATAGAAAGAAGGGGAAGAACTGCAGATTTTTTTGGGTTATTAATTGGGAAAACTGGTGTAATCTGTTCCTGTTAATCGTATACTTATTCATAAATCTTAAAGCAGCAAAGAAAACCATGTAGGCATAATTTTAAACTATGTGTGCGGTTAAAATTATGTTTGTTTAGAACGTCACTACAAATTATTCAATACTGAGAGCCCAAGAACATAAACAATGTGTACTAAATAACATGGTGCTACTGGGAAAAAAAAAACATAATGTAAACTGAAACCAACAAAATTGATCAGATCATTTTCCAAATACCAAAGTTGACTGAAAGGTAAGATCAACATTGTGATAAAAAGGACTACCTTGTTTGCAATGAAAATACATGGCAAGATACAGGAGGAAAAAAAACACACACATTCGCATTCCAAAATTATGGCAATGAAGAAGAGACCAGGAAAGAACCTCTTCTTGAGCAGTAATGCGTTAAAAAAAATTTTTTTTAAACCAAAAAAAGCTACTTACATAGTTACACAGTTTTTTTTTTCCAATCTTGTCTTTGTATTTTAATTGAATGTTTTTCCATCCTGTATCCTTTTATATTTTGATCAAACCAGGCATTCTGTTTTATCTACAGCTCAAACACAATTTTCTGTAACGTTCTGTGGCGCACATACCACATTCACAATGCTGGCATCCACGTGCTTGAACTATTTAAAACAATAACTCAAAATCCAACATAACAAATAAATGACAAAATATAATTTATTTCCACTTTAGCAGGGAAATTTTAAAAAACAAAAAGGCATTAACAAAATTTATCAGCACCATTTCAAACATTTAACCAGTGGAAAAAAGAGGTGATGAAAAGATGCTGGCATTAGATAAACCACATACTGAGACAGCTGGTACATTATTAGAATAATAGAATACATAGAACCAGACAAGTGTCAATGGAACAAGAGATGAGACAAAGATGATGGCGATAGGCAGGACACACAATGAGGAAATCTGTGGTTACAAAGCAGCCCTTGTTCTGGAACCCCAGGGTAAGAGAGGCAGACGTAGACCATGACACACATAGAGAAGAGAACTGAAGACAGAAGTGAAAATGATGAGGAAAACATGGAAAGAGCTTGAGCTGATGGCACGTGTTTGTTGAAGGCCTATGTTCCTTGGGGAGCTAAAGGTTACTGACTGAGACAACCAGCTAATAGCAGTACATGGCAGTCCTTGTTCTGGAATTCTCAGTGTAACAGAAACAGAAACCAAGAAGTACATGGACAGGGGAAGTGGAGACAGGCAAGAAGGGGATTAAAAAAAAGGACAAGCGTGTCGACCTTGAAGGAATGGTACAGGACAGAAAGTATTGGTGTGGTTTTGTGAAGGCCTATGCTCCTTTGGGAGGTAAACAATAATGAATGAATGATCACATTTCAAACATGAACAAGAGAGTTCAGATTTCCAGAAAATCTGAAAAACTTTTAGTTTTACATGGAAAATCTGGGGTTTGGGAAAAAAAAAATAGATTCATACAGCAATCCCCCAGTCTTACGCTGTTCTTCCACGGGAGGCAGGAATATAACTTTCAAATTCTTTCAGGGTGGTGGGAGGGCGAAGAAGCATAGTCACTACTAGCATAACGAAGCATGACCCAAAAATGGAATGCAGTTCACTGGTAATCCGTAACATAGAACAAGATCTTAATTGCTACACGGTGTTTCTTGAATAGAAAAAGGACGCAAAGCAAAGCAAGCTTGATTTGTTTTTACAAAAATTCTCCTCCAATGTCTTCTGCCCCATCAACCAAGTAGCCATGCCTTCTATATCTGGTGCCAGAAACACTTTTACAACACCTAAAAAAACCTTCTGCTAACCAGTTGTCTGATGATGAAGACAGCTTCACTGTGAGAACTGTAGCCCCACAAGCAACAGAAGTAGTATGTCCTATGATATTTTAAAAATATTTGTGTAAGTACAGTACATGTATGGGCCTAACACCATATTCCCAATATGCCTCAATGGGCGTGTAACGGGTTCCTTACAGTACATGCATAATATTTTGTTTGTGTTCAATATATTTGATAATTTTATGAAGTTAAAAATGTTGTTAACTATTGAGTTTTTGTTTTCCATCACTTATCCTTAATTTGTCATATAGATTTCTGCACCTTGGGCATGAATTAACTTTTTTCAATTAAGCATCTCAGGAAATCAATTTCCGTTTACCTCTTTTTCAGTTAGCGCTTGATATTTCAGGAAAGAATTAATGGTGCTAAGCGGGGGATTGGTGTATTTTACTTTAGCCAAGACTAGAAGTTCAGCTCTGGTTAATAAAAAGGTTGATTACATGAAAAAAAGTGCAAATAATGAAACTAACAGCACAGCACCAAGATAATATATACAGGGTTCAAGAACACATGCGTCAAACATTTCTCTTTATGTAGTTTGTTTTGTGATTTAGCAAACAACTTTTAAATGAATATAAGCACTCTCTTGCTTGTTTTTGAATCACTATGCTACCAAAACTGAGGCCACTTGATATAAATACAAACACATAACTTTTGAAAAGTTACCTAAGTGGCCAATCCAAACAAGGGCTCCTGACAATTTTGTGGGATAAATTTGATTAAATATGAGGTTATATAGAAACTCTTCTTGGTGGAAACAGTACTGGATTTATGGAGACTGAACTGTGGTCTTCTTGTAACAGCTTTATCTGATGCGGGTGAAGAGATTCAACACAGACTTGGACTCCTGAAATGACATCAAATGGAACACTTGTGAAAATGAGCTAACAGACATGGTATTCCAAATGTATGAACACGTCAAAGTAGCCACAGATGTTGTTATGAACAAATGAAAGTAGTAACAGACGGTGTTATTAAGAAGTCAAAATAATAATAGATGGTGTTATGAACAAATCAAAGTAGCAACAGATGGTGTTATGAAGAAATCAAAGTAGTAATAGATGTTGTTATGAACAAATGAAAGTAGCAACAGATGTTGTTATGAACAAATGAAATTAGTAACAGACGGTGTTATGAAGAAGTCAAAGTAGTAATAGATGGTGTTATGAACAAATCAAAGTAGCAACAGATGTTGTTATGAACAGGGTTCATAGCAAATTTCTTCAAGCCTTTTCCAGGTCCAGCACGTTATTTTCAAGGATGGGAAACTCTAATATTTTCCTCGTCTAATTTTCTCAGATATAATTATCTCTTTGCTGACCAGCAATCCGGAGCATTACCGTCTCCCATTACCAAGGGTGTTTGCAGATTTCTTTAAAAAGAACTGTTTTTTTTGTTGTTGTTGAAAATTCATAAAAGATTGAAAAACAGACATCTTTTCCCAGTTTTTAGTGAATTTGTTCAACGTCAGCGCAATAAAATGTTAGTGACATGGATGGCAATGAATAAAATAAGCTTGATTGACGTATTGATTTAACGATTAACCACATATATCAACATAAAAGGCTAATAAAATTGTGAATAAAATGCAAAAAAAACTGTATTTTTCGTGTTTTGTCTTTTTTGAATGTATTCTGCATCTGTGGCATCTGACAATGAGCGTTTGTAAATGTTTGAGTAGTTAAGTACCTCTAGTTGGAGTCTGAGCTGCTTTTTCATTAACTGGGGTTGAAGTTATAGCTGTAGGCCTCTGCAAGAGTCTTTGTCTGGATCGTTGATAATCCTTGACTGTGTGGTATAACTTGAAGCAGGGTATCAGGCATAGAGGTACATTGCAATCTGGGCAGTACATGCAAGTCTGGCTTCTGTTCCCTGCAGCCTTACACACTTTACAGTCTGGTTTGTACCTTGCCCTTTCATATTTATCAATGAAGTTGTGCTCAGTAAGTCGTGTTGTTGTGACTTGTGGTTTTGAAGGCGTCACATTGCGTCGAAGAATAGCAGGTTTAATAAGAGTCATACTGACATCCTGATCTTTGCTTTGATCTTTTTTTGTAGAGTTGGCAGTGTTGTAAGTTATGTGCCCATTGACCAGGGCAGTTTCAACTAAGAAATGATATAAAAATAGGATCTGTGTGGGTAGGGGTAGCTTGCACCTAGTTAGCTGAAGTGGTCAACACCTCCCATACTTTTGCTGTATTTTTCTGCCCTAAAGAATTTGTCTTTCTGTCTTGTTTATATTATCATTGGAGTGAACAGTAGATATAAGGTTAAATCTTTTCGTATCATGCCAGGTGACTGTCGGCATGCCTTATCTTCTATCGCACAAAACACAGGATGATTTGCCTTTTTCAATTTGAGTTGCTTTTTCTTCAGTGCTTCAGGAAAATGCTTCCTATTTTCAGCTACTGTTCCAAATGCACCGATCTGAATTTCTTTCAGGTCTTGAAATAAAGCTGAAGGCTGAATAAAAACTACCACAGAAGAGAATATGTGTCCGAGGGAGTGGTGTTAGATGGTTTTGATGTTTCTGAGGGTAAAACTGCTCCTTGGGGTTGTGTTCTTTTCTGTAAAAAAAAAATGGAACACACAAATAACTTATGAGTAGGTCTAAGCTTTGTATATTTACCAAGTCAAAATTCTAAACGCATACATAATATAGTCAAACAATATTTAACTACAACAAAAGCTAATATATAGTAATTGGGAGGGTAATACTTATGATAAGTGAAAATCTATTAAATATCTAACTGGAAACAGCAGGCCTTAAACTGTGTCAAACATATTCCCATATGCAGATGTAAACCAAGAAATTTCATTCAAACACTTGCCTATAGGCTAATTTTGGCCATGGTTAAAAATAAAACTGTAAATATGCCTACATTGTAAATTACAGACGCAAGTACAGTAGGCCTATCTATAAACTGGACTTATTTAAATATGTTTTATAAATGAGATAAATGAATTTATTACTTACCTCAGTTGAAATGAGCGATTTAATACAACTTGAATGAAGTTCTTGGTGTTTTTCCCAGAAGCATTCAAGTAACAACAGACGCAAGCGCTAAAAATAAATCTTGTGCGTTTGCGTCATTAACGCAAAGCGCCGAAAACGTCTGGAAATGGATTTAGTGCAATAAGGGAAGTAACAATTCTACGGTAACTGAAGTTTAACGAAAAATACCATCAATAACCAAAAAATGGACGCAAAGTATCGAGCTTTCGATTTCGTATTTTTTTTCCAGGTCTGATGCGGGAAATTCAAGGCTTTTAGCCATTTTTCCAGGCTTTTCAAGGCCTGGAATTTTTTTTTTCGTTTTCCAGGTCTTTCAAGGTCGCTACGAACCTTGTATGAACAAATGAAAGTAGTAACAGACGGTGTTATGAAGAAGTCAAAGTAGTAATAGATGGTGTTATGAACAAATCAAAGTAGCAACAGATGTTGTTATGAACAAATGAAAGTAGTAACAGACGGTGTTATGAAGAATTCAAAGTAGTAATAGATGGTGTTATGAACAAATCAAAGTAGCAACAGACATGGTGTGTATGAACGAGTCCACTCTGCACAAGCATTGTTATTGTTGATCAGAATCGACATCACTGCACTATGTCCAAACCCATAGGTGCTCAGTCTCCCTCAGCAAATGTCGAAGGGTATGACACGGCTGTTTGTGCCCTATACCAGAGCGCTCTTTTAGTTTCGGTGACCGGAATTCTGATACCGGGTATAAAATTTTGTGTGCACCGTAAAAGACTATTTAAGTTTTTGGCGGGGAAAATCAGCTGATGTGTGAGTAAAATCAGTAAAATATAAATCATTACACACTCGTTCTGGATAAACACAGCGCTAAAATTCTTTTGTGTACTATAACTTTGTTCTGTGTTCTATTTTTGATTGCATTTTTATTTGTTTGAAATTAGTTTTGACGGAGTTACAGACTTTTGAAAACAGCGTCATCATTTAAGGAAATTCATAAAATAAGTAATCTTTTTATTAATTTAATATCTAAAAATCGGCCCATTTGTTTGAGTTTATAATTATAAAGACTTCTCGAAGGGAAGCTAAAGATTATTTCCACATACTTTTTTTTTTTGGTTTCATATCTTGAGAATGTGTGGTAGTCAGTTTTGTGAGTGTGGCATTACAAGAACAAGCATATTGTCACCAGATTTTATAGCATTTAAATCCCTTTAAACGCATTCCTGATACCCACAAATCTTAAATAAGGTAGTAAAAAAATAACTTTTTGTAAAGCACCATCTGTTTTTGCATTTTCATTCATTTATAATGATATTTAGCTACGTATATAAGCGTCAGAAAACATGTAAAGCTATAGATAGATTACTTCCACATAATTTGATCTATCTTTCAAGTCTTGTTAATCTTCTATTTATAATATGAATTTTTTTTTTAATTGTGTGTGAGATAAGGACTGTTCCATTGGTGTTCTTTGGTAGACAATCCTGTGCACACAACGGCTGCCAGCGAATTCTAAGTAACTGTTTGTATATCTTCTTTCATTCAAAGTTACAATGCAGGTAGTAAATTTAGAGAAACCAAATTCTAAATCTAATACCATCCTTTTATCAATGGCTAGAGTCAGAGATACATATGATAATTTAGAAATATTTATGAATGGCATGAAAGCTCAGATAGAGTCACTAAAATATTTAGAGTGGGATGGTAAACAAGTTGTTGTTTTCTTATTCGGGGATTATTTCCTTGTTTTGCTGGAGACACCACAGACATGGGTATATTCCTTGAGCTCCAGACAAACCAAACATTTTCATCAAAGACATCCAGAGAGCATACAACTTGCAAACCAAGAAGTTTGGCCATGTTGATAAGAGATTACAATAGATATATGAAATATGGGAAAGGGAATAAAAGGCAAGTGGCACATTACCATAATTGTTTACACAAACCAATGTTAGAGATTGAAATTGAAAATGTAGCTCCTCCTTACCTTCATATTTTATTAGGCATTGTTTTGAAACACCACAGACTTCTAGAACAGGTAGCTGATACAATAGACGCAAAGATATTTGAGAATTCGCAAGAGATACATGCAAACATTAGTACTTTTAAGAACTTGAAGAGATTTAGTAGGAACTGGAAATAGGCAGAAGAATTAGGAGATAAAATTGAATTTTTCAGGTAGGTATTGAACTTTGTGAGGATAAGGAGGAGACAGATAATTTTAAAGTTAGACTTGAAAATGCACAAGATGCGCTGACCAAACTTCAGTTTCAAGATCTGTGTACTAGGTCTGGTCCAGTTTGCTCACACATGGACAAGGTACTAGCCAAACACAAAATCATACAACAGGCTTATAATAGCAGAGCATTTATAGGGAATCACTGCCACAGATATCTCACACAAAAAGTTTATAAAGATCTTACAAGAGCAATCATTACACAAACACTGAAAATTACAGACAAACAAGATATAACTAACATAGCTTTTATTGCCCAAGAACAATTCAACTCACTGAAAGAAGCATTTGAGAAAGTACACAACAAAATATCACACAGTAAACCAATTAGTAAAGAATCAATAACAGCATCGATAGAGACTTATATGTCTTTGTTCAGAAAGCTATTCCCTAGTAAGACAATTCATAAACAGCACATATTAGAAAAACATTGTAGGGAGCCGCGCTAGCGTAGTGGTTACAACACCGCTCTGGCGACCGGGTGATACAGGATCAAACCCGGGCGACGGCATTTGAGGATTTTCGTCGACCGGGATTTGGACTGGATTAACTCGAGACCTGGCGAGGACATTTGAAGGAGTGTCGTCGACCAGGGACTGGCGGCTCCTGAGCCGACCCAGCTGCAATGGGTACCTCCGAAATCGGCGAGTATTTGCCTGAATGGCGAGGGACACCTGTCTCTGTACAAGAAATAAAGGGATACTCACGTAAAATCAATGTCAGGTTAGAAATAAAAATAATAACCTGAGATTTCGCCTCGAGTATTAGCGGGCGAACGCAAAAAAAAAAAAAAAAAAAAAAAAAAAAAAAAAAAAAAAAAAAAAAAAACCAAAAAAAAAAACAACAAAAAAAAAAAACAAAACAACAAAAAAAAAAAAAAATTGCGCAGACTGGATCAGAACTCATGATGTATGATTGAGATAATTGTTAGCTCTCATGTTCTGGGGACAATTGGGTGTGTTATTTTAAGGTTATAAATGTGGACATGCAATTTAAACTTTCAATAATTAATGTTTGACGCATGAAACCAAAACAAAACTTTGATATCCATTTTCTGCAGGTTTTCTACTTTTGATTTCTGTAATTTGTTATGCATGTTGATTGTGACCGTTTTAGTGTAAATTGAATTAGAAACAAACCATAACAAAATGTAAAAAAAAAAACGTAAATTTTACACTATTTCATACTATTATATCTTCTGTTCTAATTGTGATAAAATGTTTGTTCTTGTTCTAAAATTTACTCTAACATTTCTAGTCTAGCTTTACGCAAAATTAAAGCCGGTATTTATAATAATAAAGTAGCATAAAAGCAATTCAAACATGTTTTGGGGACAATTGGGTGTGTTATTTTAAGGTAATAAATGTGGACTTGCAATTTAAACTTTCAATAATTAATGTTTGACGCATGAAACCAAAACAAATCTTTGATATCCATTTTCTGCAGGTTTTCTACTTTTGATTTCTGTAATTTGTTATGCATGTTGATTGTGACCGATTGAGTGAAAATTGCATTATAAACAAACCATAACAAAATATTAAAAAAAACGTAAATTTTACACTATTTCAGACTATTATATCTTCTGTTCTAATTGTGATAAAATGTTTGTTCTTGTTCTAAAATTTACTCTAACATTTCTAGTCTAGCTTTACGCAAAATTAAAGCCGGTATTTATAATAAAAAAGTAGCCTAAAAGCATTAATTAAGCCCTATCAAAAGTAAACATCGCCACATGTTTTTCCCATTAGGAAGCTGACCACGTGACCTCTGTCAAGTGGGCTATAAATAGCGCGGTCGGGGAAAAAGGGGAAATAACTAAAAGATCGCTCGCAAACAGCCGTGATGAGTGCCAACTGTTCCTGTAGCGTGCTGGTTGTATACAAGCCAGATGCATCCTCTCATATGTCCATCCCTGCTAGTCTTAGGTTTGATGTCAAATTCCAGTAATCTTAGCCTTGTTGATTCACTGACTGCAGTGTCGTTCCCTAACAGGCAATTACTAATTATCTTTAATCTTCTTCTTCTTTGATCGTTAGCCGCCGACTGTCAAAGCAGTCAGTGGCCATCATGCCTAGTGGCGTCTTGTAGGGCAACAACAAATTGATTCCACTTTGCTCAGTCGGCGGCCATCCTTCGTACAGTGCCCCAACTCTGGTTCATTCTTTGCATCTCAGCCTCCACAGTCCTCCGCCAGGTTGTTTTTGGTCGGCCTCTCTTTCGTTTTCCTTCAGGGGTCCAAAGCATAGCTGTTCTTGTGATGGCATCGGGGTTTCTTCTGAGGACATGGCCAACCCAGCTCCAGCGTCTGCCAGCTATGATGGTGTGCATGTCCTCTTGCTTGCTCCGAGTAAGCAGATCTTGGTTGGTGATGGTATTCGGCCAAAAGATTCGGTGAATTATTCTTAATTATCTTTAATATTTCTAACTTATCCATATCCAATGTCCCACTATGGGTACTCTCGAGTAGTCTGTCAGCTCTCTCATTGTCGCGCACCCCTGTATGACCAGGACAGTAGATCCCCACCAGTTCCTGAAGATTTTAGGCTTCTATGGATGTTCATGGAACAATCCATTTTGGACCTTCTGAAGCATGGACTGAAAGTCCGGCACAATAACTGCCCTGGTTGATGGAGTTTCTCCATTTTTAAGCTGGAGATTGTTGTCGCGTAAGCAACCATCCATGAAAGTCTCTATCTTTCTGGTTATCATTCCTGTTTACTAGGAAATGTATAAAGTAAAAACAACTTGTCTGTCGCTTGCTCTCACTTAACCACATTTATTTCTCTCATAAAGTTGGCAGTCTGTCTCAGGTTTCTCTCCCTGCCATATAGTTTCTCCCTCTGTGGGGTTACTGCTGTCAATCTGCTCATCTTATGCAGTTGACATTCTTAAAGGACATGATCTGCATTTCCTTCTCTTCTACACATAGGGTCGGAGTGGCTAAGAGGTATGGTGTCTGCCTCGCATTCTAAAGGTACCAGGTTCAATTCCCAGCAGAGGGAATATAATTTATGGAAATTTTTTTTCAGAACCAGTGGTCCTAATGATGTCATACTCCCCCCTGGTCTCCTGGGTAGTGAGATCAGATGCCTAGCCTTCTCGGATACGGGCGAAAAATTAGGAGGTCCGTGTGCAAGTTGCGCACGTTTAAAATCCCACGGCAGTTGGAAATCGTAAAGAGTAGGCCACAAGGCCACTGCCCTGGCAAAATTTAAAAATTAGAAACCTACCCAACATAAAAAATATTTATAGAATGTGTGATTCCTATATATACACAATGGGATTCTCGCCGGTGCTACGGAGTTCATGCACTGTACTGAGATCCTCCTTGTGTGATCTAAGGGAGGAGATCGGAGCACTGATAGATTTATCCGTGTGCAATGAAGATAGTCTTTAAAACCAAACAAACACATGACTGGATACACAATTTTAAATTAGGTGGTGACTGTCGATGACGCCTGAAGATCTGGCGATGGATAGGACACACATTGAGGAAACCTGTTGATAGCATTACAAGGCAGTCCTTGTTCTGGAATCCCCAGGGAAAGAGAGGCAGAGGTAGACCAAAAAACACATGGAGAAGAGAACTGGATACAGAAGTGAAAATGATGAGGAAAACATGGAAAGAACTTGAGCGGATGGCACAAGACAGGAAGACTTGGCATGTGTTTGTTGAAGGCCTATGCTCCTGGGGGAGCTAAAGAGTATTGATTGATTGATTGAAGAGTCTGAGAGTTATCCACTAATCTCAAACTGACAACAGAGCATTGCAAACTCAAATACCATAACATACTATGATCTTAACATGGTAATAAAACTACATATTGTGTGCTGTTACCTGATCTGCTCTTTCTGTATAGGGAGTTATGAGATCCATACAGGATATGGCAGGAAAATCAATTAGCAGACATATAAACAAGAGGCTAAGGCCAGCTATCTTCTACAAGTGTTGAAACCATATTTATTTAATTTCATGTGGTTGGAGCACTTGCTTCTCAAGGTAAAGTTACTGGGTTCAAAACCTGGAAGCGTCACACTCCAGTCTATGCACCTATAACTGGGTATCTGACTCTTCTCTTGAGTTAAGGAATGTGAAGGCACACAATGAAGATAGCCACTCCACTTCATAAAGCTGAGACCTAGTACAGTGCAAGTCTCTAACACTTCACTCCCCTACCGACAGTATCTGTTATAGGACTAACTTTACCTTTTTAATCATAAAATATATCTTTGATGGCAGAATCAGTTGCATCTGGCAATTTCTGAAAGGTTAACATTTCAAACAACCAAAGAAACACACACATAAATATGTCGGTCCTTACTTTGGTTGACCTTGTTTTGCTAAAGACATTCCAAAACCTCAACGTCTCATCCCCTGCACCGGTCACAATAGCTTCACCATCTGGAGACATTGCCTAAAACAAAACAAAAAAACATAAGATTTTTAAGTTACAATTAACACTATATTAAATGTATGTTACATGTAAGGTATTTTTAAGGGTAATTTTGGTTTTTACACGCCATTCTCAGAACATAACCCCATGTGTAAGATGCAATGTTGCTGTAAGTTACAGGGTGAGCCATAAGACCTTTACCTCTGTGCTTAAAACGTGGCTTTAATAGGTAATAGGATGTGTAAATACACTATAACAATGACAGAACACTAATTATTTATTGTTAATTATAAAGCAATTTATCATTCAAAATGGTGTCCTTGAGCGGGAAAAGTCTGCTTTTTTAAAAAATGTCCACAAACTGACAAAAATGTTTTGCTCACATCTTTGAAACTCCTGTTATTGCTGTTCTGAAATCCTCTACAGTTTTGTTTCTGACCATATATCTTTCCTTTTAAATAGCCCCATAAATAATGTAAAGGAGAAAAAAAGGATCCCGTTACACGCCCATTGAGGCATATTGGGAATATGATGTTAGGCCCATATTTTCTTGACCATCGGCACACTAGGGGTGATGTGGTCAGCATCACACCGGCCGCCTTAACCTTCCCAGAGTTGCTCTGGTACCCGTTTGCGGCCTAAAAATATCCCACCTCATCTGGGGATCGAACCATAGCCAACTGAGCTAGGAAGCCAGTGCACTAACCACTATGCTACCGTGGCTCCCCATAAATAAGGTGCTGGAGATAAATCAGAAGATTTTGTAGGCCATTCAACTGGACCCCATCTTCCAACCCACCTGGTAGGAAATGTTTCATTAAGAAAACCTCTGACAATAAGGGAATAATAGAGTGCTTAAAAAAAAACTGTTATCTTTATACACAATATTTTGAAAGGGTAAGCCTCCTGTATGTTATTTATCATATTATTATGTTTTTGTCCTTTCTGATGTTTGAATTAACTGGACAACAAGGAAACAGAAAGTAATTAAAGTGTTAAAGACTCACCAGATATAACACCCTGAAAGAATGTCCTGTGAGCTTTGCTATCTGAACAAGGGATGGATACTTCCACACAAGAATCTGATTCTGTGAGTATCCATGAGTGCTCACCTGAAATGATACAGCAGCATTTATAAAACATTAATTTTTTATTTTTGGGGTGAAGATATGCGAAATATCTGCAAGCTCCATCTCATGGGGCAAGGTCATGCATAGTTTTGTAATCTTAAGAAATGTAACATTAACCCCTTCAGCATCATTCTGCTCCAGAAGACAATAAAGAACGTGTTAAAGAGATGAATCTGACCACCACATGAAAATCTCTCTGAAGAGGAAAATGGAATGGCATAGACCTTTAACAAATAAATGGAGTCTGAACTGTCCTGTGCTATCACTCAGGGACTTTCTGCCTTCTTTCTCAATTTAATTTCTCTTGCTCTTCTCCATGTTATTCTCTTATGTGTGTTTTTTCACATAGAGGAAACCTGCAGATAGCATTACAAGGCAGTCATTGTTCTGGAATCCCCAGGGTAAGAGACGTTGAGGGAGAATTAATAAGACATGGAGAAGAGAAATGAAAACAACTAAAAGGGATAAAGGAGACACGGAGAAGAGAAATGGAAACAACTTAAAGGAGACATGGAAAAAAAGTTTCTACTGAATGGATATATGGGCCGTGTGCCCAACCTTTCTTAGCTGCCTCATATGACATGTCTAGTAGTGTATGGCATTGCTATTCTTTGCTTCCGTTTCAGGTGCAGGTAACACATAGGCGACACTAAGGCTTCAGTACAGTTGACATTCAAAAATCCAGCAACCTCCGGACCTGAGGCGTGCCGGATTGTTGAAAATGCCGGATTTTTTTATGGTTATATATGCTGTATATATTTAACAGAAAATGACTACCTGTATAGTCCTTTAAAGAAAGAAAATTAAAAACTAAATGAAAAGCAAATGAAATTTTCATGTTCATCAACTAAATAACACAGTTCTACAGAATTTTAGTTCAACTGAATAAAATAGTTCTACAGAGTTTTAACAGAAAACAGTGGCGCGCCAACGCGGTAAATTTTAAAATGCGCTCCGAAATCCATGCCGGAAATCTGAAAGAACCGGATTATCGATAGCCGGATTTTTGAATGTCAACTGTACCTTAAAGTAACAAAAAAAATATCCTCTACAACATAATGACAAGCGTAAAATAGCATAAAGAAGTTTTAAAAGTTGTTTAACAGAATTATAAGAACAAAAAAGGTCAAAGTATCAGCCACCAAGCAAAACAATCCGGCTTAACTATAAAATCATCAACTGGAACCCACAAGGGAAGAGAATAGCAGAAAGGCTACAAAGAACCCTAAAAGAACTAGGAGATGAAGCCAAGGCAAACTGGACACCATAAGAAAACTTTAGAGATTGTCCCAAAAAAAAAAAGATTTCAGTGGCAAACAACAATTGCAGCCCCAACTGAACAGTAAGGATTCATGATGATGATTATCTGAAACTGGACCTTATTAAAGCAGGGTTTCTCAACCGTGGTTCCACAGAACCCTTGTGTTCTGCAAGAGGCCGTAAGGGTTCAGCGGGAGGTCATGACTGAAAATATAAATAAATAAACGTCATTTTTTTAACTTTGCAAGCTGGATGATGATAGCACTCGCAATGGTGGCTAGTGACACCGTAGCCCCTTATGGCAGTGAGCAATAGGATCGTGTTCACTCTTGCACATACCAATTTCATCAGCATCTTATAGAGTATAAATCTGTGATAAGACATTTAGGCCTACTTGGATAAGGAAAAAAAAAATTTGAGTAGGAAATTTAAAAAAAGGAAAAACTGTGTAGACAGAGAATCACTTTGGAAACTGATAAGGCATTATGGAGTTTCCATGAAAATCATTAATAAGGAAGACCTATGAAGACATGACATGCAGAGTTCTTCATGAAGGACAACTTACAGAACCGTTTAGGATTAGAATGGGAGTGAGACAGGGATGCCTTTTGTCTCCATTTCTTTTCTTACTAGCAATGGAATGGGTTATGAAAACATCAACAACACACAACAGAGATGGAATCCAGTGGAATCTGACTAAAAAGGAATCCACAGGGAAAGAGGGGCAGAGGTAGACCAAAAAAACACCGGGGGAAGAGAGCTGGATACAGAGGTGAAAATGATGAGGAAGACATGGAAGCGGATGGCACGGGACAGGAAGACTTGGCATGTGTTTGTTGAAGGCCTATGCTCCTCAGGGAGCTAAAGGGTAATGATTGAGGCCTACTTGGATAAGAAAAAAAAAAAAAAAAAAAAATTGAGTAGGAAATTTTAAAAAAGGACAAACTGAAGTTTCTTCCACTTACACTACTGACTTACAGTAGAAGTTGATATTCTTTGTGGGGAGGGGGGAACCACACAAAAAGAGTAGACTAACAAGTTGGCCAAAATAAACAGATCCACAGAAACAATTATTCTCTACTCAACAGAGCACTCAACAATTTGTATTGGATTATTATATTAACAACATACTGATCAAGCTAAGGTACCATAAATATATATATATATATGAAATATAACAACACAGGTGAAGAGTAATAATAAAGCAAGGAAAATACAAAACCAACAAAAATTTCAAGACAATCAATTCAAGAACCAACGAAAATCAAAAGCAGAAAATGGAATAATAAAACAAGAACTCCTGCTATAACAATCGTCGATAAAAGATCCAGTGAATACAATGGTGTCAGGCAGCTATAATAAGCTGCAGATGTACTAATTTTCATGCAGGGGTTCCTCGAGACTTGACAATTATTTCAAGGGTTCCCTGAGACTTGACAATTATTTCAAGGGTTCCCCGAGACTTGACAATTATTTCAAGGGTTACCCGAGACTTGACAATTATTTCAAGGGTTCCCTGAGACTTGACAATTATTTCAAGGGTTCCCCCCGAGACTTGACAATTATTTCAAGTGTTCCCTGAGACTTGACAATTATTTCAAGGGTTCCCCCGAGACTTGACAATTATTTCAAGGGTTCCCTGAGACTTGACAATTATTTCAAGGGTTCCTTGAGACTTGACAATTATTTCAAGGGTTCCCTGAGACTTGACAATTATTTCAAGGGTTCCTTGAGACTTGACAATTATTTCAAGGGTTCCCTGAGACCTGACAATTATTTCAAGGGTTCCACCAGGATTAAAAGGTTGAGAAAGGCTGGATTAAAGTAACCTCTGTCCCCCGAGTCCTGTATAGTTCTTGACAGTAGACAAAGAATGAATATGACTACCGCTCCCTCTGACATGTCGTAAATGGTGACTAATATGAGGTTGTGCATGAGGCTGGAAACCTCTTTATGTAAGATGTCACGTAGGGTTTATATTCATTTAATTTCCTACATCTTCTTCCTATTCTTTCACCCGATTTCTCTCTTTTATTATCTCTGTATTTCATTTTTCCTGTATATTTTTCATCCATTCGTTTTTGCGAATATTATTTTCATATAATTCGCAAACTTTACCTGTTTTCCTTTCTCTAAAACTGAGAATCGCACCTGGGTGGTATTGCGTACATGTCAGTCGCGCTGGTCGGACGATAGGCGTGAATTTACAGCATTCGCTAGACATTCGTCTGAGGGTCTCTGACCTGGGGCGTGAAAATTCACCCGAGGGACATGGAAAGTAGACAGAGAGTCTGCATTTCAGTAAACGCATGAGGTTTTTCGTCAGAAAAAAACCCGGCTTAGCGTGAAAATCCACTCCGCACTGCAGACGGTGGTCTGAGATTTGCAACTCATGCAAGCCCTCGGCCACTGATGGCTGTTATGTCACGCGATAAGCGGACGAAGGTGTTATACGGACAGGGGAGACTATTTCGCTTGGCGAAATAAGATTAGGATCCTGTGTCCGATTTTAAAGATATTGGCCAAGTTTGAAACTTTAATTTCATTCTCGCTCATAGACTCACAGTAGATAGGTTGCTCATAAACAGAATAGCTGTTAGCGAAGATCTCAGTTTGTTTCGGCAATTTGTCGAACTTCTAGACTTCCAGAAATATTTTCAGCATTTTTATTCTTAAGTTGTGCGACTACCTGTAATTCTGTGGTTGAGGTAATTAATATGATAGATATATAGATTTTGTGAGTGTTAAAGTGTTTAATCGCTTAATTCATTTTAATCTATTTCTTTAGCGCAGAAGAGAAATAAAGTGGTAGGCTATTATATTTTCTAGGGAAGCATTCAGTGGAAAGCAGAATAAAATTAAAATTTCTAGCTTATAACGGCAAGTGTAGCTATTTATGAATTTAATTTAACCGCTAATACTCAGTCGAGTGTATTTTTCTAAACTAACGTATAAACTCTAGAATCGAGCCTCATGAATGGTGACGGAATACGCACGTGTTCCTAATTCATGAGAATTGCTGATTTTTAAATATAACTTACGTCACGGGAAGTTTAAATGATAAGCAAAGCTCTCTGCTTGCAAGTTTAAATGTAAGTTATAACCAGTACATATTCTGTTTATTATATTATATGTGTTATTTTTCCTCCACACAGTGAAAGTTTTGGGGTGACCCTAACTTTACCAGCACCTAGTAGTAGTTTCCATACTTGTGAAGAAATAGACAGTCCTTATTTTGAACCACGTGGGTTTCTTAAGTACCACTGGTCTAACAGTGCATATGCAACCCGAGTTAGCCAGAAATACCATATCCCAATAACGGGTTTTCAAAGACTGTAATGATAAATACTGGACCTTGGAGCCAGATCTTAATTTCTTCTAGAAAAACTCTACGTAATCTTTCTGCCTGGTGGCGCGAAATACTTCTAGTATTAACTAACATTTCCCGACTAGATATATATATATTTTTTTTGTGGACAAATCTGTGGTGTGACTAAAGTGAATCCTATACTGAGGGAAGGCACCGACCTGACATTCATCATTTCTAGAAACCTACGCTATTGACACTGTGCTCTGCTAACTCCCGCGCCTGGAATAATTGTTAGGTGACTTAATCAGACATTTGAACAAATTTGCACACCCAAGTAGTCGTTCCCGGAGACTCCGAGTTAAATACGTCTTTTGGAACTGGGGACTTCTTGGCAGAAGACTGCATTTTTTGAGTCTGTGTGAAAATCTAAAATCAGTGTGTTCCAAGAGGCAGCGAGCAAAGTCGTGAGTACATGTATGAGAGGCCATGGCGGAATGAATGAGTGTACGCTGGTTTGAGTGATATTTTCACTATTATATCTTTGACACCCTGTTGCTGTCCTATTTTTTTTTCAATCTGCATAATTTGTTGCTAAGGCTAGAGTTCTTGTGTTTTTTTGTCTTAGGTTAAATCAGATTTTTTCCAAACTCTGTGCATATAATTACGAGATAAAACAAAGAAAAACTCTTAGACTCAAACCCTATGTATCTGTGACTCGGGCGCCATCATCTGTTCTCTTAACGGGGCCGGGCTAAACCTAGAGTTAACACTATAACGGGGCTATCATCCTTGCAACATTTCCTTGAATTTTTATGACTATGTGTATATGTATTTTCCTTGATGTACTTTCTTTGATGTTGTGAGCCGATTTTTTCCTGATATTAAAATCGCTCTTGAACTTAATAATAGTGTTTGGTCAGCTCGTTCTAGATATATATGTATCATTGTTATAGTTTTCCCAAGTCTGTGTGTTTACCTGTCGTCACGTGTATGTGCGTGCCTGTGAGTGATAGAAATATACGTAATATGTATATTGGTGTAGTCTGTCTGACGCTGTAACAACTGTTGTAGAAGATAGGTGAGAGAGAGAAGAATTCTTTTCGCTTTCAGAGACAGCCACTATATCAAAATCTATCATCTCACGTGTGTGGAAATTCTATTACCTTTCACTAACTCTCACTGAGTCTATCACCTATTCAAACCTATTCAGAAGGGACCAAACCTAGTCTTAATTCTCCTATCGAAAATCTACGACAAATGGGTTCTCGTCCGTAGGATTTTTGAACTTAGAATAGGAAGACGAGTACGACAAATGTGGACTCGTCTATCTGGATTTTGAACTTAAGATTCTGTATTCTGATATAGAGTAAGAGTGTGATGTCTTGTGACCGTGTATCTTTTAAAAAAATATTACCCCCTAGACTAGCGATCTGTTTACGGGCGTGCTGACCACACAAACTAATAAGTTTTTTTTTTCCACAGCATCTTTGAATAATATACATTTTGGTTACAGGTTGATTTTGTCGGGATATATGTTAACTGCTGATTGTAATACTAAACGCTGGTAAAGTAGTGAGTGTATAACATTCACTGGGTTTTGAAGAAGTAGGTGTTTGAGCAAAAGCTAAGGAGTGCGTTTCGGACTACTTGTCCAGATTAATTGCCTCCCTTACCCTAACTGTCTTCAGGGGTGAACGTGATAGTGGATTTTTAAAAATTAAGGGATTATTTTTCTCTTTAATTTTTGCAATATTCTTTTGCTTTTCCACTGTAGCAACTTATTTTTCAGTTGTAATCTTAACTACCATTTATTTGGCGTAGTCGTGTTTTGCATTGAGTGCTTTATTGCCGATAATAGCAGCGATAGTTAGATTTTATTTTGGAGGAGGTATCCCAGGGTTAAATATATCATCTTTTGATTTTTTTGGTAATTTTTTTCTCGTAAGTGGTAGGAACCAGGTTATTCTTTTTCCTATTTTCTTTCTCCAACAGTCTCAGTCACTGACATAATATGGCCGAGAGGGCAAAGCTTAGACAACTTCTCAGGGACGAAGCGAGAGAGGAGGGACTGGAAGGAGAGGAAGCGAAAGCTTTTGTCAGAGACGAACTGGAGAGATATGATGCGGAGAGGAAAGCAGCTGAAGCTTTACAGCAGAAGAAGATGGATGAAGAAATGGAAATTCGCAGGGCGAACGAACGAGAGAAGGAGAGACAGCATGAGGAAAGAGAGAAGGAGAGACAGCATGAGAAGGAGAGAGAAGAGAGACAGCATGAGTTAGCTCTTAAAACTCTGGAATTCCAAAGGCGTGGGGCTGCCTCTACCTCCAGCAATGGAGAGTCTTCTCCTCATTCTTCCTTAACTGACCCTGCTAACACTCAATCTCTTCAACTAAATGCTATGTCTTTCACTCTTGAATCTTTTCCTTGTCCAAATGAGAAGATTGACACATGGTTAGAAAAATTTGAGAAAATTGCAACTCTGTACGGGTTAGAGAGGTCGCGTTGGAATATGAAACTTTCCCAGGCCCTAAAAGGTTCTGCTTATGATGTTTATTCTAAGCTGGAAAGTAGCCAACAAGACGACTACGATGTGTTGAAGAAAGCGTTACTGGAGCGCTTTGAAATGAACGCTCGCAAGTTTTTGCAACTGTTTCGCAACAGCCGGAAAGAGAAATCTGAAACTTTTCACCAGTTCTCATCTCGTCTTAAGGGATATCTAACAAAGTGCCTTGAGCTTTCGCAGCTCCCCTCTACCTATGAAGGTCTTGAGGAACTTGTTCTAACCGAACAAATAAAGAACACTTTGTCTGCTGATACCCGGAGATTTCTCGCTGAGCAGGGGGCAGAAAAACTTGAAGACATTTTGGAAAAGTCTGAGCGTTATCACAATGCGCTGGCTGAACTACCGGCCACAAAGCGGAAACCGACAGAGGAGCATTTTCGAAAACATAACCTAGAGCAATCTTCTCAGGCTTCTAACCAAAATAACCACAGAGAAACTGGACCTCAAAACCCCCCTCCTGAAAAATCCAAGTTCTACAAGAACAAGTACCCCAACCACCCCAAACAGCCTGATCAACCCGACCGCCCTACATGGCAGCGCAGCCAGAAAGGACAAGGTGGCAAAGGGAGAACCCCTGAGCACGGGACATATGATCAGACCGAGCACACCGAGCCGAAACGCATCGGATGCTTATTGACAGTCTCGCAAGGCGGAATTATTGACAGTGATTCCCAACCTGTTGGGGATAGACCCTCAACGCGAGGTACTGTTACTTTGAACGGTTCTCAAACTTCTTGCTTATTTGACACGGGGCTTTCTTATGATTGCATTGTTGCCAGAAAGCTGGTTAAACCCGGTCAAGAGACAGGAGAGACCGTCAAACTTTGTGGAGTTCGTAAGAGTGATGCACCTACAGCGCTTCCCATTGCATTGGTGAAGATACACTCTGATTTTGTCAGAGGCATGATCAAAGCAGCTGTTATGGATGATCCCATCTACCCAGTCATACTCGGCGGGAGATACGTGTGTATTGGGAAACCGGAAGAGCCGATTGTGGCAGCAGTAACTACAAGAGGGCAAACCAAGAAGGAACGGGAGCCTGCGCCTAATTTGCTACCTATGGAACTTAAAGAAGCGCAATACAAGGACCCTACTTTGGCACCCTGCTTTAGGAAACTGCCCATGGCTAAGGAACCCAAACAGCACGGGGACATTTTTTCTAAGGATGGCGTACTTTATCGGAGAACGGGCAAGCCTGACCAAGGTTACAACCAGCTCCTAGTACCGAAACAGTACAGAAGCCAAATCCTAGAAATGGGGCACTCTCTTCCCTTTAGCGGACATATGGGACAGAACGCCACAAACCAACGTATAACCACTCATTATTGGTGGCCAGGAGTAAATACTGATATTATCAGATATGTCAAATCCTGTGCCCAGTGCCAACGTGTACCACCCAAGCAACGAGCACCCCCAGTCCACATGGGTGAAATGCCAATAATGGGAACACCATTCAAACGGGTTGTGATCGACATTTTAGGGCCTTTCGAAAGGACTAAAAGAAGGAACAGGTTCATCCTGACCTTAGTCGATACATGCACTTTATGGGCAGAAGCTATCCCGCTAACATGCGCAGATGCCAAGCATGTCGCAGAAGCCCTCGTGCAGATTTTCACTCGGTTGGGATTCCCTCAGCAAGTGTTGACGGATAATGGATCTCCATACCGAAACCTGTTGATGGATGAGATCGTTAAGATCTTGAGGACCCAGCACATCCACACTAAGCCATATACTCCGGCCGGAAATGGGCTCGTGGAACGTGCTAATGGAAACCTCACCATGATGCTAAGTAAGCTGGCACAAGTGAAACCTGAAGATTGGGATCTCTGTATTCCTGCAGCATTATTTGGCTACAGAGAATCTCCTCATACTTCCACAGGATTTCCGCCAGCTACACTCTTATTCGGCAGACCCATTAAGGGCCCGCTTGAAGCCTTACTTCAGTCTCTGACAGACGAGAAGGCTGATGAGACAGTTGTCTCAGCCAGTAAATATGTGTCGGTTTTAAAGGAACGGTTGAAACTAGGGTGGGACCTAGCAACGACTAACTTTAAGCGAGCACGCACCAAGCACGCTAACCGATACAGGAAAGTCGCGGAAGAGAGAGAACTGGAAGCAGGAGAGAAAGTTTTGGTGTTGCTCCCTACCGAGAACAACCAACTGAAGATCGGATGGCAAGGGCCGTTTACCGTCCTGAAAAAGATTTCTAAGGCTAACTACCAGATCTCTATTGAAGGAAAGGAGAAGGTTTTCCATTTAAATCTCTTAAAGAGATACTTGGAAAAACCAGTGCCAACCTCCGACCATCTCATGACGATCGCCAAAACTGACGAAGATGACGATAGTGGCAGGGATATTCCACCGCTATCACAGGAAATCTGTCAAAAATGTCAGAAGCGGCGACGCTCTTTCAAGCGCGCATATGAGACATTCCAGGGGAAGGAAACTTTGAGGAGTGGACTTGAGTAGGAATTGGACAGAGATGGAGGGGGAAGAGGAGAGGGAAGAAGACAGACACCCCGAAGCTACGGTTATAGGAAATTAAACTCCATAACGTAGACATGGAGTGCTTCCATATCTTAAAGGGGGGAGGCTCTGTCACGTAGGGTTTATATTCATTTAATTTCCTACATCTTCTTCCTATTCTTTCACCCGATTTCTCTCTTTTATTATCTCTGTATTTCATTTTTCCTGTATATTTTTCATCCATTCGTTTTTGCGAATATTATTTTCATATAATTCGCAAACTTTACCTGTTTTCCTTTCTCTAAAACTGAGAATCGCACCTGGGTGGTATTGCGTACATGTCAGTCGCGCTGGTCGGACGATAGGCGTGAATTTACAGCATTCGCTAGACATTCGTCTGAGGGTCTCTGGCCTGGGGCGTGAAAATTCACCCGAGGGACATGGAAAGTAGACAGAGAGTCTGCATTTCAGTAAACGCATGAGGTTTTTCGTCAGAAAAAAAAACCCGGCTTAGCGTGAAAATCCACTCCGCACTGCAGACGGTGGTCTGAGATTTGCAACTCATGCAAGCCCTCGGCCACTGATGGCTGTTACGTCACGCGATAAGCGGACGAAGGTGTTATACGGACAGGGGAGACTATTTCGCTTGGCGAAATAAGATTAGGATCCTGTGTCCGATTTTAAAGATATTGGCCAAGTTTGAAACTTTAATTTCATTCTCGCTCATAGACTCACAGTAGATAGGTTGCTCGTAAACAGAATAGCTGTTAGCGAAGATCTCAGTTTATTTCGGCAATTTGTCGAACTTCTAGACTTCCAGAAATATTTTCAGCATTTTTATTCTTAAGTTGTGCGACTACCTGTAATTCTGTGGTTGAGGTAATTAATATGATAGATATGTAGATTTTGTGAGTGTTAAAGTGTTTAATCGCTTAATTCATTTTAATCTATTTCTTTAGCGCAGAAGAGAAATAAAGTGGTAGGCTATTATATTTTCTAGGGAAGCATTCAGTGGAAAGCAGAATAAAATTAAAATTTCTAGCTTATAACGGCAAGTGTAGCTATTTATGAATTTAATTTAACCGCTAATACTCAGTCGAGTGTATTTTTCTAAACTAACGTATAAACTCTAGAATCGAGCCTCATGAATGGTGACGGAATACGCACGTGTTCCTAATTCATGAGAATTGCTGATTTTTAAATATAACTTACGTCACGGGAAGTTTAAATGATAAGCAAAGCTCTCTGCTTGCAAGTTTAAATGTAAGTTATAACCAGTACATATTCTGTTTATTATATTATATGTGTTATTTTTCCTCCACACAGTGAAAGTTTTGGGGTGACCCTAACTTTACCAGCACCTAGTAGTAGTTTCCATACTTGTGAAGAAATAGACAGTCCTTATTTTGAACCACGTGGGTTTCTTAAGTACCACTGGTCTAACAGTGCATATGCAACCCGAGTTAGCCAGAAATACCATATCCCAATAACGGGTTTTCAAAGACTGTAATGATAAATACTGGACCTTGGAGCCAGATCTTAATTTCTTCTAGAAAAAACTCTACGTAATCTTTCTGCCTGGTGGCGCGAAATACTTCTAGTATTAACTAACATTTCCCGACTAGATATATATATTTTTTGTGGACAAATCTGTGGTGTGACTAAAGTGAATCCTATACTGAGGGAAGGCACCGACCTGACATTCATCATTTCTAGAAACCTACGCTATTGACACTGTGCTCTGCTAACTCCCGCGCCTGGAATAATTGTTAGGTGACTTAATCAGACATTTGAACAAATTTGCACACCCAAGTAGTCGTTCCCGGAGACTCCGAGTTAAATACGTCTTTTGGAACTGGGGACTTCTTGGCAGAAGACTGCATTTTTTGAGTCTGTGTGAAAATCTAAAATCAGTGTGTTCCAAGAGGCAGCGAGCAAAGTCGTGAGTACATGTATGAGAGGCCATGGCGGAATGAATGAGTGTACGCTGGTTTGAGTGATATTTTCACTATTATATCTTTGACACCCTGTTGCTGTCCTATTTTTTTTTCAATCTGCATAATTTGTTGCTAAGGCTAGAGTTCTTGTGTTTTTGTCTTAGGTTAAATCAGATTTTTTCCAAACTCTGTGCATATAATTACGAGATAAAACAAAGAAAAACTCTTAGACTCAAACCCTATGTATCTGTGACTCGGGCGCCATCATCTGTTCTCTTAACGGGGCCGGGCTAAACCTAGAGTTAACACTATAACGGGGCTATCATCCTTGCAACATTTCCTTGAATTTTTATGACTATGTGTATATGTATTTTCCTTGATGTACTTTCTTTGATGTTGTGAGCCGATTTTTTCCTGATATTAAAATCGCTCTTGAACTTAATAATAGTGTTTGGTCAGCTCGTTCTAGATATATATGTATCATTGTTATAGTTTTCCCAAGTCTGTGTGTTTACCTGTCGTCACGTGTATGTGCGTGCCTGTGAGTGATAGAAATATACGTAATATGTATATTGGTGTAGTCTGTCTGACGCTGTAACAACTGTTGTAGAAGATAGGTGAGAGAGAGAGAAGAATTCTTTTCGCTTTCAGAGACAGCCACTATATCAAAATCTATCATCTCACGTGTGTGGAAATTCTATTACCTTTCACTAACTCTCACTGAGTCTATCACCTATTCAAACCTATTCAGAAGGGACCAAACCTAGTCTTAATTCTCCTATCGAAAATCTACGACATAAGACCAACTGCTACAGACACTACCGCATGAAGAGTTTTTGTTTAGGCATAGGGCTTTCTCAGGGGGGGGGGGGCATAGGGCTTTCTCAAGGGGAGCATAGGCTTTCTCAAGGGGGACATAGGCTTTCTCAAGGGGGGGGGGGGGGCTTGGGCTTTCTCAAGGGGGACATAGGCTTTCTCAAGGGGGCTTTCTGCAGCAGTGGCTCCATACTCATTTAAGGAGCAAAAAATAAAAAATAAGGGGGGAAGTGCCCCCTACATGTAATAACTATACGACTGTTGTTCAGTTTCACTCCAGTTACCCATATGTTAATGCTCATATATTCTTCCTACAGCCACCATCTTATAAAATATGACCAGTACCGCATTAGGATGTACCCAATAGCTATAAAATGCATGCATGTTACACAACTCACCAGCTCATTAGAATGTTTTGACCATGCCAGATTGCACACTTGAGACCCTGTATCTACACAGTGTAAAGGTTGATTGGTCAATGTGTTCCAAAACCGTATACAACGATCAGCAGTTCCTCCACCGCTGGCTAACAGGCCATGCTGATGCGGTGACCAGGCTATAGCTTTAACTGCTGCAAGGTGCTCCATGTGCGTCTGCATCGGTGTTGTGCTAGTGGCATTCCAAACAAATAACCTGTTGTCATTACCACCAGATGCCAGGTGCTGGTGATCAGGTGACCATTTCAAACCACATACCTGGTGACGAAAATTGATGAAAGCTGTTATCACTAGATGTTACAGAATGAACTACAAAAGTGATGGCTAAGCAGGCTGAAAATACTAAATTACAAGAAAAACATCTGCATGGATGATCATGAGCTAAATCTTAAAGTCAGGATGATTATGAGGTAAATCTTAAAGTCAGGATGATTATGAGCTAAATCTTAGTCAGGATGATTATGAGCTAACTCTAAGTCAGAGAAGTCATCAGGCAAACATGAAATAATTTACATACAGTGCAGTCACATTTTAAGCGAGGGATGTGTTTCTGAAGATCTGCATAATTCAAAACTTGCACAACAGAAGACAAGTCTTCTCACAGTCATCTATGTTAAGCAGGAGCGCAGAAATTTACAACCATTGTGGCGTCATTTTTCTTTGAACACATGACAATTTTATTAATTAATGTCGTCTTCATTCTTGATTACGTGATCACATTTGTTACATTATTACATCATTATAGTCTGACGACACTGAAGGAACAGGAGATGCAACACATCTAACTTCTGTTCCAAAGTTACTGGTTTCCAGGCGTGTTTTTTATTACTAGAACCACCACTTAATGAACACTTTGACGACAATGTTATGAGATATAAAACAGATTGTAAATTGTAACAACAGTGAATGTTAAACTAACAACACAATAGTCAGCAAAACTGTTAGCAGAATTTAGAGTGTATGTAAAGAATAGCGTGCTACATGCAAGACTGACAAAGGATGGTGGGTATTTCTGTTTAAAGTGGTGCAGCCATGTGATAAGAGTGTAAACATAATCAGTCCACCAGATTTGAAATATATTGTGTGGTTTTTGACAGAACTTGAATTTTTTTGAGAATTCACATTATTTCAAAGGTTGCACATTTCCAGCAAAGCTCTTTGTCACGTGCAAACATTGATGGTTAAGCAAAAAAAATGGAACTGAGAATGGCATCCTCATTAAATTAAAGAAATGAATCCACTTTATGGCAATTGCCACTGGCAAATACTGCAATAACTTCAATGATGAAGCAGAAGCCCTAAAAACAGGCAGCAGAAACTCTTATTGAATTCAAAGCACTTGCAGAAAAACAGATAGTAATCTTTACAGATGCCCTGTCAGTAATATTGTTATTGTTGATCAGAATCGACGCCATTGCACTCCGGGCAAACCCATAGGTGCTCAGTCTCCCTCATCAAATGTCGAAAGGTATGAATGCTAATTGTTCCGGTTGCACACTGGTTGTATACACGCCATATGCGTCCTCTCATTGGTCCATCCCTGCTGATCTTATGTTTGATGCCAAATTCCAGCAGTCTTAGCCTTGATGATTCATCTATTGCAGTGTCATTCTCTAATAGGCGATCACGAATTCATTTCTCTCTTATCCATATCCAATGGACATTCTATGGGTGTTCTTGAAGCTAGTCTGTCAGCACTTTCATTGCCGCGTACCCCTGCATGACCAGGACAGTAGATCCATATCAGTTCTTGAAGATTCGATGCTTCTATGGAGGTTTTTCATTCATGTCAGAGCCATCCATTTTGGACCTTTCGAAGCATGGATTGTGAGTCTGATACAATAACTGCCTTTGTTAATAAAGATGTATTTTGTATTTCAGACAGCCACCTTGAGGCAGCTGTAGCAGCTTCTATCTTCATTCTCATGCTGGAGGTTGTTATCATGTAAGCCCCGCAATGTTCAGTGACGGTTTTGCCCTTTACTCTAGCAGAGAAGCTCCATCCTGATTTCTTCTTCTTCTTTGTTCATCCTGAAAAGGACGTTGGTTGCGTTGTGTCCGTTTACAGCGAAGCACGGCATTTTTGGGACTGGGTTAGCCTTCCCTCTTCGATCCCTACTCAACTCTGATTTATTACCACAGATTACAGACCCATCAGTGTACACAATGGCATCCCCATCCCCAGCATTATCATTTATCAGCTGATCAATTTCCAGTTCTGCTCTCCCATTGGCCCAAGTTCTGCACTCTCTACCAAGGCTGATGACGACTTGCTGGTAGTTCATCCAGCTCTTATCTGACTTACTCCACTCTTCTCCCTTGAATATATTTTCAACTGTTGCCATCTAATAGTTGCTTCAGCCTGCGCCATCCATGACATCCCCCTCTTTATTCTTGCTCCTTTGATGTCAGCTATGTTCCCATGTCAGTAATAACAGTCCTGAAGGGCCACCATGCTATGGGATTGAAAGATCTGATAAACTCACTTGAAAGCCTGACCAAATGCTTCAGCAAGTGCACAATCTAGTGGATACCAGCACATTGTAACATTCCAGGCAACGAAGAGGCAGATAAACTTGCTGAAGATGGGTGAATGCTACAACAAAGTGATAAAGGGACATCTTATGAAATGGCTAAAACAACCATCAAAGCCATTTTCAAGTCCAAATGGGAAAAAGAGCACCCAGGCCATATAGAAAAATGATGACTATCACCAGCTATCTAAACGAGACCAGGTCATCATTTTCCACTTACACACTGGACACAACAGGTTAAGGTAACATCTATACCACAAGTACAAGATTGGTACAACAGATATCTGCACTTGTGGCATTATCCCCATGACAGCCAATCATCTGCTCCAGTCCTGCCCAACTTCCAGCAGTGAACGGAGTAGCATATGGCAACAACCCATTTCTCTCCACGAAAAACTGTTTGGAGATGTCAGGAACTTTGAGCTGACTACTGCCGTTATCAGAGTCATCAATGTAGAAGTCTGAGGGTGAATGAGGAAGAAAAAGTGTTGCACATAAAATGAGACTTTATAATATTATCATTGTTTAATATCACACTATGTCAAACTCTGCCCCGTGTAGTTCCATACGTCTCTCACAAGACACAGAAAGAATAGGACTACTACACTCTCAGGCTTGTTGTACGAGGCGTCTAATTTTAGATTTTGTGCACGGGGGTGGCAAATCATCAACTACCACCACAAGAGCATGTGACTCAGGCTTCCTACATGGGGACCAGATGTAGCAGTGGTTCTATGGTAAGGAAAGCAGAGGAAAATGATCATGATCATATAAAATTCACATACAATGTGAATGCACTGTATTCCTGAAAAAGTTCACTTTAACAAGTATTCCACACACCTCCTGTTTGTGTCCAACAAGTTTATGCTCTGGAGTTGTGCTGGGCGTTCGTATATCTCTTTGTAATATTAATCTGTCTCTGCTTCCTGACGACAGCATATCTCCATTCCACGCTAATGCCCCTGAAAAGTATCAGTTAATAAATATTATAACATAGAACACATTTGAGTTTTTTTGTTTTTTTTACAACATGCCTTTCATAAAGGAAAAGTAGCACAAATGTAATATTACTTCTTAGTTTGTTCTCAAAAAGCCATATCTATTTCTCTCATATTTTAGCAGTGTCTCTCAGGCTTCTCTAGTAGCCATACAGTTTCTCCCCTAAGTGAGTTGAGGAAGACCATGATTATCAATCTCCCTTAAGTGAGTTGGGGAAGACCATGATTATATCAATCTCCCTTAAAAGAGTTGGGGAAGACCAAGATTTTCAATCTCCCTTAAGTGAGTTGAGGAAGACTATGATTACACTGGTATACACACATTTTGGTGCCTTAAATTTTATAGCTGTTCTTGGGTAATTTTGGGTTGCTGATTCCAAAAATGTAATCAGATTTTTTCTATCAGCTCTAGTTTTTGAGATAACTAAGAATGACCATATTAGTAGGGCAATTGTTATGTACAATCCTAGAGTTAGGTGCTATCAGTGGCATTTTGACTTTAGTCTGCATTCATATTATATGTAATTAATGTGCATATATTACCAAAAATGTAATAAAACTTTATCACTAGCACTTGTTTAGTCAACATGCAAAAAGGATCTTTTTGAGGTTTTCCTGGAATGTGATATGCCCGGACAGTCACGCTTAAGGGTCCAACAGTAATCTGCCATCATGTGGGCATCCCAAAGTCCCTGGTATCTCTCTTCCATTGTTTTTATATCTTGGTGAAATCTTTCACCTTGCTCCTCACTAAAGTTGCCAAGATTCTCCGGAAATAAATGTAAATGGTTTTGGAGGTAGTGCAATTTTATGCTCATGTTGCATCCAAGTTCACAAAAACTCGACAGCATGTTTCCAACTAATTCAGAATAATTGTCTGCTTTAAAGTTACCCAGAAAGTTTTGCACAACTAAAACAAATGATGACCAGGCTGTGGACTCTGTTTTGTTCATGGAATCAATAAAATTTGGATCGTTTATTAACTTTCTAATTTGAGGTCCATCAAAAATTCCAGCTTTAAGTATGTCTATGCTCAATTCTGGAAACTTTCTGCATAAGTAATTAAAACAGGTACCATCTTTGTTCATTGCCTTAACAAATTGCTTCATCAAGCCAAGCTTTATATGTAATGGTGGCAGTAGAACTCTTTTTCGATCAATGAGAGGCTTATTGACAATATTTTTTTCTCCAACTTTAAATTCATCCCTCAACGGCCACTGTTTCTTTGTCCAGTGCATATCTTTTGCCCTGCTATCCCACAAACATATAAAGCATGGATATTTGGTGAATCCCATTTGCTGGCCAATCAAGAAGTTCATCATTTTAAGATATACACAAACCATCCAGTTATGTTCTAAATACTTCAATTTTTCCAGAACTGTGCTTATTGTCTAAAAACGGATAGACTTAATAAGTATAGCCAGCAAAGAAGACAGAGGTCATGACGCTCAATGTGAGCAACCCTGAGCCCATATCAGTAAGGAATCAGCAACTGGAACAGACAGATGCCTTCACATACCTAGGATGCATAGTAACACCAGACGGCGGAGCAAGCAAAGACATCAACAACAGAATGAACAAAGCAAGAACAGCCTTTTTTAGTCTAAACAACATCTGGAAATCCTCTCAGTACAGCACAAGCACAAAATTAGGATTATATCAGAGCTGTGTGCTTTCTGTGCTTCTCTATGGCGCGGAGAGCTGGAGAGTTACAGAGAAGGAAATGTCGAAAATGTCCTCTTTTCACACAACATGCCTAAGAAAAAATTCTCCGAATCTTTTGGCCGAATACCATCACCAACCAAGATCTGCTTACTCGGAGCAAGCAAGAGGACATGCACACCATCATAGCTGGCAGACGCTGGAGCTGGGTTGGCCATGTCCTCAGAAGAGACCCCGATGCCATCACAAGAACAGCTATGCTATGGACCCCTGAAGGAAAACGAAAGAGAGGCCGACCAAAAACAACTTGGCGGAGGACTGTGGAGGCTGAGATGCAAAGAATGAACCAGAGTTGGGGCACTGTACGAAGGATGGCCGCCGACCGAGCAAAGTGGAATCAATTTGTTGTTGCCCTACAAGACGCCACCAGGCGTAATGGCCACTGACTGTTTTGACGGTCGGCGGCTAAGGATCAAAGAAGAAAGAAGAAGAAGAACTGCTTATTGTAGCATACTCCTCCTTCATTGTAGTAGAATGAGCAATTGGAATTGAGCCATATTTGTTACCATTGTGTAAGAGAACACCCTTCAAACTTCTTTTAGAGCTGTCAATGAAAAGTCGCCACTCATCTGGTGTATAACTTACACCCATTTTGTTAACAAGACCTCCTACATTAGTACAAAACACAAGGTTGTTTTCTTTACAAAAGAATGGAATAAAACCTTGCTCTCTGCTGCGATAAAATGTAACCTTTGTTTCAGCAGTCATTAATTTTTTTTTCTTTCAATCTTGAAGCCAAAAGTTCTGAAGATTCCTTGGAGAGATATAGATCTCGGATGAGATCATTTAGTTCAAGCTGGTCGAAGCGTTGAGCATCTGAAAAATCATCTTCGAAATCACTATCACTGTCACTTGTCATTCCACATGCCACTGCTGTCTCATCTTCTAGCAGGGAATCCGAAATCTGACTGAAAGTTGGAATTGGTATGTCATCTCCATGTGGAACAGGTCGCCTAGCAGAATCTAAATCTGGATATTTCCACTTTTTGTGATTTTTTCCCATTAATTCCCTTAATATTCACAACACAGAAATAACAGTCATCATAATGGTTCTTGGGCTCTCTCCAAACCATTGGAATTCCAAATTTTAAACATTTTCTTTTCCCACAAGTCTACTGTCGCAGGTGTTCAACAACAACAAAAAAAAAACGGGCCTGCGCGCGCACTGTTTGTGCGCGCGCGGGCCCGTTTTTTTTGGGTCACCCTGTATTAATGAAATACAAAAATGTCTGTATCTCAAAAACTAGAGCTGCTACAGACAAGTAAATGTGATATTTGGATTGAGCAGACCTCATTTATGTACAATCAAGAGTAAAATGTTTGGCACCAAAAAAAATTTTTTTTTTGTATGGCTGTGTTATCAATCTCCCTTAAGTGAGCTGAGGAAGACCATGATTATCAATCTCTCTTAAGAGAGTTGGGGAAGACCAAGATTTTCAATCTCCCTTAAGTGAGTTGAGGAAGACTATGATTATCAATCTCCCTTAAGTGAGTTGAGGAAGACCATGATTATCAATCTCTCTTAACCTTTAGCATGCTGCATTCTTTTCCCGAAAACTTGCTCTGCAGCTGCATTCTTTTTCACAACCCCCCATTTTTATAGTGGGCGACTTGTAATGTCTATAGTTTTTGTGTTTCTTGGTCAATTGCTATCATTTTTGGAATTTATATAAATAAATGAATGGTGAATCTGATGATATAAATTTGTTTGTGTACATGTTAGATGTGATAGGAAGAGAGGAAAGGAAAGATGAAAAAAACGAAAAAAAATAATTAAATAATTAAAAAAAATTTTTTTTTAATTTTAAAAAAATAACCAGCAAACGAAGAGTCCATATCCCTTGCATCTCAATGAAAGTCATTTGACCAATAGACAAATACAAATTAAATGACGATCTTTTCGTTACACCCATCATCAGTAGCAAAGCAACAAACGCCCTCGTCAGCAGTGACATTCGGCCGTAATCCTAAACCTTTCCGATATTCCTAATCCTAACCCCTAAAATTATACATACTAGCAATGCCATTCTACTTTCATTTCCATCTCGGCCATCAAACATATTTTGAGAACCGATATCAGCGCTTATAAAGACAAAAATCTCATCCCCACCGCATGGCGTCAGAATCCAATAAAATTAGAGCGAAAATGCCGATTCATTTCGATTAAAAAAATTCACAGAAAATAATCGCGAATGCACCCATTATTAAAGAAGATTGGAAACGGAAGCTAACTCTCTCTCAGATAAGTTTAAAACTTAACATCCGGGGGTGAAGTCACGTGTACACACATCCTAATGCTAAAAAACGTTGCACGCTGCAGTCGACATATCTCGACAACAGCAGGGAGAGCATAGGTTACCTTCGTCGACATATGTCGATCGCAGCGTGCTAAAGGTTAAGAGAGTTGGGGAAGACCTAGATTTTCAATCTCCCTTAAGTGAGTTGGGGAAGACTGATTATCAATCTCCCTTAAGAGAGTTGGGGAAGACCAAGATTATCAATCTCCCTTAAGTGAGTTGAGGAAGACCATGATTATCATCTCTCTTAAGAGAGTTGGGGAAGACCAAGATTTTCAATCTCCCTTAAGTGAGTTGAGGAAGACTATGATTATCAATCTCCCTTAAGTGAGTTGGGGAAGACCATGATTATCAATCTCCCTTAAGTGAGTTGGGGAAGACCAAGATTTTCAATCTCCCTTAAGTGAGTTGGGGAAGACCATGATTATCAATAAGTTCCTTGAGAAACCTGTTGATAGCATTACCAGGCAGTCCTTGTTCTGGAATTCCCAGGATAAAAGAGTTAGAGGGAGACCAAGCAACACATGGAGAAGAGAACTGGAGATAGATATTAAGGACATGAAGAAGAGCTGATGGCCCGTGACATTAGTTTGTTGAAGTCCTATGCTCCTTGTGGAGCTGAAGGTGTTGATGATGACTTCTTGCATTGGTCACTAAATGGACATAAAGGCGGGCATGAATTAAATGATAGATGATGCTTCACAGGTAACTGAAAGACAACGAAGAATACAATCAGAACTGCTGACAGGTTACTGATTTCATGGAGTCATAACCATAAGCTGTGAAGTGTTATGCCCTGCCCAAAATGAAATGAAATGTGTAGAAAGTGCAACAAAAAAACCAAAATAAAAGCACTTACCTACTCTTGCCCCATGCCCTGTAAGTGTCTGTACTTTCTTACTAACCGCAACATCCCATATCTGTACATAACCTTTATTTGTTCCTACTGCGACCTGATTACCCTGCACAAACAGAAGAAGCCTTAAAATGATTAAAATATGACACCATGTTACAGTCTTTGTATTAATTCACAATACTTCTAACACTAAAGCAAACTGATGAATTATTAAATAACTACATACCACAGAATTGTTAGACACAAAATAATAAACTGAAATCAAATCTCTATGCCATATTGAAGTCTTTGTCTCTACTGCTTACAGTTCTGGAAGTATACTGCCGGATGGCATGGGTGATTATGTTTCTACACAACTTCTTCTTCTTCTTTGATCCTTAGCTGCCGACCGTCAAAGCGGTCAGTGGCCATCACGCCTGATGGCGTCTTGTAGGGCAACAACAAATTGATTCCACTTTGCTCGGTCAGCGGCCATCCTTCATACAGTGCCCCAACTCTGGTTCATTCTTTGCATCTCAGCCTCCACAGTCCTCCGCCAAGTTGTTTTTGGCCGGCCTCTCTTTCGTTTTCCTTCAGGGGTCCATAGCATAGCTGTTCTTGTGGTGGCATCAGGGTCTCTTCTGAGGATTTCTACACAACATTCATGCCATATTGTTAAACCTGTACAATATATCTAATACACTTTTCGTCTTCTTCATACCGTAAAATCTTGTGTATAATACGCACAATTTTTACTTATTTTTGCCCGCTAAAACTCGGGTGCGTATTATACGCGAGTACTAAAAAATACGTAATTTTCGATATCGAAAGTAACCTACATTGGAAAGTCTGTCAAGTTTTTGTCACAATTTGACAGTGAAAATGGCGCAAAATTGAATGTGCCATGTGTTTTCTTATGTGTCAGACATTGTTGCAAAACGCATTTCGCACTCTTGGTCATCAATCTGTTTTGATATTAAGCTTGGTTGTGAAGTTTGTCATTTGATTATTTTGAGCCCTAAAAATGAATTCGAGAAAATGTTGTACTGCAGCAGAAAAGCTCGTAGTGGTAAAATATGCAGAATCTAACGGCAATCGGGCAGCAAGTCGACATTTTTCCATTAACGAGTGCAACATTCGATTATGGCGAAAAAACAAAGAGGCGCTGTAAGTGTTGCCTACTAAGAAAAAAGTGAATCGTGGGTCACCACCAGATCTTCCAGACCTAGAAAAAAACATTATTGGAGTGGGTAGTGGATAGAAGGCAACAAGGCATCGGTGTTTCATGCATTGAAATCCGACTTAAAGCTCTGGAACTTAAAAAATCTCGTACAGGCACAACAGCATTTAAAGCGTCATATGGATGGGCAGTTCGTTTTATGAAGCGACATGGTCTTTCAGTTCGTCGAAGAACTACTATCGCGCAGCATCCTCCATCTTCTTTCACTTTTTTAACAAATGTTTCATAAAATAAAATCTTGAAAATTATGGTGCGTATTATACATGAATGTCCGTTTTACCAGAAAATTTTGGGCTAAATAAAGCATGCGTATTATACACGAGTGCGTATTATACGCGAGATTTTACGGTATGCCACGCCAACTATGATCATGTCTCTCCACAACTTCTAGTCCCCAGTGCTGTTTATCAATTCTGTTGTTGCCTTTTCCCCTGTACGCTGATATAAGACTGTTCAGTATCTTTGATTACATTATGCCATATTGTCTTCTGACAATGAAAGGGCTGATTTTTGTGTGTGTGTGTGATCTTGATCTTCACCTGAACAACTAAGTAAGCTAATGTCTGCTAATGTCAGCTTTCATTCTGTCTTATCGAGGTATTACTACTTAAACCATTACTGTATTTTTATATCTGAGGCATCATACCTTGTTTCCAGCTAGCACGTATTACCTTCGCTCATCTTCTAAATCTAGCAGTGTACATTTGATCATCATGTGTACTGTTACAGTAAATAATGGAGGTCTCTTGTGTGAAATATATATATTGTTTGTTTTTATGTTTGTATAAATACTGTTCAGGTCTTTTAACTCAAGGTAAGTAATTATCTAGACTGTGAGATAGCGTCTGGGACATAAATGTTGTCAGCGAAAACCACGTGAGAATGAAAGAGTTTTCTGTGATTTGGTTTTCAGGGAAGAGTATGAATTAGGGAGTTGCTTGCTGGATTTTGAGTGAGCTGGCTGTGTTCTCTTGTTCAGAATGGATAAGTAATATAGGCTAATAGTGTTATGAATGTTATAATTCATTTGTTAATTGGATACAGCCTTAGTGGTTCAGAAGCTGGAATATATGTGTTACGTGCAGTCTTTGGTATCTTGCAATATAATACATTTGTATGCTTGTTATGTTCGCAAATATGTTGTAAACAAAATAGATACTCTTCTTTGCTTAAGGAAAAGTCAATATTGAGTTACTTCCCCTTGAAAGGAGTTTCAGATCGAACTCCGCGGATGAATCCAGTTTTACTGCGATTTATTCTTTGTTTGGGTAGAAATAGATTGTTCTTGCTTCAGTATATCTATGGCCTGAATTTATGTGTATTGTTTGTCTAGGTAGGACGAGTCTGTCTTATGTCTGTATATCTTTACATATCTAAGTCGAACTATATGTTCTTTGTCGCTAGAAAGGTCAAAGGGCTGTTCGGCGGATGTGTCGCTAGGGAGTTGTGATTTGGCTTCGCCCTGATGGGCGCTGTTGTGTTTCTGTATCGGCTTGTCGCCGGGAAAAGTGATCTCAATATTTATGGGGAAAGTGATAGTCGTTTAGACCTATCGTGTATGCTTTACCCCAGTGTTTATTCTTATTGCCAAGGAATGGCAGAATCATGTTTCTGATAATAAGGTAAAGAAAGCACTTCTTATGAACTCTTGCTAAGCCATCGATTTTCGATAAGCAGACGCATTGTACGTCTGAGAGAATATTTAACCCAGATGAAGATGACATTCATTCCTAGCAGCACTATATTGTATGATGAAGTCAATTGTATCAATGATAGAATCTACAAAGCCATAAGGACATTTAATGAATGACCAGCTTTTAACACTGGAGCTTCCAAACATCCTCTTAACACTGTGGTCCTGTACACAGTTGATGTCAGCAGGAAAAATAAATAGATAACAACAACCCAATACATCTATTTAACACAGTATTTAACAATATGTTATTCACAAATTGCTCTCTATAGTATTAGTATGAAGTGTTCAGAGGCACACTGCTTTATTTACATTCAGATGGTAATTCCAATGTTCAGAACATATTTCATTACAATGTTTCCTGGGACCCAACCCCCTGAGTTGTTGACTACTTTACCAGTGACTGTATGATCTGCAAGGACTTTTATCATACACCTAGGCAACTACATGTGCAAGTACACAGGTTGCACCTTTCTCAAACATGCAACATTATTAAAAAATACAACACACCAAAGCCACCCTGTGTCACTGGAGAAGGGACAGCATGTGTCTTCTGGGGGGTGCGTCTGGCAATTCAGCTATTTTTAGTATTTCTTCCTTTGATTTTGTATCTTCGAATCCTTCTTCCTTCATGCTATTTTATTTGCTTTGTTAATTGTGTTGTATTTTTCAGTAAACACATTTGCTACATCCTTTCCTGTCAGCAGTTCTTGTATTTTCTTTTGGTGTGATGCATGGCGTTCTTATATGGTCAAAGTGCAACGATGGTGCAAATTTCCACAATTATGTACCATTTTTTTTTTCTAGGTTTAGGTTTTAATAACATACTTGAAACAGCTCACTGTTTACACAATTGACCTGGTTCACAAAATTTAATAGGAGAAATATTCATAAAGAATATCATAAGGTATTATTATATGGCCTTACCCTTTCGGACCATGACACTGAAGTTACTGTATCATTATCAGTTGAAAGGTCACATAAACGAGTCACCTTTGTGAAAGATTAAACAGAAGATTTGTAATTTGTGGAAATACATGGAAACAGAACAATCATTATAATTATGTTTTCCTTTATGCTCTGTATGGAATATACAGTCACCACTACAGCTGGTTCCCTTGCAGGAAGCCTGCAACAAGCATTCACATCCTCTTGCTGTGATGGTTTCTATAGTAATGTGTTTTACGTGATGATGATACCAGCCTTATAAACAAACTCATATCAGTGGCCTGAGGTAGCAGTAGTCTTATTCTATCTTTGTCTGATCAGACATCCCCAGCAACTACACACAGCAGACAAATAATACATACTTTTTTTCCTCTAAACAAAATAATACTGTACAGCTCAGCTCAAACCAATCCTCTCATATAATCTACCCAATCCGCTCATTTAATCTAACCAATCCTCTTGTATAATCTAACCAATCCTTTCACATAATTGAACCAATCCTCTTGCATAATCAAACCAATCCTCTCACATAATCTAACCAATGCTCTCATATAATCTAACCAATCCTCTCATATAATCAAAACAATCTTATCACATAATTTAACCAATCCTCTCATATCATCAAACCAATCCTCTCACACAATCAAACCAATCCTCTCATAGTCTAATCAGTCCTCTCACATAATTTAACCAATTCTCTCATACAATCTAATCAATCCTCTCATATAATCAAACATTATAAACATTATTTTAAATGACATTTTTTAAATGAAGAGCTTTCCAATTTTTGTAATTTTAAGAAACTGTACCTACCTGACTTGTACAAGCACTCCACAAATACACAGAAGTTCCTAGACCAACACTCAATACATTCTGCGATGACCAATCTACCAAGTTTAGATAAAAGTCATCCTGCAGTTCGGGTGCATCTAAAACTTTAAATGGAATCTTTGATATTTTTCTCACAGCCTGAAACAAAAGAACAAGTGTCAAATAAACGAAACAAAAAACAAAATATTCACATTTATTTTTTGTGAAAAGAATGTAGATGTCTTTTATGTACAAGAATTTGATGGAAACATTTTGTTCAGTGATCACTACTTAATCAATTCAGAAGTGCATAAATGTCAAATATTAAAGCCAAGTTTAGTATCATCAGTATACTGTCTTCATATTCTCGTAACTTTTCAACAAATTTTAAGTACTAGTATTATGATAGATGTAATAACACAGACATAATAATATTATGATTTCCACTGCAACACCTTAGTCCTCAAATTTAGGTACAAAAAATATTATACCTTTAAAACAAAAAAGATTTAATTAAAGAATTAGGAAAACAATTTAAAAACTTGTATATATTGGGCAGTTACTGGTGCACTGCAATCTACATCTTGTCCGTCCCAGATTCAATGCCTCACAATCTGTGAATGAAACAATACTGTACTACAACTCTACCTTTCGAGGTGACCTCAACAGTTTTTGACTTTTTCTGCCCACTGGAGACAAAGAGTATGGAGATGTGTCATAGCCATCTGTAGATCTTCTTGGCGCATGGAACTAAAGAAAACATACATGTGTGTCATACTCATAATTAATTACCAGTAATAAATTAGTGGTTTAGCAATATTTCTATTGTATACCATTAAACAAAAAACAACACTTACATATTGTTTTCTTAACAATGACTGGTCACAATATAACACCAGAAGAAATGGTGGTGTGCAGGGTGTTCTATATGTGCATAACAACCTGCTGAACAAATGCTGCACCAAGACATTAGTCTTACAGTTAATGACCTGTTCCAAAGATTACCCAACATTCATGTCTGTGGTAACACTCTTCTTGTGTTTAACAAAACTACTAAAAGCAATCTAACTTCTTATTCAAGTTTAGCAAATATATTCTTTTATGAACATTTGTAATTTCAACGAGGGACGGTCAAAAAGTAATGCCTCCTAATTTTTAATTTCATTCAGTAGGCAAGAAAACAGATAAAATTCACATTGAAATGTAGCCCCAAGTCTGAACTTCAAAAATTTATTTCTCAATGTAGTCTCTGTTATTTGTTACAGTTTTTTGTCCATCTTCTCACAAGGGCATGTATCCCCGCACGGTAAAAATTTGTGTCCTTTTTCCTAAACCACTGGCGTACGGCGCGTTTAAGGGTCTCAGTGTCCTCAAAGTGATGTCCGCGAAGATCTTCTTTCAGTGGTCCAAACAGATGGGAGTCAGAAGGCGCAAGATCGGGACTGTAGGGGGGATGTGGTAATAATGTCCAGCTAAATTCTACAATTGCATCAATGGTGCGTTTAGCGGTGTGTGGCGTGGCATTATCGTGCAACAGTAGTGCAGTTCTCTGATCTTTTAATGGGTAAAGTCGCCGAAGACGACCTCTAAGCTTCTTCAAAGTTTCAATGTAACGGTCTGCATTCCCCGTGTTTCCCTGTTCCAAGAAGTCGAGAAGAATCACACCCTTCTCATCCCAAAACACGGAGGCCATAACTTTCCATACAGATGGTGAACTTTTGAACTTCTTTCTTGTCGGCGATGTTGTGTGATGCCATTCCATTGACTGCCTCTTGGATTCTGGTTCAAAAAAATGAACCCAAGTCTCATCACCTGTCACAATATTCGATAAAAACTCTTCTCCTTCAGTTTCGTAACGGTGCAGGAGGTTGATGGCTATGGTTTTCCTTGTTTCTTTATGTCTGTCTGTCAACATTCTGGGTACCCTCCGTGCACAAACTTTTGAATAACCCAGGTCTTTAATGATGTTCTGGACACTGCCTTTACTAATGGACAACATGGAAGAAAGTTCATCCAGTGTTACCCGACGGTCACCACGAATGATGCCATCAACTCGATGAATGTTGTGTGGAGTCACTGCGGTAGACGGACGGCCAGTCCGCTTTGCGTCAGCCATTGAGGATTGACCTACTTCATCTTCGTCACAACGATGTACCCAACGTCGGACAGTGCTAACATCCACTGTTGAATCTCCTCAAACGTTCGTGGATGCGAATTGGGGTCTCACCTTCAGCATTGAGGAATTCTATGACATAACGTTGTTTTAACCGAACGTCTTTGGCAGCCATTTTTAAACTGTTACAGTGGTGCCACCTGTTACTGAAACAGGTTGGTAATGCTATACAGTGCAGAAGAGTGTTTGAGGAATCCTGCTAAATTTACAAATTGCACACCGATGCAGTATTTACATACATAAAAAATAGGAGGCATTACTTTTTGACCTTCCCTCGTACATCTCTGAGGAGACAAAAGACAGGAAAGGACTAGACTTTCTTCAGTCATGTTGTACAAGGCCACTATTATGAGGTTGTGAATGAGGCTGGCAACCTCATCAGGTCACAGAAACCACCATTACAAAACCATGTGAAGGCTTGATGCAGGTTTCCTGAAAGGTCACCAGCTACAGTGGTGACTCCATGATTCATAAGGAGCACATAGGATAACGACAATGTTACCACATTATTATGACGATGTTACCACATTATAAGACAATGTTACCACATTATAACGACGATGTTATTACATTATAACGATGATGTTACCACATTATAACGATGATGTTACCACATTATAATGATGATGTTACCACATTATAACGATGATGTTACCACATTATAATGACGACGTTGTTACCACATTATAATGACGATGTTACTACATTATAACGACGATGTTACCACATTATTACGATGATGAAGTGGTGACATTTTTCAAATATTACCAATGTTAGAAGTTGTACATTTGTGACCCTTGTAAAATTTTAAAATCTTGGTGTTAAAAATAGTAGTATAAGGCACTTTTGTTTTTAACGTCATAAGACACTAATGTTTTGAACATCAGACAATAATAAAACATAAATTATTTTTTACTATAAATAGGAATTGTAGAAATATTAATATGTTTGCTTACGGGGGATGCTAAAGATGCAGCAATACAGAGGGCTTTTTTCTGAACTACCATTCTGAAATTTAAAAAATCCAAGGATTTTGGACAACAGGTTCAGAACCTGTGTGTAACGTCCTGACTGTATTATAATGATATGAGATGTGAGTGCAGAGCGGCAATGCACGTCAGCATATGTTTAGTCAGCAATGCTCATTCATTCATTTCTGTCTTCTCTCCCTATAGAGCATGACTGTCCCCCCCCCCCCCCCCCCCCCTTGTGTATGCACTAAAGCATTTGTGTGCTCATGCAGAGGTGGTTTCTGTAGCAGTCTGTTTACATGATGAGGTTGCAAGCCTCATGGACAACTTTACATGAGTCGCCTTCACAATATGCCAGATGGAAGCGTTCATCTATTCCTTCTTTGTCTTCTGAGACTAACTACACAAGGTCGATTTGACTCAATTCTTTATACAAATTTATAAACTTAATCATCAATGCACAGCCATGGGAGCATATGAGTACTGAACTAGCATTGAGGCCATTTTTCAACTGCACAAGATAGGATATGTGTTGTAATTATTCCTAATCTTCCCCTCCCCCATCCCTAAGCAGGATTGAAGCTGTGGAGTAATTTAGTTCACGAATGATTACTAAGTTGTTTTCTGTCTTTAAAAAATGTAACACTTAGGGGTTTTCTTTTGGTAATCTTGCCATGGTGATGAATGTTTCTGGACACTGCAACAAACAGGTTAACTGCCTTAATTTGAGGTTCTTCTTCTTCTTCTTCCTCATTCGCCCTGAAAAGGACGTTGGCTGCGTTGTGTCCGTTTACAGTGAAACTGTGATATTTGCGCCTTTCGGCCGACACATCCGACTTCCGCACAGCATTTTTTGGGACCGGGTTTGCCTTCCCTCTTCGATCCCTACTCCGTCAGCCAGACTGCAGTGATGCAGCCTGTTTCCAGGACCACAACTTGGAGGTGGAGTAGGGTCTTGGTCAGCTCTGGTTCGCTGACCCTGGCGCAGGCAGTCAAGCTATGGGTCGCTTACTGCATCCTCACGTTTGTTGCATCTTGGGTCCCTAATTTGAGGTTCAAACATGAAGTAATACGGAAAAGATAGTCATATTCCATTTAGTTTTGAGACTAACTATAGTACCTTTTGAGTTTCTTGAAACAATTACTGTACATGAAACAATGGGTCCATGGAACTCTTTCAGAAAAGAAATACACATAAAAACTGCTTCGTCATTCAGGCACTCGGATACTGTTATGAACACTACTAATTACCTTCAAATCTTCTATTCCTGCAGATAAGAGTTCATTCTTCAACAAGCAGGCATAAGCTAATCCATCTTTGGATGTTTCATTACTTGCTTCTTTTGCTTTAAGGGTAGAACTAGGAGCCTGCTGTTGAGAAATAAAATAACAAAATAAAATCTAGTCTCAGGAATATTCCTGTGCAGAAGAATGGGTTTACTGCTGCAAAACGGAATATGTCAATAGGCTGCACCTCTGGTAGATTAAACAAATATTAAGTTGAAAAAAAATTTTTTTTGTCAATATTTGATGGCTCAAGTAATATTTTAAATAAAAGTTGCCTTTAAAATCCACTTCATTTAATTCTTGTATCAATGATCGATAATAATAATAATAATAATAGCCTTTCGACGTTTTCTCCTCACCTCTGCTTCTTGTGTGAGCCTCTCTTTCGCCCAATCTGAGGTGGCGCCGTAAATAGCATCGCCACTTAGTGCGATCGGCAGCTTCATCCTCCCATGTTGCTGGATCCATGTCCAGTGCCCTCATATCTCTCATGCACACATCTTTGAACCTCAGCTGTGGTCGCCCAACTGTTCTCTTGCCATCTGCTAATTGTCCGTAGAAGATATCTTTTGGGATGCGACCATCTTCCATGCGGCGAACATGGCCAAGCCAGCGAAGTCTGCGCTGTCTAAGAAGCGTATACATACTTTGAAGGCCAGCACGTGACAACACCTCGACATTTGTCACTTTATCTTTCCACGAGATGCCGAGGATGCGGTGTAGACACCGCAAATGGAAGGTATTGAGCCTTCTTTCTTGCTTAGCATAGGTCGTCCAGGTCTCGCTGCCATATAGGAGTGTGCTGGTGACGCAGGCATTATATACCGCAGCTTTGGTCTTCATTGTGAGTTTAGAGTTTCCCCAAACATGCGATGTGAGGCGGGCAAAGGTAGCTGCAGCTTTGCCAATGCGGCTGTCGATTTCTGTATCCAGTGAGAGTTTGTCATTGATGGTAGAACCTAGGTAATGTGAAGTGGTGCACCACTGCCAATTCATAGTTATCGATAGTGATAACTGGTGCAGCACCCACATCCTGACTCAGCACATTCGTTTTCTTTAGACTTATTGTGAGGCCAAAGTCCTTGCATGCTTTAGTGAAGCGATTCATCAAGCTCTGAAGCTCCTGTTGGCTTTGAGTGATGACTGCAGCATCATCAGCGAACAACAAGTCTCTTATAGTGACCCTTCTGATTTTTGTTTTTGCCTTCAGCCTTGAAAGATTAAACAGATGGCCATCTGACCTAGTGTGAAGGCATATTCCTTCAGTTGCATCTCTGAATGCATGTTTCAAGAGTAAGGCAAAGAAGATTCCGAAGAGGGTCGGAGCCAGAACACAGCCTTGTTTAACGCCACTTCGTATATCAAAGGGCTGTGACGTGCTTCCAGCATATTGGACTGTTCCCTTCATGTTGTCATGGAATGACTTTATCATTTCCAGCATTTTAGAAGGGCAGCCTATTTTCAGGAGGATCGATAATTTACCTGTAATAGTAAATTTTTCATACCCAACACACTTTTGATTTAATTTAATTTTTTTTATGAACCTGACAAAATGGTAGTACAGATCAGACCACAGACAACACAAAAGGATTAATAAAGTCAGAATTTCTGAAGATGTTTGCATGCCTGGTGCTGTCTGACAGACCCTCTCACCTGTTGTATGTCGAAGTTTATATTCCAACATGGGCTTGCTCGGGATGGAATAAATCTGTCACCAAATGTTCTTTTACTTGGAGATAATACTGGGCTAACACATCCAGGCTATAAAAGCAGAACAGTAATGCTGTATAAACTTTTCTTTTAAACAACAAAATGCTAACTCTGAGGTAACTGTCAAAGGCCAAGAATATTTTGCTGAACATGAAAAATTGTATTTTGTGATCTGAAGGCAGCATGCTTATAAGCATTCAATTTTGTCTGGTTTTAACAGATAATGCATTTTAAAAGAGCACATCTCAAAGCTGTTGTGAAAAAAAAAATGTAATGGAATGTCAGAATGCAACAATGAACAATTCACTTGGCTATCAAACTGTGTGGCTACTGACGAGAAAGTGCAATTTGAAGATTTCTTTTTAACTGCACAATTTCAATTATTATCCGAGCCCTGTAAATAAATGTTCTGCTCCAACCACTGTGAACAATTTAACAATGCATGATTGTAGTTGTTCAATGTATATTATGTTCAAAAACACAGAAATCAAAACTTAGCACTTCTTTCCCCACAAAAAAAAAAAAAGATTCAAACTTATCAGTCATTATAATATGTATCTAAGTAGAAAGATTAAGACTACTGCTTCCTAAAAAAAGTTATATGAGATGACTAATCTAAGACTGATCCACGGGTTGGCAACCTCATCACTAAAACAACCCACTACAGGAAACACCACTGCAAGAACACACAAAGTATTCTGGCACAGGATTCCTGTCTGGAGGGTCACTAGGAGTGGTGGCCATCCCACATGCTTTGGAAGTTAAAAACAAAATGATGAGAAACAGAAAGTTGTTCATCCATTTAAAATCTTACTGGTTACAAATTTGTATAATTTTCAAAGTTAAAGTGCTGCATTTTTCTTTTTTCAAGTACAAGTTCAAAATATGTAATTATCTTTTGTACTTGTTGAAATTTTGGGTCAGAACCAATTAGGATGAACGAAAATGTTTCTCTGTAGAACCCAGGATGTACATACATAGTATATGGCTACTGCATGACACACTGTGCCTAAAAGGAATGGCTTATGGTTGTTTTTTACAACTACAACAATTACAGAGGTAACAGTTTATTGGTGTTCTATACACCTACAACAATTACAGATTATTTAAAATAAGTCAACAAACTGGGTGATCTACAGTTTCAATGGTAAAAAAAAAACACAAAAAACTACTATACATATCTAAAATTTAAAAATCAAGAGACATGAGTGACACAGCTGTGGTCCCTGGAACACAGCCCTTTATATTTTTTGAGTTGAAGCATACTTTACTGTACCAAGCATACTTTACTGTACCAAGCATACTTTACTGTACCAAGCATACTTTACTGTACCATGCATACTTTACTGTACCAAGCATAATTTACTGTACCAAGCATACTTCACTGTACTGTCTGCCACTTTGTCAAGAACAGGATGGTTAGGGTTACGGTTGTTTATGTTTGTAAAATTTCATCTGTGATTTGTAGCAGTGCAGTAAATTAAAAGTGCTATTAAGTGTTTATTTAAGAATAAAGTTAGGGGCTTAGCTTTGGGATTAAGTGTTAGGGTTTGATAAATAAAACAGCTGCTAACATTAATCTTCACTCTAAGCATTTTTTGCAACAAGATGGCAGACCATACAGTGCAGTGTTTTTCAACCCTATATTTTACATATTTGGTGGGTTTTGGGGGGAAAGGGAAAAAAGGTGATATGTTTTATTAGGAAAAATGACAATAAAATAACGTGCGGTAACAAGGCTTTTGCCTGGAATAAACGAACAAAAACTGAAAGTAAAGACAGCAAGAACTAAGTAAAAATAATAAATACAAATACGAACGGGATGGCAAGGGCTATATATTTGATACCATCAAGGTTAAACAGTTTACAACTTACTGAACAATATGGAGGCAGCTGCCCATTCTGTTGGCGTAGAAGCCTTCTTTCATACTCAGGGTCCATATGGCAATCACTGACTACTGGTGAGTGCTATTGTTTGATCAGGGTGGATAATTCCGTCCCCCCAATACGTTACGAAGATCTGATACTCCTCTCGATTTCAGCTGTTTCAATTAGTCGTCAAAGTACCGCTAAGAATAAATAACACAAATAGGGCCTATAAGTTCCAACATTTCATTATCAATCATGATTCTTCTTTTAAGTTTTTTCTATAAATTACTAGGCCTATATTCCACATTGTAAAACGACTTAATACTAACTTTAATCAATGAAAATGTAAACATGATATGCAAACACTAGTACGTTAGGCCGAATACTTAAACCAGAATCAGAGACAAGTAAGCCTAACAATAAAACTAAGACTTAGGGGCTATTAAAATCAATTAGGCCTTTCAGGATGTGCCAAGTGAATTCAAAACTAGTTCTTTTGTCTTTGTAGTCTAGATCTTTCTCTTTATATAAGCAGAAATAAAATTATTAGAATGTATTACTGCACTTTTATTTTACTATCAGGGCCATAACATTTGTAGACACTTACCAAACAGCTAATAACAAAGAGAGAACAATAACAGATGCACACACTGTTTTGGTCAAACAGTGTTTTGGTCGAACAATGGCGTCTCAAAACTGAATTATGGGAAAGAGTAGACAATATTCTATTTTATTTATTCCTGAGAACATATTTTAGTTAATATAACACGATACGATTATTATTTGATTTAAACTATTATATAATATAATAATGATTATTTGGGAGAGAAAAACTACGTTATATTCTTAAATTGTTTTAATGCCATAGCAACCGTTTTAAATTAAAGCGTGGGTCACTAAGATGGCGGGCACCAAAGAAAAGAAAATGAAATGGGAAAGAAAAAGACGGTAGCTGATACGACTGTTGATTTTTGAGAGTTATAGCTAGAGACATTGGCACCTTCGTATACGAAACATTAATTGGTTGTCACTGTCATTAGTTGTGTCATGGTGAATAAAATCCTGAGAGTTATTCTACAGTTAGGTCTATTCTATGAAGTTTTTTTTTTAAGGTTTTGCGGTGTTCCTGTTTTCTGCGTGACGTTTACCGAGAGTTTTTATTCACAACTTTTCACATATTTTGAAAACATTTCAATAGCCTGTTCTCTGTAGCAGAAACTGAAGATGACAGTTGTATGAACTAATTATGGGTAAATCTGTTCAAATTAAATAGCCTAAACGCACAGTTTTCTCTTTCGAGTGCTGTGCCACCTGGCTAATCGACTCATCACAACATCCGGTGCATAGTCACGTATAGGCCTATATATTTTGTTGATTTTTTTTTCCTCATGTCAAAATTCAAGCTATCCAGTATGATTTCTATTTCTCATCTTCTGTCACTTTGCCTATCAGTGTTGCTTTTTATCCCAAAATATTCCAACTTTCCGTGTATCATTAAAAAGCCCCCCTCGTTTTTAAAAAAAAAATATAAAGTTAAAAAAATAAGAACAAAAGCGCTGACTTCTACTGTACATGAAACATAAGAAGTTTGTGTGTGTGTGCATTGACCTGTCAGAAATCAGGACACTCTCAAAAGTCTTGATAGATGTTCATTATGTAGGAAAGTTCCATCTGTCGTTTTTATGCATTTCATATGGCCTATATAATTCCTGTATCTTCATCTCAGCTACAGTCTTGATCCAAATTGCGTTCATGTATCATGCTGTCTCTCATGATCTAGTAACAGTGGTTCCAATCCTTTGTCAGCAGAGTGCCTACTTGCAAAATTACGTTATTGATCAGTGTGCCCCAAGTTGTAATGCTGCAGATGTCACTATATAGTATAAGAGACAGAAGAAAGGAGGAAATTAGAAAGTGGTGGGAAACATCTTGCACTTGATGCATTATCACTGTCACTATGAGAGACAGAAGAAAGGAGGAAATTAGAAAGTGGTGGGAAACATCTTGCACTTGATGCATTATCACTGTCACAAACAATTTTGAGAGTAGAACATGTGCTCATCAGGGCGGTGCTTAGGTTTGGGTGCAATAGTGCGACATGTGGATAAGAGTGAGCTATGAAAATGTTGTTACATTTTAGGAAGCCCATATGATGTGTATATTCTTTGTTGTGAGCTGTTTGTATATGAACTAGGGAAACATTTTCACAGAGTGAATAAATGTCAGGTGTTTTTGGGATATGACCAGTGAGTTGGTTCTGGTAGAAGGGAGTTTAACAAGAGACGTTCTGAGTCAAGCAGCAAATTATATGGTGTTGTTATATAGCTGTTCTTGAAATACCATGGTTTGCTTATTGTGGTGAGGCTATCTACGATGTATTTTACGAAAATCTAGTGTTGTGAAGCTATCTGCTCATTTTTATTGTTGTAGAAGTAATTACTAATAGAGTTGTGAATCTTTTGGAGCAGCTGTGCAAGAGTACTGTCTGGTTTACTATTGTTATTAGTTGCACTATATTATTCATTTGATGATGTGGTGTTTTGTTGTATTAAAATTATGGAGATTGACTTGGCAGTTGTTATGACGTCTCATTATTCCATGTGAGTTGGTTATTGTGATCTTAACTCTTGAGTAATGAGTCTGATATGACAAGGTCTAGATTTGTCTATGTTTGTGTATGTGCCGTGGGGCTTCCCAGTGCAGATAAAAGCCTAAAATTACATATACACTATGTCTATTAAGTGCGCAATAGGGCTAGGTCTAAAAAAACAATGTACTGTAAAATTAAAATTACTTATTACTAAAAAATGCTAATCTTTACCATCTGAGCCTTCAGAGAATCGTAATCTTTTTGCCAAAATCTATTGGAAGAAGAAGGCACATTCTAATAAATAAACATGAATAAAAATTTGAAAAAAAAAGTGCAATATCTGCGAAGCGCAATAAAGTGAGGTATGCCTGTAATGCTGTCGTGACACATTCTAAATCCACATATATAAATTAAAAGGTAAATGTAAAGCCTAACAAATAAATTCAATAAAAGGAAAGAAGAATGGTAAAGAACAGTGCTGTCACAATGACTGTACTCGAAATCCCCCTTGTTTTCTACTTTGTCTGCAAAAATGTAACGTTTCCACGTTGATAGTAAAGCCTATAGCAGCATACACGCGTCTCGCGATACAAAATTAATACCCTCCCCGCGCGAAAGGCCAGAAGCACTAATTTTTTTTCAAATCGACAGTGATAAAAAACACTACCCATACGAGAGTTAGGTTTAAAAACCTGAAAAACGCTTATTGGGAAACATGACATTATACTGGTTTACGTTTGAAAGCCTGACAGTACCCAGACACCACATCGTATCGAAGTGAACAGGAGGTAGAAGAAAATGCACATTTTGAACGCAGCCACCTAGCTCCCTTAAATTTATATAATTGGGTTCCTTAGGACTTGCTGACAAAGAATATGTTAAACGTTACGCAAATAGTCTAGGAATTAACAAATTATAGCCAAAATAAAATGGTGGTGCTGTCAGACAACACCAAAATCAGAATTGCGCAGTGGCAGGTTTTGAAACCACCATTGTACGGGAAATAGGCCAACATGTTACCTCCTATTTGATTGGCGGAAAGTAAATGTAAGGCTAAACACGATTAGTCGGACTATAAATACTAATTCTTTGTTGTTAGGGGAAACGGTAGTAAGGGTACTTTTTTTGAAAAGCTGTGTAAACATGGCCCGATTGGTTAGACCCGCCAATATAGGCAATTAAGAGCGTCAGTTCAGTGCCACATTTTAAAATAAACTTACTAAGAAACAGTGTGTTGAGATCCCGATCATATTTTTATAAATAAAAGTCTGGGACAGAGGCAGATCGGAATTTGTGCCATTATTCATCGCCAGTCAACGTATCTGTGTAATATTTCCATGAATTGTGGTAAGCTTGATATATTCAATATCTTTTTAATGAAAATTGAATGTAAATTGATAAATTATGTCTGTATACAAGGGGATTGACATAAGTCTTGGGCCTGACCATGAAGGACATGTCACAGAGAGCTGAAATTTTGTATAGTGTTTATTCCTTTTCAATATAGCCATCGTCTGAATTGACACACTTCTGCCATCTCTGCTTGACCTTGAAAAGATCTTGGGAGTAAAACACCCTATTTTTCAACCTAAACCAGTCATCACATGCCAGTATAACTTCTTCATCGCTGTCAAAATGATTTCCTTTTAGCTGTTTTTTAAGATTTGGGAATAGAAAAAAGTATGATGGAGCCAAATCTGGAGAATATGGTGGGTGTGGAAGAATTTCAATATTCAAATCGTTGGCTGCTAGCTGCACAAGCCGTGCTTTGTGAGAGGGCGCGTTGTCTTGAAGCGAAGGAAGATTTTGAGTGCGCGTTATCCCTCGTTTCCTGGTCACAACCTTTCTTAGTTTGGTGAGAAGATCTGCATAGTACTGTCCATTAACTGTGTTGCCACGAGGCAGATAATCTTTCAAAAGGACACCTTTGCCATCCCAAAAAACAGTCAGCATCACTTTTCCTGCAGATTTCTGCGCTCTCGGCTTGACAGGTGTTGGGGAGCCCGGGGTTTTCCATTGCATGCTGGCAATTTTGGATTCGGGGTCACAATGGTGTACCCAAGTCTCATCTACTGTCACCATGGTCTCCACAAAATTTTTTGACTGACACTTTTTGAGCAACTGTTGACAGCAATTTACCCTCGTTTGCTTCTGTTCACGTGTCAACAGTCGCGGAACCCAGCGTGCACACACTTTTCTCATGTTCAGTCTGTTGTGTAAAATTCTATGAACTGTTCTTTCATTTAGTTTTACTCTACTAGCTATTTCCACAATTGTCATTTTTCGATCCTGGTCAATGATTTTCTTCACTCTTGTTGCATTTTCATCGTTGCACTCTGAGGCTGGTCTACCAGATCTTGGCAGATCAGCAACATTTGAGCGGCCGCATTTAAACTGTTGACACCAGTTTTTTACTGAAGTATATGAAGGACAAGAATCACGAAACACTGGTTCCATTTCCCTGTGTATTTCTGTAGGTGTTTTTCCCTGAAACATCAGAAATTTTATCACAGCTCTGGCCTCCTTTTCCATTGTTTTGTCAAATCTTTGGAGCAGCAGATCCGGTCAATAGGGTACATTGCGCCGTGCATCGTAGCGGGAAAACCCATTGAAGAAACAAACGCGTACTTCACACATTCAGTGCAAACATGATGAACTTTAAATGTGCCAAGTTTCATCTTCCTCCTATGAATCCTTCATTGTCAGGCCCAAGACTTATGTCAATCCCGTTGTATGTGTGTGGTTCAGTAGCAAACATGAGGCAAGGCCTAAATCTTGCTCCAACCTGAACAGGAGGTGTCGGAGCAAAGTAAAACTGCATGGAATTGCCAAACAGTACACTGACACCTATCTTATTGACTAGAAGGAACTAATGCTGGAATTGCAGAGGCGTAGTAACCATTTAGGAGGAGAATACTGGTGTAAATTGTTTCAGATGAAGCTAGCAGTTGGCCTATCGCTCTGAACTCAGTGTTTGTTATGTATTGTGTTCAGTCTGGAAATAGATTATAAATTAGTTATGAAGTAGGAGGTACAACCTTCTTGTTTCAGGGACTGTGGTCCTAGTTATTGAAGCAGCACCTGGTCTGAGTTTTGCTGAATCCAGAGGCTGACAGCATACTCCTTGGTCCAGATAGCGACCAGTGAGGTGTCTACAGAACACAGTGAAGCGATCGAGCAGAGGAGTCTTTTCCTGCCGCCATCACGAAAGATAAGCTTCTGTGGCCAGATAGCTCAACATTATGTGCCCCCTCAAAAATTGACATTTTAGCAAACACAGAGGGACAATTAATTGGTTCAAATGACAGGAACTGTGAACTTTCCCCAATACTATTTCCCTGATAATCAAACACTTGAAGTCATGATGAAAAACAACAACCAAGCTTGAACAAAACCAGTATTACCTCATATTACTACTGCACAAATTACACACATAGAATAATAATAATATTCATATATATATATAACTGTGTACATAATACTTGTAATTACATTTGATTGTGATTCCTGGTTCACTGTGTAGTTGAATCAGGATACCCATTATTGAAATAATTAATACATATATTTTTAAACTTAAACACTCGACTCATTTAAGATAGTCTTATAGAGTGTTATATGTGTGTGAGTGTCACAGTGTTGTAAGTGTTGTGGAATAAATTAAATTGTTTATCTGTCTGTTGTTGTTGTGACTTACACTTCATCATTTTCATAACCCTAGACATTTAACGTAGTCATCACAATATTCCAGAATAATTCTGACTGAGTTATAAATGTGGTAGCAAGTAAGGTCATCTGTCATACACCACACTTATTAGATACAGATACCTTCACAGCTGATCTCAGTCAGTACACTAAGTCCCTATAAATATTTATAACATCCCACTTTACCACATATATTGGGGTCCTGTCCGGGATTTTGAATCTTTCCCTATTATAAATATTGGGGGTAATTCACTTCAGGGAATAATAAAAATTTAAAAGGTATCCTTGGGTGGAATTAAATAAGGTTGAGCTCTCAGTGCCTGTGGTGTCCTTGGATAAGTAATTACAGATTGTATTGTTTAGTTAGACATTATATACATTTATCTGTTAGAAAATGGCGGACCTGGCCAAATTTCGATCGGCTGCTGTGCAGACTGCTAAAGCGTTAGGAATGGACGGGCAAATTATGATTGCTTATGTCACTGCTGAATGTGACAAATATATTGAACGGGAAGAAAGAAGATTAGAAAAAGAGGCCGAAAGAAAGTTAGAGGCTGGCAGATTGAGGCTGAGGCTAAGAAATTGGAGGCAGAAAGAGAAGAGAAACGATTAGCTGCAGAAAGGGAAGACAAGAGATTAGCTGCAGAAAGGGAAGAGAAGAAATTAGCTGCAGAAAGGGAAGCCGAGGAAAGAAGACAGGCTGCAGAGAGGGAAGCAGAAAAGGAGGAGAAGAGATTACAAAGGGAACATGAGTTACGACTAAGGGAGTTTGAGTTTCAAGGCCATGCTCCTGAAAATGGTGCCAGTCCCTTTACCTCCGATGCTACTGCTAGTCAGGGAGCCTCAACCTCAGCTATGAATTTTCATTTAGATCATTTTGTTGAGAAAGAAGATGATATTGAGAGCTATCTAAATAGATATGAACTATTAGCTACCACGTATGGGTTAGAGAGAGAAAGGTGGAGCTTAAAGTTATCTCAAGGTCTTCGTGGGGCAGCTTATGAAGTTTTTGCCAAAATGAGCAGAGGTGATCAAGAAAATTATGACATGCTAAAGCAGGCTCTTTTGTTAAGATATGAAAAGAACGCAGAATTTTATAGGAAGAAATTTAGGAATGCTAAACTACTGTCAGGTGAAACCTATCACCAGTTCTCTGCACGGTTAGAGACATACTTGGAGAAATGGACTTCTCTGGGGAAAACCCAAGATCTTAAGGAAATGGTCCTTATAGAACAATTAAGAGAGTCCATGGCTCCAGACCTGAGAAAGTTTCTCATGGAACAAGGTGCAGAGAGGCTGGGTGAGTTGCTAAATGTTGCTGAAAGGTATCAAGCAGCTCAGGCAGAGGTATCAGGTAATAAAAAGAAACAGGTAGATAATTTTAAGGCACCACAGAACTTTAATAAATTTGATCCTAGAGATCAAAACAAAGGTAAGCACCAGTTTGATAGGCCACGGTATGACAATAAAAATAAAACCCCACAATTCGATGAAAGGAAATATGATGAAAGAAAATCTTTCAACCAAGGAAAGAGATGGTGTAAAAATTGTAAGATGAACAATCATGACACTGACCGTTGCAGAAGGAACCCTATAGTAATGGCTACCCTTCAGGTCAGGTCGACCTCAAGACAGGAGGAGGATATTCTGATAGATACCACTCCAGAAGAGATGAGGAAGGCACAGGCTGGGGATAAGACCCTCAAGCCTTGTTTCAGGAAATTGTCAACTTGTCATACAACTCCAGGCAAGGGAGATTTTTACATGAAAAACAAGTTGATGTACCGGAAGGCCGGAACTAGATCCAATGGTCATGGACAGTTGGTTCTTCCAAAGAGATATAGGGCAGACTTAATAAGGAGCCTACATGTGAAAAAATATGGGGACCATGAGAAAATTGGTACCATCATCCAAAAGGTGGCTCACAATTATTATTGGCCCAAGGCAAGATGGGACATTGAGAATTTTGTAGAAAGGTGTAGCATAGCACATGAGGGAACACCCACAAGTGGGAACATTGATCAGGACCTGGACACGCCACGGGGCAAATTTAGGCCTGACAATACAAAGAAAAATAAATTTGATAAAGTGGACCAAATTGAATGGGAAGCCCCTTTTCACGGACAAGCTTCAATTAACTGTTTTACAATGGCCCCTATGCAGAGAGTGCAAAAAGATGTCTTACCCCAGGATAAGCCAAAAATCCTTCAATCGGACTTAAACAAACTGGAGGAAGAGGATGTAGAGAGGAAATCTCTCATCAAGAATTTTAAGTGGGGAGAAAGCCCCAAGAAAAGAATTGGTAGCGGTCGTTTTGTGACTGATAATTCTGGGAAGAAAAATCATCACTATAGCGCTTCGAGTGGAAGAGACCATACCGGTGCATGGACAAATAGGTCCACAAAATTAAAGGTCCATATGTAACGCTGTTAAGAACGTGGACTGATGAAAAGGCAGAGGAAAATATTACATCCTCATACCAATATGTGAATGAGCTGACCACTCGTTTAAAAACTGGCTGGAAACTTGCCAATGAAAATTTGAGACAAGCCAGGAAGAAACATGCTGCCTATTTCAACAGGAAGGCTAAAGACAGAGATTTGGCTGTGGGAGAGAAGGTACTGCTTCTTCTCCCCGGTAGTCAAAATAAGTTACAAATTGGATGGCAAGGTCCATATACAGTTCTAGAGAAGGTGTCTAGAACCAATTATAAGATAGATAAGAAGGGGAAAGAAAAAATCTATCATGTGAATCTCCTGAAGAAATATTTGGAAAGAGAAAATCAGGAAGAGACACACTTGTTGACCTTGTCCATTGCCATGGAGATGAAAAAAGGAACCACTTTCATCATTTGAATATCCATTACACCCCTGTGAGACAGCGGCACAGGTGAAAATCAGTACACATTTAACGAAAAATCAGAAAGAGAGAGTGCAACAGGTTCTAGATAATCATACAGAGGTGTTAACGGACCGACCGGGGCATACAAACTTATTGGAATATGATATGAAACTGATAGACCCCACACCTGTCTGTATGAAACCCTATTCGATTCCTTTTGCTAAGGAGAAAGCTTTGAAGGAAGAGATAGACTATTTGTTGAAGGAAGGAATTATTTCACACAGTGAATCTTCGTATAGTTCCGGTGTTGTACTCTTAAGGAAGCCCTCTGGAGAACATAGACTCTGTATAGATTACAGGAGAGTGAATGCTATTACAGAAGGACAGGTGGATCCATTGCCGGATACAAATCAGCTGTTTGCCAGGCTAAATAAAGCTAAATATTTCTCAAAAGTGGATCTGAGTAAAGGATACTACCAGATTCCAGTAAAGCCTGAGGTTAGACCATACCTAGCTTTTAGTACCTCAGAGGGACACTATGAGTTTAACAGATTGCCATTTGGATTGAAGAATGCGCCTAGTGTCTTCTCTAGAATGATGAGAAAATTATTGGACCCTCTGAATAATCCATGCATCACAAATTTCATGGATGATATCCTTATAGCAACAGAAACATTTGAGGAACACATTGACTCTCTGAATATGCTGTTTAATCGACTTAGAGAAGCGAATTTAACAGCCCGACCAACTAAATGTTGCGTTGGATGTAAAGAATTAGAATTCTTGGGACACACAGTTTATCAGGGAAACATGACCCCTGACCCCAAGAATTTAGAGAAACTAAAGAAAGCCCCGAGACCACAAACCAAGAAAGACGTGAGATCCTTTGTCTCATTATGTGGTTTCTACCAAAAGTATATCAAAAACTTTAATTCCATATGTGCACCGTTAACTGATCTGACACGTAAAGGAAATCCAGATCGAATTACATGGACACCACAATGTGAATTGGCTTACCAGGAATTGAAGGAAAAGCTTACAAGCAAACCTATTTTGAAACTACCTGACTTAAGTCAAGAATTCATTGTAAGGACGGATGCCAGTAATATTGGGTTAGGTGCGACACTGCTACAGAAATCAGATGCGTTGGATGGGGAATTAAGCCCAGTGGCATATGCTAGCAGAAAGTTGAATAAAGCTGAAACCAACTACTCAACTAGCGAAAAAGAATGTCTTGCAGTAGTATGGGCGATAAAGAAATTCAATATTTATCTGTATGGGAAGGCATTTAAGTTGCAAACGGATCACAAACCCTTGTCGTTTCTAGCGCAGGCTAGGCATGAAAATTCTAGATTACTCCGTTGGTCATTACTGATGCAGCCATATGAGTTTAGCATAGAGTATATAAATGGAAAGACAAATCTGGGAGCGGATTTTTTAAGCCGACATCCGTGTGATGAGAATCACCGTAAACCCCAGAAATAATAATAAATTTCTCTATGTGTATATAGAATTATAGACTGACATATAACGTCTGTTTTAAGAGGGGAGAATTTGTCGTGACACATTCTAAATCCACATATATAAATTAAAAGGTAAATGTAAAGCCTAACAAATAAATTCAATAAAAGAAAAGAAGAATGGTAAAGAACAGTGCTGTCACAATGACTGTACTCGAAATCCCCCTTGTTTTCTACTTCGTCTGCAAATTGTAACGTTTCCACGTTGATAGTAAAGCCTATAGCAGCATACACGCGTCTCGCGATACAAAATTAATACCCTCCCCGCGCGAAAGGCCAGAAGCACTAACTTTTTTTCAAATCGACAGTGATAAAAAACACTACCCATACGAGAGTTAGGTTTAAAAACCTGAAAAACGCTTATTGGGAAACATGACATTATACTGGTTTACGTTTGAAAGCCTGACAGTACCCAGACACCACATCATATCGAAGTGAACAGGAGGTAGAAGAAAATGCACGTTTTGAACGCAGCCACCTAGCTCCCTTAAATTTATATAATTGGGTTCCTTAGGACTTGCTGACAAAGAATATGTTAAACGTTACGCAAATAGTCTAGGAATTAACAAATTATAGCCAAAATAAAATGGTGGTGCTGTCAGACAACACCAAAATCAGAATTGCGCAGTGGCAGGTTTTGAAACCACCATTGTACGGGAAATAGGCCAACATGTTTCCTCCTATTTGATTGGCGGAAAGTAAATGTAAGGCTAAACACGATTAGTCGGACTATAAATACTAATTCTTTGTTGTTAGGGGAAACGGTAGTAAGGGTACTTTTTTTGAAAAGCTGTGTAAACATGGCCCGATTGGTTAGACCCGCCAATATAGGCAATTAAGAGCGTCAGTTCAGTGCCACATTTTAAAATAAACTTACTAAGAAACAGTGCGTTGAGATCCCGATCATATTTTTATAAATAAAAGTCTGGGACAGAGGCAGATCGGAATATGTGCCATTATTCATCGCCAGTCAACGTATCTGTGTAATATTTCCATGAATTGTGGTAAGCTTGATATATTCAATATCTTTTTAATGAAAATTGAATGTAAATTGATAAATTATGTCTGTATATGTGTGTGTGGTTCAGTAGCAAACATGAGGCAAGGCCTAAATCTTGCTCCAACCTGAACAGGAGGTGTCGGAGCAAAGTAAAACTGCATGGAATTGCCAAACAGTACACTGACACCTATCTTATTGACTAGAAGGAACTAATGCTGGAATTGCAGAGGCGTAGTAACCATTTAGGAGGAGAATACTGGTGTAAATTGTTTCAGATGAAGCTAGCAGTTGGCCTATCGCTCTGAACTCAGTGTTTGTTATGTATTGTGTTCAGTCTGGAAATAGATTATAAATTAGTTATGAAGTAGGAGGTACAACCTTCTTGTTTCAGGGACTGTGGTCCTAGTTATTGAAGCAGCACCTGGTCTGAGTTTTGCTGAATCCAGAGGCTGACAGCATACTCCTTGGTCCAGATAGCGACCAGTGAGGTGTCTACAGAACACAGTGAAGCGATCGAGCAGAGGAGTCTTTTCCTGCCGCCATCACGAAAGATAAGCTTCTGTGGCCAGATAGCTCAACATTATGTGCCCCCTCAAAAATTGACATTTTAGCAAACACAGAGGGACAATTAATTGGTTCAAATGACAGGAACTGTGAACTTTTCCCAATACTATTTCCCTGATAATCAAACACTTGAAGTCATGATGAAAAACAACAACCAAGCTTGAACAAAACCAGTATTACCTCATATTACTACTGCACAAATTACACACATAGAATAATAATAATAAACTATGTCAATACAAAGTTCATATATATATAACTGTGTACATCTTCTTCTTCCGTCCTTAGCCACCGACCGTCAAAGCAGTCAGTGGCCATTACGCCTAGTGGCGTCTTAGGGCAACAGCAGATAGGTTTTCTTTGCCATTGTTTCCCATCACGCCTATTGGCGTCTTTAGGGCAACGGCAAATCAATCCATTTGCTGTTGTTTCCGTAATCGAAGTGACTGGCAAACGGGTGATCAGCCCGTTGGTAACTGTGTACATAATACTTGTAATTACATTTGATTGTGATTCCTGGTTCACTGTGTAGTTGAATCAGGATACCCATTATTGAAATAATTAATACATATATTTTTAAACTTAAACACTAGACTCATTTAAGATAGTCTTATAGAGTGTTATATGTGTGTGAGTGTCACAGTGTTGTAAGTGTTGTGGAATAAATTAAATTGTTTATCTGTCTGTTGTTGTTGTGACTTACACTTCATCATTTTCATAACCCTAGACATTTAACGTAGTCATCACAATATTCCAGAATAATTCTGACTGAGTTATAAATGTGGTAGCAAGTAAGGTCATCTGTCATACACCACACTTATTAGATACAGATACCTTCACAGCTGATCTCAGTCAGTACACTAAGTCCCCTATAAATATTTATAACATCCCACTTTACCACAAATGCTATCAACAGGTTTCCTTAATGCGTGTCCCATCCACCACCAGTATTTTTTTCTCACCTCTTGTTCCTCTGGTACTTGTCATCAGTTCCACATAGGTGATTATTTCACACCATTTCAACCCTTTTGTTCTACACAAGCACCTTTACACAGGCACAGAAAAAAACAATGGTTTGGACATCTCATCAGAACTCTGTCAAATCAGCTACGATCACAAACCTTCAATCACAGAAGATCTAACTACTAGGCAAGGGCATGTCCAAGAAAAAAGAAGGATAATGTTAAAGTAGTCCTGAAGAAGCATGGTAAGGCTCACTGCTCAGGTCAAACAAAACAATTCACACAAAAAATGAGAACTGCTTTTCTCCATGTGCTTTAACAGCTCAAATGGCCAGTGGAAAAAATAAAATCCAGTCCAGAATTTTTTAGTTCTCTGAGGTCATGAAATCTAATAATCACGTAAAGAGTTAAGATTTCAAGATTACAACAGTAGGAGAAAATTTAACATTTTACTTTTGTTTTTATTTATTGCTTACAAACTGGGACCGAAGACGCAGCAAAAGTGATCAATGCAGTCAGCGACTCATAGCTTGCGTCAGCGAACCAGAGCTGACCAAGACCCTACTCCACCTCTAAGTGGTGGTCATTGCAGTCTGGCCGAGAGAGTAGGGATTGAAGAGGGAAGGCAAACCCGGTCCCAAAAATGCCATGCTGAAAATGGATGTGTCGGGCTGAAAGGCACAAATATCGCAGCTTCACTGTAAGCGGCGACACAACGTAACAAATGTTCTTTTCAGGACAAACACAGAAGAAATAATGCCTTTAATCTTTTAAATTCTCAGTATGTTTCTTGAGTGTTCTAATGGTTAGAGCACTAGTTTCTTGAGGCAGCCATCTGGTCAGAAACTAGGCTGTCACAATCCAGCCTACCCAGTCATAAAAATGATTATCTGACTGCTGTTGAGTTAGTGATGGCAAAGGCAGCAAGGATGGGAACTGGTCAACTCACCTCATAAAGCTGAGGTAAAGTTTCTAAAACTTCACTGCCTGTGGCATATCTGCAATGGGATTGCATTTACCTTTAGAAAGAAAACATTTATCAAGACAACTCAATTGCATAAATGGTGACTGCTCATGTCACTCGTTTACAGTTTGGATTTTGGTAGTAGTGTTTTTATAAAAACTGTGTTTATTAGTTGTTTCTTTATTGTCAAATGGGGTTTTTAAGATGTTCCTGATTTGAAATATACTGATGTTGCATTATTAGTCTGTTAAATTCTGGTCTCAGTTTGAACTACTTAAACTTTCATCAGTAAGTGTCAAGTGGCAGAATGGTTAGCATTTGCTTCTCGAGAAAACACTGGGTTCAGAACCATGTAGCATCACGCTCCAGTCTACCCAGCTGTAAATGGTTACCTACCTGACTCTGCTCAAGCTAGGGAAGGCAAAAATAGCAAGCTCGGGAACCTGTCTCATCTCTTAAGAAAAATGAGACCTGGTATACTGAAGCCCCTTCACTCCCATGTTAAATGATAACTTGAGTATTGTATATCGTGTATACACACACACACACAAATATATTCCACCATACGTTTAAATAAGCAATACAGTTAAAGAGTTATCTTTTCTTATAATATAAAGAAAAAGAGAAAGCACATTTATAAAAGCCTAGTTATATTAAATATGTGTTTAAGTACGGAATTATATACACCACAAGTTCATTATCCTTGAATTACAAATTGGCGGAGCAAATGATATAAAATTAGTTCTTACAACTCTATAACTATCATAATCATATCCTTTTAATAGCGCCCAAATGACTGCATATATATCTTCAAAACTGACAATTAAAGCCTCTCCTTATGTAACCACTTTAAACATGAAAAAATTAAAAAAATTATTGGTTGATAATAATGATATAATTATATAAAAATTCACTTACTAATGAAGCTTAATGAGATCCTTGCGCTTGGTGTGGGCCAGTTTTGTAATATTTGGTTCTAAGTTTGTTAAAATCCTCTGTTACATATCTGCAGTCGGTTTCGTTGCTTTTGTAGTAGCAACACTACTGCACTGAACCCCTTCTCCACCAAATACGACGTTAGGAATGCTGTAATTAGCAATTTAGTTTCACGCCAAAGAACGGGATACGCAAGCCTCTGCTGTATCCAACATTTTTCGTCATGTGTGTGACTGAATCGTGCTTTTGCCTCGAAGTCATTTGGTAGCTCAATTAATTCTTTTTGTAAATGTTGACTAACTTGTTCCACGTCTGATTCAAATGGATTAATCATCCAATCCGGTATTATTAGTTCTTTCAAGTCTTTAAATCTTATGCTCATATCATTTTTAATAGCGTCCAAATGACTGCAATAAACCTATAAATCTGAATCTTTAAGCCTGTCCCCACCTAACTGCAGTAAACATGGAAAATGAGAAAGTTCTCGGCGACTAAGATTATTTGTATATAATGTCAATTTGTTGATGAACCCCGTGGTAATTCCTTTCACTTTAATCAGACTGATCTCATTTCCTTATACTGATCTCATTTCCTTATAGCTTAAGAAGAACCTCATTTAACTTTTCAAATATATCTGAAAGATAGGCCACATCGTTTCGCAATACTTCTCTTTCGATGCTAAATTCTTCTTTGATTGAATCCCAAAATTCTACTGTCTCCTGATAATGGTAACATCCCAGGTACTAAAATTTTGCGTTTGGAATATTTGAAACACTCCATGGGACGCAGGGCAAATAAAAACTATCGTGTTACAAGCTATGCGAAGGGGAATATCTTTTGTAATTGTTTCATATTGATTCTTGTAAAAATGTACACAACGCCCCACTGAATGGAAGTAACGACCCCCAATCGTTGCGACCCATCAGAACGCCCCCAGACATCTTGAAAACGCCCCCCAGGGGGCGGTACCACCCCCATTGAGAAACACTGGTGTAGATCTTCAAGTAATGCTCTTGAGAACTGGTGCTAAGATGTGTTTGTGTGTTGTTGAAGCCAGCCTCTGATTTTGTAGAATATCTGCTGGCAGTCAGCAAACAGCAGTTTAGATAGTTAGGCTCACAACTGAAATTTGCTTTGTCTGTGATTTCATCGACACTACTGTTGTTGTTCAACTAGTGCTACTGAGCATCTCGCTCTTTTCGTAGCCAATACCAAGTTGAAAACTCCTTGGTATTATCTACACTGTAGATCTAGGCTATTCCGAAACATGTTGAGATGAAGTCATGAACTCCAGTTTTTCCAGCTTGGCTTGCATTTAAAGGATCATCACATCTGGTCCCAAGCTAGGAGGAAGAATCATGTGGCACACAGAGCATTCCCCACCATCTGGGAGGGGCTCTCCAAATATGCAGAACTAAAACTGTGCTCTGGTTCTGGGCTCTCCTAATTGAATTGTCACATTCTACACAGCGCCACTTATCAGCTTCCCTTGCCTATCGTGGATCCATTGTGAGATCCTCCTGCATGCAGCCAACCAGGTATAAGCCAGAGTTACGTCTGGGGCTCAAGTGACTCCTCGAAGCTTAGTGTTCAATTCTGGTTTCTCAACATGTTTCACCACAGGGGGAATCCCTGGAGATGTGTGGATGATTTCAAGAATCAATGAGGGTGTAATTTAGCCTCATAGACAAAGGCTCACTTCCACATCTGTATACTACATAGCGTTGTGCTTAGCTGGTGGTCATATAAGGATGACTCCAGTTATGCCTCAATGCATACACCACTGTACATCACCCATGTTCCAACCGGTGCTCAAACAGGGAGCACAAATAACATTATACCCTATGATGCTTGTCAGAGAAGATGGTTAAGGAGGGTTGGGCATGGGAGCTGCCATTCTATCCTGTAGTAACTTTAAGACAAAAATATGGAAGAAGGTCCTTTGTTAAGGAGGTCATGATGCAGCCTAGGCTTTCATAAAAGGGTGCTTGCATTGAATTCAAGGACTGAAATGGTACAAGGTCACTAACAAGAACCGGACATGTGTCAGTGGAGCAAGGGATAGGTCACACACTGAGGAAACCTGTTGATAGCATTTCACGGCAGTCCTTGTTCTGGAATCCCCAGGGAATGAGAGGCAGAAGAAGACCAAAAAACACACCTAGAAGAAAACGAGATAGAAGTGCAAATGATGAGGAAAATGTGGAGAGAGCTTCAGCTGATGGCACATGACAGGAGGACTTGGCATATGTTTTTAGAAGGCCTATGTTCCTTGAGGAGCTAAAGGGTATTGATTGATTGATGCAGCTTAGAGAAAGCTAGATGGAGTCTCTGCTGCTGAAAGATCTTGAATGGATAGCACAGGACAATAAAGAGCTTTTTATACTGGTACTCTCTCTGCATGTGTGACCTCTTTTCAAGTACTGCAACATTAATATGTTATGACTGTAATTTTACAATTACATTCAAAACAAAAGACCGAACTGACAAGTGATGTTTCAAACTGTAACACTTTACAGAAAAAATGCAGAGGAAAACGAACATAAAACAAAAACCTGAAGACATGAACTTTTATAGTGGTGGCCATCTTTTATTTTGCATTTTTCCCACCTTGCATTATTTTTATTTGCACAAATTGACGCCCGTAAACAGTATTGTGTCATTTTTGACAACTGTCTAATGCTAAAATGGTCTGTTTTAAACAGGAATCTTGTTACAATACTGGCAATAGGTCAGGAAAATAGCTCACTGGGAGGACAACATTAGACAATCTCTGAAAGACAGGGCTAGATTGGAATTAGGCCAGGAAGGAAGACAGCTGATAAGATAGTATGATGCTCTCGAGCATTCCATCAACTCTAACTATTTTATAGACAGTGTGGTGCAAAAGTAGGTTTATACTTTTTAAACATTAATTTCTCCACCACCCGAACACAGAGAAAATACAATACATTAGATTTGAGGTTATTATCTATAAACCACATCCAATGGACAGAGATGCATTACCAGTACCTTGACATTCTTGGCAGGTCCCTTTCCATGAGCTTTTCTAGAATTAAAACTGCTGACATCAGCAGCGCTCTCTGCTGTGTTGTATTTGGACCGTTTCTTCTGTCCTCCAAATCCAAATTTCTTGTTTTTGTACTCTCGTCTTTTGTTTGGCCTACAAAATAAACACACCACGAGAACAACTATCAACTGATGGCAATTCTAAGATAATTTCAACCCAAAGAATGACAAAACACCCTCTAGCGTATAGAAAAACATAAGCAGAGGTAATTTTATAATTTTTACATATCATTAACATCAGATAAATATTTTAAAACTTTAGCAAAAAGGCACTGAAGGACTAATTGGTCATAAACCTGAGATCTTATTCTTTGGTTTTTGAGAAAGGCAGATGAAAATCTTTAATAATTTTCACTCTTTGGTTTGTTTATTTTTTCAAGATGAAAGGCAGATGACAATCTTCAATATATTTAATTACGAAAAAAGCAGGTTGCAACCTTTAACATTTTTAAGACATTAACAATGACAACAGTACAATAAGACTTAAGACAAAAATAAATAATGCGACGGCACTATATAAAATAGCATCTCTCTTACAGGACTGGTAAAAAGATAAACACCATGATGACTATTTGGGAAATGCCATAATGGTGGGTTTTTTAAAAGAGTTATTCAAAGCTCCAACAAAACAGATTTATTCATGTGCAGCATCTTGTTAGAAATGTTTACTAATGATAGTCTGATAGTACTGGGAGATATATCCATATAAGATGTGGAATCAGACACACATCAAGTTGGAGGAATAGATAATGATATCCAGATAGGAATACAAATAGCATGAGAAACTTTCATTGCACTGGGAGAATATAGAAAGCCAATCACAGAAATAAGAATCTTCAACTTAAATAGCCTAGTCATATTATATAGCTGTGAAACAAGAACAACAACAAAAATGTAAACCAAGTAGACATTGACTTTCACAAAATGGGTGCCGGGCACAGAAAAGAAGGATCAGAATGATATGGCAAGAACAATAATGAGGACCTGATGGAAATAACTATGGAGTAAGATGTGAGAAGACACTGGCATTGGACACACACTAAACTAATACCAGTTTATAGCAATTCAAGGAAGTTCCTGGTCTGGACCCCCCATGTCAAGACAAAAGAGGCAGACCAAAAAACATGAAGAAGAGAAATGGAGACAGACAGGAAAAAAAAAAGATAAGGAAGACATGGCAAGACCTTGAGCAGATGGCACAAAACAGACAGCCCTGTTATAAATGATCCACTAACATGAGCATTTTTTGTCATGTGACCAAAGGTTAAGAGGTACATGAAGGTTGTCTGAAGTGTCCAGAGAATTTAGCAAAAACAAAACAGTAAACATACATGAACTTCTGTTTGTCCTGCTGCTGCTGCTGCTTGCCTTGTCTCTGGATTGGCTCATCCAAGAAATCAACCTTGTCTATCTGACCTGGAAGACAAAATGGCATTCAACAGGTTAACTATGTCCCATTATGGAATTTTTCACGCTGGCAATGTATAACAAACTGGCACAGAAAACAATGCTACAAGAGTGCTTTGATGCAGGTTTCTTGTAAAAGGCCAGCTGTAGTGGTGGATCCATGCTCCGTAGGTAGTAAATAGAAAAATAATTACGGAATTGTGTAATGTCTAAAAACTGTATCATTTAACACTTTGCTGTTTAAAACAGCCCTAAATTGCCTGCGCGCAAAGTCTAAGATCCCGTCCAAAACCGCCCGTGAAACGTTGCCGGTAACGAGACCGGTGTTACAAATAGATTTCCAGTAACGAGCGAGCCTCCCGTTTTCTGAAATTATTTTTGAAATCGATCGATATTCTGTTTTTTTTAAAGCCATAGCTTTCCAGGCAGTGGAAGCTGACAAAAGGACATTCTATTTGATCAAAACGATGAGAGTGCTGCCCAATCCAATGTGAATACTGAATAAAAACCCGGATTACTCATGACAGGGGCACTGATGAAATTAAAATCTAGTGAAATGTAGCAATGATACTGACAACAGATCAAACAAGAGACTTGTCAACAAAGCACACTTCAATTGAAATTTGTGAATTTGTGGGAAACCCTGGACCCAAACACGCGCTAGATCTATATGCTGCGTCTTATGATTACTTCAGTTTGTTTTATGAGCGAAGAATATTACCAAATGGGCTCAATACAAACAAGAAAAAAGGCAGCAGTAAACAACTTATGCGAATGCATATGCAAAAAAAAAAGATGTTTTGTTTTCTCAAAGAACAAACCAAACACATCTTCTGGACTTTGTGCAGAGACTTTATTGCTGCCCGACGTGCAGAATTCATTGCAATGAATTGGTCTGTTCAACACGTCATGAATAGTTATGCTTTGTTAATAAAAATGAATGTTTATATCTTTTGTGGTAATGATGCATAACAAACATTCAAACATTTTTCCCCCCACATTAATTAAACTGTCCCATAATACTAATATATTCAGTAATTAAGAATACTGCTTATGATACACAATTCAACTGTGTGTAAAGTCACTATGTTAGAAAATGTTTCCTCCCCTTGCCTCGGACGTTAAGATAAAGATAATTAAACAGGATGGGAAAGGGATAAAAAACTTTCCCTTTCATTTTCTCTAGTGAGTAATTAAGAAAATTAATTCACTCACCAATTGCCAATCATTCTAACCTGCACCGAGCAGTACATTTTCACCTGAAACCAGGTTCTTTGCCTTGAGGAGCAAGAGCTCTAACTATTCTGCCATTCAGACGGGGTAAGTAACCTTTGTAATTTAATGCATTTAAAATAGCACTTCATTTTGTTGTTTAACTAGGACTGCTGAGCTTCTCGCTCTTAGGCAGCCAATACCAAGTTGAAGACTCCTTGGTATTATCTACACTGTAGATCTAGGCTTTTCCTAGGCATACTGTGCATTCCCTGCCATCCAATGGGGCTCTCCAACTATGTAGAGCTAAAATACTGTACTCTGGTTCTGGGCTCTCCCAAGGAATTGTCACGTCCTGCTCAGAGCCACTTCTCAGCTTCCCCTGCCTATCACTGGGTCCACAGTGAGATCCTTCTGCATGCAGTCAATCAAGTCAAAGAATTACGCCTGGGGCTTAAGTGACTTCTCCAAGCTTAGTGTGCAATACTGGGTTCTCAACAAGCTTCACCATAGGGGGAATCCCTGGAAGTGTATGGATGATTTCAAGAGTCAATGAGGATGTAATTAGCCTCACAGACAGAGGTTCACTTCCACATACATATATTGTAGCATTGTGCACAACTGGTGGCCATATAAGGATGACTCTAGATATGCCTCCATGCATGAAAATCATTTTAAAATATGGTTCTTTGATACAAGGTGTTGTTCCCCTTACCCACCCACAACAATCATGCTCAAAACATCTAAGGAAAATGGAAGTTCAGCCAATCACTTATCTCTGCCTACATAAAAAAAAATTCCATTTGGTCACAGTTTTTTAATAATAAAACCAAAAAAAACATGAAAAGTCACTGACCTTTACACCAAAATGGAGCAAGAGTCTTATGTTAACACATGCTCTGTAACTAACATTCAGAAATAACACCTATCCTTGTTGTTTCTTACTATAACAGTTAACAGGTGAAGTTACACAATTTGCCCAGGCGAGGTTGCAAAGCTATGTATGAGAATAAAAATTAATCTTACCTTTTCTGAACTTTTTGACAGAGTCTAACATCTCTTTTTTTTCCTTCTGTCTTTTCAAGAGAACCTCGTGTTGTACCTGTAAATAGGAACAAGAGAACCATCTTGATTCACTGATAAACAACAAAAACGGAAAAATATTGTATTAAACAAAGAGAATAAAAGTAGAAGGCAGTTAACAATGCTCACTACTTACTTACTTACTTAGTCGTTCCCCTTCTACCGTGAGGTGTAGAGGTTTGGAAGAGAGAGCGCCAGACTATCCTATCGGCTGTCTTCCTCCTGGCCTGGTTCCATTCTAGTCCTCGATCCTTCAAAGATTGTCTGATGTTGTCCTCCCAGCGGACTCTGGGTCGTCCTCGGGGTCTGGATCCTTGGCTCTTTGTTTCCCATGCTTGTCGTGGTATCCGATCTTCTCCCATTCTGCAGACATGGCCAAACCATCTTAATTGGGACTGTTCTACTTGGGTCTGCAGGGGGTAGGATTTAAGGCCTTGGCGTATCGTCTGGTTGCGTACCACGATTACTAGCAACACAACAATGCTCACTAAAGAATATATAATATTTTGAAATAGTTTCTTGTGCCAGGTTATGAGAATTCAGCTTTCATGGATTTCCCATTAGGCTTAACTTTTTTTACATTTGATTTTATCTACGCAGGTCATATTTCTAAAAATCAGATAATAAAATGACTTGAACACTTTCCTGGCCACTGCTATCTTTGTTTAACCACAGCTGTTCCAGGTCAAGAGTGGCTGTGAGATTGAACAGTTGTGGCCAGAGTATTGCTTATACACTTATATAATTTTCCAATAATTTCATCTTCAATGCTTTGGAATGCATTCTCCAAAAAGTCAAGTTTGGGAAATCTCGATAACTCTATACTAGAAGCTGTATCAACATATATATTCACATATACAATATAAGCTCACCTTTTTGCCATATTTGCGCAGTTCTCTCATCTTCTTTGCCTTCTCAGACCTTTCTAAAGATAATTTCTTCTCCAAAAGTTTGGAACGAACCTGCAAGAAATGCAACACACTTTACTGAAAGCACTTAGATTATGCCTTAATATTTAAATATCAGCACAACCTTGTCTTCCCACACAAGAAATAACGACATTAGAAAGGCTTCATGTGTAACTGTGACATAATAATACTTGTGCTCAATTATACAACAGAAAAAACTTACATTGCTATCGAAAAATGTATTTTAAATTACTAGCAAGATTATAATACACTATAAAGTTTGTAATCCTAAAAAAATTAAATAATTCACAAATTCTTCTAAATACCATCTAAAGACAAAAAATACACTTGCTTTTTTCATGTGCTCATCTGATTTTGCCATCTCTGCAAAATAATCTTCTGGTCTCTTTGTAGGGATGGACAGTTTAGCAAATCTTGCCAGACCCTCTAAAACTGACCCTTGAGCCTGTCTGTAGCTGTTGATCAACAAAATTTGGTAATACTAGAATTAAATGCATTACTGATTTAGTGGCATCTGGTTCTTCAGTCAAATGTGTGCGTGACATGTATGCACATATTTTTGTGCATTTTTTTAAAGACACTATTCCATAGACAGTTTTTAAATTCTGCAAAAGAAGAGCTAAATAAACAACTCATAAATCTAATTGCTGCAACTGTTCCCGCTCATACTAGACACTTCAACATGTGCTGCTCACATGCCCATCATTCACCACAGAAAGAGGAAGATATTGCTTGGCTCCCCATCAATTACAAACCCTCTATACAGCACCAACCAACAGCTATGGAACACAAAATGATTCTACAACTTGTGAAACAGCAACGGGTTCAGCAGCCCTTGTTAAATAACAACTATAGTAGAGCTCTCTTTCTGACTGGCTCATGTGTGCACTAATGGAGCTCTGGAATAGTTAACATGTGGTCTTGTAAGAGACTTGTGTCTTTCTGTATTGATATCCCACCTGCCTACAGCACAACATATAGCCCAACCCACAGAAAACATGTACATAATTAAGCCCTTAATTAACAACAAAAACAACCAAATTTTTTTTAGACTTTCACGCATGGGCACTTGCATATAATAGAAGGATTGAGATGTATCACTGAAAAGTAATACTCTCTCATAAGCTTCCAGACCACGGGAAAGTGCTTATGAAATAATAAAGAACAGAAGTGAAGATAACTATGGGCCAATGAGAAAATGAAGTTATCATTTCATCTCTTTGATGAGAAATAGCAATGATGTCAACAACCACCCATTCTCCTACATTCTTCTTTCACCTTTCAACTCCCAAAGGAGCATAGGCTTTCAACAAACTTATGTCAAGTCTTACTGTCCTGTGCCATCAGCTCATGGTCCTTTCATGTGTTCTTCATCCTCATCACGTCTGTCTCTTTTCCATGTGTTCTTTGATCTTCCTCTAGCTCTCTTACCCTGGTGATTCCAGAACCGGGATTGTCTGGTAGACTCCTAGATAATTCTATAAAAAAACCATTCCATCGAATTCAGCACTGACAGATGATGAAATCTCTCCGAAGACAGCGAGTATCTGCCTGAATGGCGAGAGGACATCTGTTAGCGTACATGGAAAATAGGATACTCATGCAAAATCAGTCTCAGGTTGGACATACTAACCTGAGATTTCGCCTTGAGTAATAGTAAAAAAAAAAAAGATGATGAAATTAAGGGTGAAGAAACAAATGCAAATTTGTATCATTATGAGCAGGCATTTAACAAGCAAAGAGCTGTAACATAAGGCCAGAAACTTTTATCATATAAAACCAACTACTACAGTAACCATCACTGCACATAAAGTGCTGTGGCACAGGCATGGTCACATGCTCCTTCAAAAGTGAACTGTCAACAAAACAGGTTTTAATATACTTACTTACTTACTTAGTCGTCCCCCTTCTACCATGAGGTGTAGAGATTTATAAGAGAGAGTGCCATACTATTCTATCGGCCGTCTTCCTCTTGGCTTGGTTCCATTCTAGTCCTCGGTCCTTCAAAGATTGTCTAATGTTGTCCTCCCAGCGGACTTTGGATCATCCTGGAGGTCTAGATCCTTGGCTCTTAGTTTCCCATGCTTGCTGTGGTAGCCAATCTTCTCCCATTATGCAGACATGGCCAGTTTTAATAGACTTGCATACAAATGTGACCTGTTGCCCCACTGTGACAACATGTGTTAGCAAATTCCTGCATTTCCCAATAATTCTACATTCATCCCTGTTAAAACATACGGACAAAATGTTAATGAGATTTGTTCAACTTCTTAACTAAACTGGTGACAAGTCTTTACTAAAGCTCTGACACTTAAGGATAAATAAGGTAGTCCCATTTACTGCCACAGGGAAGTTTTAGAGACTTTAAGATACTCTTTATCTTAAGACCAGTTAATTACAGAGTGACCTCCCTTTGCGATCTATTACTGCAAGGGGAGGTCACATTATAATTTACTAGTCTAAAGGTAAAAATTACTGACTTTACTATGCCAGGTCCAGCTTTATGAGGTGGGGTCACCAGTTCCCCTCCTCACTACATTTGCCTTCCCTAACTCAAGAACAGAGTCAGGTACCCATTTACAACTAGGTAGACTGGACGTGACGCTACCAGGTTTCAATAGGGAACCCGGTAACTTCGCCCTGAGAGAAAAGCGCCCCTGTCTATGTAAATAAACAAGCATGTTAGGGAAACAGCAATGGATAAAAAAAGTTCTGATGCGGAAAGGACATCCAGAGTTTGAGGCTCGTATGACTGACGGTGGTGAAAGCCGAAAGGAAGCACTGGCGTGAAAACTGATGCCTTTATCGCAAATTACCAAACCAGAATTCTGGAAAGTCAGAACTATGAATGAGGCTGGAAAACTGAGGTAGATTACGACAGAAATGAGGAACTAAAGATCACATATCCTAGGAATAAGTGAGAGCAGATGAACCGGGACAAGGAGAATAAAAACAGCGACATGAGAAACAGTACTTTACTCTGATAGAGTGAATGGACAGCACAATAAAGGCATTGCCATTGTTCTAGATAAAGGAATGGAAACCCATCAACAACAGACTGATAAGAACAAGACTGAGAGGGAGATTCACCAACACCACAATAATACAATGCTATGCACCAACAAATGACCGCGATGAAGAGGTCAAGGATGAATTCTATCAACAGCTACAAAAGGAAATGGAAACCGCACCTAGATATGATCTTATCACCGTAATGGGAGACCTCAATGCAAAAACTGGAACACACAATACATATAATGAAAGAGTAATGGGGAAATGCAGCAGAGGAACAGAAAATGAGAATGAGGATAAACTCATAAGCTTCTGCAGCATTAGCAACTAGGTCATTGGGGGAACACTTTTTGCACACAAAGAATTTCACAAATTAACATGGGAATCACCAAACGGCCGGGACAGAAACCAGATAGACCACATTATGATCACTGGTAGATGGAGGTATTCATTACAAGATGTGAAAGTAAGAAGAGGTGCACATATGGGAAACGAGCACCACTTAGTAGTAGCAAGACTGAAGGTGAAACTCAGAACTACTGGACCAATTGTAACTAAACAGAAAAGATATGACCATCTTACCAGAAAAGCTTGTGTGGTTGATATAAAGAGATGATATCAAATTGCCAATAGCCAGGAAAAGACAGTAACTGAAGACGTTGACCAGAAATTCAACAATTTATAAGGAAAGCAGCAAATCATACTTGTGATTCCAGCAAAGGAAGAGACAAGATTGGATAACACCAGAAACATTAAACACCATAGCAATGTGAAAAGAAATGAAAAAGAATAGAAGCAAAGTCCCCCAGGTTAAAGGAAATATATAGTGAACAGTAAAGTCAGCTGGACAAGGAAGCAAAACGTCAAACCCGAGCCAACAAAAAGAAATTCCTAGACAATCTTACAAACATATGAAGAGTGTCGTCGACCAGGGACTGGAATAACCTGAATGCTCCTGAGCCGACCCAGCTCTAATGGGTACTCTCCGAAGATGGCGAGTATCTGTCTGAATGGCGAGAGGACACCTGTCAGCGTACAGGGAAAACAGGACTTACGTAAAATCAGTCTCAGGTTAGACATACTTAAAAAAAAAAAAAAAAAAAAAAACTCAAACTTTCAAATATCATAACTTGTGGGAATATTTTTGCATGTTACTTGCCACCAAACGTAATATCATTGATTCAACACATGGATCAAGGAGTCGTTAGGAACTTGAAATGTCATTATAAAAATGATTTTATAATGAAAATGTTGAATAAGGATGTCGACCCTACAGAATTTCAATGCAATTTTACAATTAAAGATGCAATATTTTCACTTGCGATGGCATAGAACGCAGTCAAGCTAGTAACTCTTTTAAGAGCGTGGCGAAGGTTTTCGTCTGCCATCACTGGTGTCAATACCTTGTCGAGGTATGGCGGCTTGCGTACCCTGATTACCCCCAGAGCTATGCCAGTGGGAGTTTTACTCCTGGAAGGTTCTACCAAGCTGGACAGGTTTGCGCGGGCAGGGGTCAGACGAAAGCAGACACCCTGGTCCTCCAGGTTGGGGGTTTTAGCATAGGGCCGACACCCCTGTCTATGTAAAAAAAAATTGAAGTTACGGAAACAACAACGAATAAACAAACTTTGCTGCGGGACGGACATCCGGAGTCTGAGGCTCGTATGACTGTCAGTGGTGAAAGCCGAAAGGAAGCCACTGACACGAGAACGGACGTCCTGACCGCAAAACATGAAAAACAACCTGGCGGAGGACTGTGGAGGCAGAGATGCAAAGAATGAACCAGAGCTGGAGCACTGCACAAAGGATGGCCACCAACCGAGGAAAGTGGAAGTAGTTTGTTGCTGCCCTACAAGACGCACCAGGCGTGATGGCCACTGACTGCTTTGACAGTCTGCGGTTAAGGATCAAAGAAGAAGAGAGAAAAGCGCTCTAACCACTTAACAAATCAGACACCCCAGTTAAGGATACAAAACCAATATTTACATCCTAGAATAAAAACGCCACGAAAAAGTTTTTAATAATAATAGATCACTTACAATCTCATTTCCCTGATGAAGTCATCATGTTCTAAATTACTAGTATCTCCATTTGCATCAATATCTGTAGACGGGGCAGGATCATTGGTCAAGTCTAGTCTTTCAATCCATTTCATGTTACTAAGGGAGAACTCTTTAATTTTGTCAGCCATGCCTTCCTGGAGATTGATTCAGCATAAGTTTATTATCATTCGATTGAAAAAAACAAAAGGTCTAAATACAATGCATATAATAGAGCAGTGTTTTCTCAGAGAACACCCCCCCCCCCCCCCCCCCCCCTCACAGTGTTCTGTGCAGCTTTAAATCAGGAATGCTTGAAGTTTTGTACCATTATTTTAAACCATAATTTATTATAACTTAAAACTATCAGTAACTGTCCATAGTATTCTTTTCATTCAATAGTGTACTTCAATATATGCTGTACACTTATAACCAAACGATAGATGTGGCCATTTCACTTTGCCAACTTCAAAGAACAGAAAATGTAAAAACATCAGACATGCAATATGGTACTGCAATATGACAGTTTAGATCTAAGTGTTCTCTTTGCACCAAGGGTTGACTATAACAAGTCTCTAACATTGTTGTACACTCTAAGATTGTTGTACACTCTAAGATTGCTGTACACTCTAACAATAATTTTCCTCTTGTTTTTTTCCCATTTACATGGTTGATTTCCTCCTACTTGTTACCCACAAGCTTTCCATTTATTAAAGTATTTCAAAAAAAAAAAAAGAAGAAAAAACACGTGAACGTCTTTTTCTTTTTATACAACAAAAATATCTCCAAGAAAATGTTTTCATTGTAACATCACTTCTTCTTCTTTGATCCTTAGCCGCCGACCGTCAAAGCAGTCAGTGGCCATCACGCTTAGTGGCGTCTTGTAGGGCAACAACAAATTGATTCCACTTTGCTCGGTCGGTGGCCATCCTTCGTACAGTGCCCCAACTCTGGTTCATTCTTTGCATCTCAGCCTCCACAGTCCTCCGCCAAGTTGTTTTTGGTCGGCCTCTCTTATGTTTTCCTTCAGGGGTCCATAGCATAGATGTTCTTGTGATGGCATCGGGGTCTCTTCTGAGGACATGGCCAACCCAGCTCCAGCGTCTGCCAGCTATGATGGTGTGCATGTCCTCTTGCTTGCTCCGAGTAAGCAGATCTTGGTTGGTGATGGTATTCGGCCAAAAGATTCGGTGAATTTTTCTTAGACATGTGTGAAAAGAGGACAATTTCGACGTTTCCTTCTCTGTAACTCTCCAGCTTTCTGCACCATAGAGAAGCACAGAAAGCACACAGCTCTGATATAATCCTAATTGTGTGCTTGTGCTGTATTGAGAGGACTTCGAGATGTTGTTTATGCTAAAAAAGGCTGTTCTTGCTTTGTTCATTCTGTTGTTGATGTCTTTGCTTGCCCCGCCGTCTGGTGTTACTATGCATCCTAGGTATGTGAAGGTGTCTGTCTGTACCAGTTGCTGATTCCTTACTGATATGGGCTCAGGGTTGCTCACATTGAGCGTCAAGACCTCTGACTTCTTTAAATTGATGTTTAAGCCCACCTGCTGGCTATACTTATTAAGTCTATCTGTTTTTTCCTGGATGTGTTGATGTGAATGTTTTAGCAGTGCAATGTCATCTGCATATTCCAGATCTTCCAATGTAGAAAATGAAGTCCATCTTATTCCTCTTGGACTGCCCTCTGTTGTCTGGCGCATCACCCAGTCTATGACTGTTAAAAATAGAGTGGTTGATAAGGGGCATCCCTGTCGTATTCCTGTCTTCACCTCAAAGGTTAGGTTGCTCTGCCCAACATTACACGTAAAGTTGGCATAGAGGCTTTTTAGCATAATACTATAATCGTCAGTAATTAACATGTCCTCAGGGAAAAATATCTAATAAGTCCTCAGGTGACCCTATCTCATAAATCCTCAGATGAATGTATGTAATACGTCCTCATGTGGATATATGTCCTCAGATGAACCTATCAGGTGCATACATAATTCGTAAGTAGTAACCAGAACTAAATAGCTCATACCTTGTTATTGATGAATGTCTTCTTCTGCTCCTCTACTATAAGACCAGGTTTAATCTTTCCCACCGCAAGAGCTTCCTGAAGCTGTGAATACAAACGGACAAACTTCAAATAGACTATTATATCAGGGTACAAAAAGTGTCTAGCCAGAAGAAATACCAGCAGATTGAAATTTAAACAGAATCACCCTTGAGAGATTAAAAGTCCCTAGACAAGCAACTGAGAGATGAACAAGCAGGTTTTCGACAAAACATATCCTGTACAGACCAGATTGCCACATTGAGAATAATAGTTGTACAAAGTCTGGAATGGAATTCACTGCTATACATCAGATTTGTGGACTATGAAAAGGCATTTGACAGCGTAGACATAGAATCACTCTGGAAATTGATGAGGCACTATGGAGTTCCCATGAAGATCATTAACTTAATAAAGAAGACATGACATGCAGAGTTCTTCATAAAGGACAACTTACAGAACTGTTTAGGATTAGAACGGGAGTGAGAGAGAGATGCCTCTTGTCTCCATTTCTTTTCTTACTAGCAATAGATTGGGTTTTGAAAACATCGACATCACACAACAGAAATGGAATCCAGTGGAATCTGACTAAACAGCTTGATGATCTAGATTTTGCAGATGACTTGGCTCTTCTGTCCCATAACCATAATCAGATGCAAGACTAAATGAAAATTCTTGATGAGAGGTCACAACAAGTGGGCCTGAAAATATACAGGGAAAAGACAAAGATTATGAGAATAAATGCAAGAAATGATACAAGGTTGAACTTGAAGAAACACCACTAAAAGATGTAGAATCTTACACATATCTTAGCAGTAATATAGACAAAGTTGGTGGGACAGAGAGGGATATCAAAATAAGAATACAAAAAGCAAGAGGAGTTTTCATTGCATTGGGAAACATATGGAGATCAAGAGATATCAAGTCCAACACGAAAATAAGAATCTTCAACTCAAATGTCAAGTCAGTCTTATTGTATGGCTCTGAGACATAGAGAACAACAAAAACAACAACCAAAAAGCTAGACTTTTATAAACGGGTGCTTGCGTAGAATAGAAGGACCTGAAATGGTATGACAAAGTCACAAATGTGGAATTGATGACAAGAACCAGACAAGTGCCAGTAGAACAAGAGTTGAGAAGAAGACACTGGCAATGGATGAGGAAACCTGTTGATAACATTACAAGGCAGTCCTTGTTCTGGAATCCACCAGGAAAGAGAGGCAGAGGTAGACCAAAAAACACAGAAGAGAGCTGGATACAGAGGTGAAAATGATGAGGAAAACATGGAAAGAACTTGAGCGGATGGCACAGGACAGGAAGACTTGGCATGTGTTTGTTGAAGGCCTATGCTCCTTGGGGAGCTAAAGGGTATTGATGATAACAACTGAGGTTTAAAGATGTGTGCAAGAGAGATATGAAGGCACTGGACATAAATCCAGCAATCTGGGAGGATTAAGCTGCTGATCACATCAAGTGGCAATGCTCCCTACGGTGCCACTTCAGATTGGGTGAAAAGGCCTTATAACAAGCAGAAGAGAAAAAGAACACGGTGAAAGGAACACCAGGAAAAAAATAACAGCTGTAGGTCATCACCTTACGGGTGCCATACCATAGTCAGTTATAACTGAAGGAGGCTATTATTATTAAAGAAACCATTACTGCAAGAGCATATAAATGCTTTCGTGCAGGTTTCCTGCATGTAGACCAGCTGCAATGTTAACTACACAAGGTGCAAACAGGGAAAAGAAGAGTACATGAGGATATGTGAATGGAAGAAAGAAACATTGATACAAATTTAAGAAGAAATCATCAGCAGTGGAATGCTCAGAACAGAAAGGCTCAGCGAAATATAGTTACTGTCTGTGCTCTACTATGAGCAGAAAACAGAGAGGAATTTAATATGACAGGCACTAGGGTAGATTAAAATATAACGAGAGACCCATATATTGGAAATGTCGTGCATCCTGGGACCTTGTTTCAGCAAGAAAAGAATAAAACCACTTCACCCCATCAAATTGACTAACAGCAAGAGTTAGAAACCTTATCATGTCAAACAAACTGTGGTTGAAATGATGAACAGTAAGCTGTCTGTTCAATACTGCCTTAAAAAAAGAGAATTCAGGAGGCGCAGTAATAAGGGGTAAGGGTTAGGAATCCTAAATCTAACTCTAAACCATAACCCTGACGTCCACTTATTTGTATGACATGAAAGAATATCACCCACTGTTTTTCCTTTCAACCCAAGCTGCTATAGAAATCATAACTCAAACAGCATATACAGTCAGCCTACTATGGTACAGCCGCTATCTGCAAGGAGGTTAACTGTAAAAAAATAAACTGCAAAGTTTGAACAACATTTGATAGTATGCTTGCCATCTTGTCACACAACTCACAATCAATAAGTTGTTCAATTCACGCATTTTCGCTCTGATGGGAAACAATGGCAAAAAAAACCTATCTGCTGTTGCCCTAAGACGCCACTAGGCGTAATGGCCACTGACTGCTTTGACGGTCGGTGGCTAAGGACAGAAGAAGAAGAAGAAAGTAGCTGTAGCATCCATATGGATAGTACTGGGCAACATGGCAGACACAGTCTATTGTGTCCTACTTCTACACAAATGTTAATATGCTAGTGTGTTTCAGGAAACCTAAACATAACTTTAACTACTGGTGATATTTAAACTTAATAATTATATATATATATATATATATATATATATATATATATATATATATATATATATATATATATATATATATATATATATATATATATATATATATATATATATATATATATATATATATAATAACAAAACACAGTAAAACTAGGGCTTAGTACAAATTAAAAAAAATTGTTCTGATATGAAACTCTATTCAGAGCGATGCAACAGTAGGCAATCTGATCATCAGAAGGAATCCCCCCGTCAAACAAGTGTTTCGGCCCTTTATTCTCCTTTACACTCTAAGTGGGGCGGGCCCACCTGGGTTATGACTCCCAAGTGTCTCATGTAGAAAATGAACCCACTCCACCTTGGTTGCAGCTTTAAAATCCACAATTCTGCCAGCCGGAGGCAACAGTGAAAGTAACCCTTATGTTGAAAATAAATTATTGGGCCACAGCACATCATGACTAGGGACAGACACTGACCCACATGCGCAAAGCCAACGAGGCTTGAAGCCACTGTGCGCTAGCAACTGAAATCTACTTGCGCCCAACACCACATATAATATATGCCGCGTGTTGCCTGTAAGCCACTGTCCTTTCACCAATTCAACGAAAAACTCAATGTATTGCGGACTTAGAAAAATTTTCAACTTTCCGGATGTTTCCTGTAACGCAGGATAGAGTTTACTGTCCCGAGTTCCATAGCCCATTGCTGTTGTTCCACAGCCAGCATGATGCCTTTTCCGCAGTTTTACTAAGCCTCTTCAGTGCCCTTGTTCTCGACTGTCCCCTCAGCCCCAACAGTTTCAATAAATCATTCACTGATGCAGCCACGAGCCCTCTTGCACCCACCTCAACAGCCATGACCCATGCAGTGAACCCATCGTGCCCAGATCCGCGGCCAGATCACAATACTTGGCTGCTTTGAACAAATGTTGCTCTTCCAATCTGGATTCAAATGGCATGGTCAGTTCAATCAATATAACCTGGTGCGATGATGAAGAATGCAGCACTATATCTGGCCGTCTTCGAGATTTCCTGATACTCTTTGGATGTGCCCCTCGTCCAGGTAAGTCTACCGCCATCTCCTAGTCATTTGCACAGTCAAGGAGAGAAGGTACACTGCTACCTGATTTACTCGGTTTGGGGTGTGCTGACTTTCCTGCTCTCAGAAAGTATGTGTTTGTGGTGTTCGGCCTGACACTGCTATTCGCCTTCATCCTTGCCAGATCTATTGTCGCAGCCAGCTCATTTAGCACTTTGTTGTGGTGCCATGTGTATCGCCCTTGCCCTAATGACACCTTGCAAGCTGAGAGCACATGTTCAAGTGTTTGCCTCTTATGGCACAGCTCATCATCCATCTTTCCCCATCATACAAGGTTTGTAGCCAATGGCAGGAGGTCATACATTGATCTTATAATGAAGCTGAGCCTAAGAGGTACCATATGCCATATATCATTCCATGTCAAGGACCTTTGCAGGGCTCCTTTCCATGTAGTCCATTGGCCTTGTTGGGCCTGCTTCACTGCTTTTTGCAACCTCTTATCATTCTCAGCTCCCCGCATCTTCTGAACTACCATGTCTCTGTGCTCCCTACTTGATGCCTTAGACCACCAGTAGATGCCATGTCTCCATGACCAAATCCCCGTCTATTCATTTGTGTGTATCCGATTACCTTCCTCAGTTTGAGCGACTCTTGGGCAGCATCAACAGCTTCTTCCACTCTCCACTTCCTTCCCGTTTTCAGTGCAGGCTGAATGGACTTAAGCACGTCATCTGCTGACTCGCGTAGCATCATTGCAAGCCTTGTCTTTCCAACTTTGTACTCAACAACTGACTTGAACGGAACTAGTAGTTAGTCCCACTATTTTTCATTTCAACTGGTAATTTGTTCTAACAAGTTTACTTAGGTGACTAAACCGAATGAAAACTCTTGAAGCTAACTTAAAAAAAAAATTAATATTACTTAGGCCTTTGTGTTTAACTTTTAAAAAGCCTATTCTCGATTAGTCTACTGAGGTTATGTAGCCTAGTAAACTAACTTTAAATGGTAAATGTTACCTCTTCGTCCGAATCTGAACTTAAAACAAAAATTAATATTACTTAGGCCTTTGTGTTATAACTGATTCTGTACGCAAGATCTTTTAAAAGACGCACTGGCCGACCGCTGCGACAGCAAGATCTTTTAAAAGACGCTGATTTATTTCGTTGTTTCTTTCTATTCTGATATTTCATACTGCCCGGAATTTATCTCGAACGGAAGTAAACACAAAACTAGGCAAATTTCAACAAGCTTCAACGTCTTTTATTTGCGTTAGAAGGGATTTTTTCACATTTATCTTCATCTTTAATCGTGTTTTGTCGTATCGCCATAATGGCCGAAAAACCCACAGGATATGTTACTAATATGTGAACAAACTGTGTGATCAAACCATAACTTTCTTACTTTTTCTGTGTTTCTAAATGGATTACCTGCACAAAGAGAGCAGTGAAACTGTATTGTGATAACAATTTATGTTACAAGCCTTACGTAGGCCTAAGTCGAAAATTTTTGTTCAAAATTTCAAGTTATCTTTTTTCCGTGTACATGTTATCTGTTATAACATAAACATAACATAAAATTAGCTAGAAAGGCATAGGCCTATGGATTTATATTGTTCATCCAATGTACTTTAATTTGATATATATGTTATAGGCCTACTTAACTCATGATTAGACACACATTGTCAGTAAACGTAAATTATGTATGTGTAAATTTTTGGGGCTTAAAAATAATTCCGTCCAGAGCTGAAAATAATTACGTACGGAAAGAGTTAACTTTAAAAAGGGAGAAAGTGGTATCACATTTGTCAAATCATTGTAAATAGGGACAATCACTTTTTTTTTTTAAATTAATGAAGATAAACAGAAATCCCGTTCAACCTCTGATGGGTTATAATTAGGATATATATTGCCCTCAATTCCAAATAATATGTACAACTGTCGACATGGGAAAGCGGCATCACATTTGAAAATAGGGATACTCACAATTGTGCTTAGGCCTATACGTTAAATAATAAAATAAAAAATAAAAAACAAACAAACAAACAAACAAAATCAAGAAGAAACTATGAACAAGAATAATATTAAAGTGGAGGGGTGTAAAGGCCTGGTGGTTCTTGTTATATAACGGACTTTACCAGATATTTAATTGACTTTCATCCATTTAAAGTCACATGCATTGTAAGAACAGCATCAGACCTTCACATTCCCAGCCACTATATATTAACATGTGTTCGTGTTAGATATTGTTTGACTATATTATGCAGTTCCCTAGGTCTGTCTATTCTCAACACCTCCTCTATATTTATAGGTAAGTTGGATGCCTGCAAATAATCCAATATTGGTATTCTCATTTGGTCATACCTCTTACACTTTAACAAGAAATGTTCTATATTATTGTCTTGAAGACATCCTACACAGTAAGGTTCTTCTATTCTGAAATAGCCTTTTCTCAGCTGTAGTCTGAGAAGTTTCTTATTACTGGGAATTTTCAATTCCCTAGATATCTGACATTTTCTTGTTGGAGCCCTGAACATCTTATATGCATGTCTTCCTTTCAGATTTTTATCCCACTCTGCTTTCCATTCATCAGTTATTAAATCTTTAATTAAGCTCTTAATTTCTGATTTACTCATCCCTACATTTATTAGATTTTTATCAGATCTACCTTTCTTGGCTTCTTTATCTGCCTTTTCATTTCCTTCTATGCCAACATGTGAAGGTATCCAAGCAATTAATACTGAACATCCTCTAGAATATAATCACAATCACAATTATGCTTATACGTTAGATAAATTTAAAAAACAAAACAAAACAAAAAAAAACAAACAAAATCAAGAAGAAACTCTGAACAAGAATAATATTAAAGTGGAGGGGTGTAAAGGCCTGGTGGTTCCAGTTATATAACTGACTTTAACAGATAATTAATTGACTTTCATCTGTTAAAAGTCATACGCATTGTAAGAACAGCATCAGACCTTCACATTCCCAGCCACTATATATTAACATTTGTTCGTGTTAAATATTGTTTGACTATATTATGCAGTTCCCTAGGTCTGTCTATTCTTAACACTTCTTCTATATTTATAGGTAAGTTGGATGCTTGCAAATAATCTAATATTGGTATTTTCATTTGTTTGGCAACAGGTACCTCGTTATCCTTATTTAAACAAGAAATGTTCTAATTTTATTGTCTATGAAGAAATGTCTGCAAGTTTGGTAAAGTTTTCTTGTAACCTACGCATCTGAAACAAATCATGTAACACGTTCTATGGCAAATAAAAATAGAAACATTGTCTTAATAGTTATAAAACAACTTTTAATTACTCTTTTTTTTTTTTGGTATGAATATAATTTAGGATAAAAAAAACCTATACATGTTAATAAAAACGAATATATCTACTCTAAATCCATAATTTTTAACTTTTGTTATAATACACCAATCTGTAAAAGATAATATTTTCAGGGGAAGGGTGTTACCAAGGCCATGGTGTTATCCGTTATCAGTGAAGTCTCCAGGTAGATACTATTTACCGTTGACTTTCACTCAACTTGCCATAAGTCCATTCTTATATTGAAACAAAGAGCAGAGAACCATTTTCAGCAAATAATTTGGTCAAGAAGAATCCCAGAAACCTTCAGGAAAATAGTGAGCGAAATGTTAATCATTCCTTGAATTGCAAAAATTTCACAAGCGGATCATAAACTCCCTAAATCATCGTCACTCCACAGGGGCGGAGAAATATTAGGCCTTGACAACAAACACTTATGCCAAGTCCTCCTTAACACTAAGCCATCAAGTTCTTTCACATTTCCCCAATGTATTCTCCTCATCATTTTGTCATTTTCACCTCGGAGTTTTTCCTCTAACACTCCTTCTTCTTTCAGCGAAGCTCTGTATCCATTCAAATGATTTAAGTTCTATGAAGAGGACCGGAACTCAAGCCAAGTTTATCTATCGTTCATTCTCTTGTTGTGACATCTAGTCATACTTCTAAACAATTGTACAAACCTCTAGTATTTTTCCTGATACCCCCTCTGGTTGGGTTTCTGGTTCTGCTTTGCCAACTGGCATGTTCTGTTGGGTGTCCACGAGGACCTGGACCAAATTGCCTTTATGGTTCCTGCCATTGTAATGCTATTCAACAAGGTTCCCTCATATAGTGTGATATTAAGGTCCCCCTATCCAATTTTCATTTTGTCCAGAGTTCTCTCACTCTTGTTCCACTGCTGTGGTTTGTTTCCGATAACCAATCAATGTCTATTCCAATCTAGTGTGTGGTGCATATCAGCCATTGTTTACCCTCTGTTTCTATGTATTGCGCACTTGTCTAGTCTCTTGTCTCTCCTCTTCATGTTCTAACACAACTCTTCCATGTTGTATAGCTCTTTCCTATCATTTTAATCCCTCTATTCTACGCAAAGCCACCCATTGATAAAGTCTGTAAGCTTTTGAAGGGCGGTTTGTTAGGTCCTTTGTTGTTCTTTGTTCTCGACGAGTGATACAATAGGACTGGCGTTCTCCAGTGAATTCCTATAATTGTTTTAGTGTGCATACATCAATTTTAATCGGTGAAACCCCATTTGTTCTTCTTGATCTTTCCCAAGCATGCAATTTAAGTTCTTACTCACCCCCCTCCACATTTTTTTGTACTGATCTTTCAGAGATAATCACGAGTAATACAGTTGATAGATACTTGTCTTCCCTTATAATGTCTTTCAATTGTTGTGGTGGGTTTCTCTCTCTACCGTGTACATTTCCTCTAACAAATTCATGTAATTGTTGCTCATTAATGTTCCCTGTTATTCCCATGAACTCATTTATGTCACTCCAGGACTTGACTAATATTTTTAAACTTTTAAAACGGCTTGATTCGTCCAGTGATATTATGCAAGATAGATTATTATTAAATTTCAGTGCAAACGGTTGGTGGTGGTTGTATCGCACCTCCTAAACTGAAGTGCTCAGTAGATCACTATTTCTTGCTAAATGTTCTAGTTTCTTGTAAAATGAATTCTAAATTTCTTGTGCACGGTGTTGCATAGCTTGTGAACGATGATCATAGTTGCATCTCTAAAGTGATTATTTGGCTTTTCCACTGATGTTTACCAGTTCCTTCAAGGCTTACGGAGTTCCTGATAGTTTTTTCATCTGTTTGATGTCACCTTCTAAAGTTCCATAAGTTATTTAGCAAGATTCACAGCATTATGTGTACTTGCAACTTTGTCTGCGTTTTATGTTATCTCTATAAGGTCCAAGTATCTTACTCATGGTGAACTACATTATGCAGTTGGCTATAGGAATTCTAGCTGTAACACTGATGATCAAACATAGTAAGAATTTCTTGAGTGATAGTATTCAATTTGCTTCGAATAGTAGTTCATTATGCGATCGGAATTATATTCCTGTTTCTATATTATGATTGCACCTGTGTAATCTATTCACATTGTTTATCGTTTCGTAAGTCACAATGTTAATCTCTTCACTAGGTTATCTATCGCTTCGATCTCTGCATTGTATCTTCTTGAACTGATAAAGCGAAATCATGACAAGTATTATCTGGTTCAAAACAGTAAATTATGCAGTGGATAATGAAAGGTGGTGTTCAATAACGAGGTTTGATATATCCAAAGATCTAGCAGTCTTTGCCAAATTGATATCAAAAAGCATGATGAGATACTAGATCTCTTTAGTTAATCAATCTGTCACTAGACGATTAAATCACCATAGACTCGCCATTATTCCCCATAAATGGGTCTTGTGTTGCATGGATATAAGAAAAAGAAGTAATCCACCCCCCACATCATAGTTCTATATGGGTTGAAAAGTATGAAATATGAGAGCTAGAACTCAGTGTTAGAAATCTAGATATATCCCCCCCCACCCAGCCCCTTAATGATTAGGTACAGTTGATAGCGAAGCTGTCTTCAGGATCCTCCCCCTGACGATCACCCATCTTACTACCAGAGTAATAATATGTTGATATATTACTGCTAGTACTCTTATGCTCCCGATTCCCCATAAAGTCTCCTAAATCCTCCATATATCTAAATATAAAATATCATCTATCCCACCCACCCCAAAAAAAATCATAAATCACCTTAAAATTCAATAAATAAAAAGTTAATCCCCCCCTGTCATCAAAAAAAAAATGTAACCTACCCCCTCAAAACATCTATCCCCACACCCCCAACCCCTACAACAAAAACAATGTATCCCAATATAAAGAAAAAAAATCAAAATTTTTACAACTAATCCACTAAATATCCCAAAAAAAATTAAAATAAAAAAAATCAGGGGGAAAAGCAAAAAAATAATAATTCCCAATCTCCCAATGTCCACGGATATAAATTGTATCCCCTGTCCCATAATGATGAGATAAAAATCCTTTACTATGCTAAATCCCACTTAAACTAAAGGCGACCCCCCCCTATCCCATAAAATCCCAGGAGATCCCATCCCGCTCAACCCCAATGATCCAGAATATCTGTAAAACCTAAAAGTTATAGTGCAAAATCCAAAAAAAATAAATCAGCCCCTATAATCCTTGAATCAGCACACTTTAAAATCGGAGTCAAAAAAAAATCTAAAAAAATCTAGGTTTTATCCAAAAAAAAAAAATCAATCTCATCTCCCCCACCAATACCCACGGAACCCACCCCCACAAATCACGCCCCAATAATAATGTAAGCTAAATATTTAGATCCCCAAAAAGTTAAAAATCCTCCCCCCCCCCCCCATAAACCCCCAAACAAAAAATATATATAATAATACAAAACAAATATTATAATTTAATTTAATTTTATAACTATAAAATATAATTTCACTTAATATAAATCACCCTCCCCCCTCCACATATTCTATCCGCAATATGTTTTATAACCAATTGGATGTAATCCCAACTATCTTCCCAATTAGTAGGAAAAAATATTTTACTTGGTTATATCCCAACCATCGTTTTTGACATCTCAAAGCAGTCCCCCCTTTCTAAAACCTAACCAGCACACCCCCCCCCCTAGCATTATCGTTGCTGAAATTTGTTAAACTATCTTTCTGAAATACATTAGAGTCAGAAAATTCAGAGGTTTGTAAAAATCCTCGTGAGAATGGAACCCGACAAATGCGCGCCTGTAATAATAGAAGACTTTTTTTTTGGTAATTTCCTATCTTTCGTACCTTTTTGCTCCGCAGTGAATATGTATAGTTAGGTGTTGTTTCGTAGCGGTTAGGATTAGGATTAGGGTTTGTATTAGGGTTAGTGTTAACCATAATACTAACTGCTACGAAACAAGACCTAACTCAACAAAATATTCACTGCGGACCTTTAACGAAAGATAGGAAATTACCCTTTTTTTTTTCTTTTTTTAAGAGTGTTTTTTTTTAATGAAGAAGAAAAATATCCCGTTCAACCTCTGATGGGTTATAATTAGTGTATATATATATATATATATATATATATATATATATATATATATATATATATATATATATATATATATATATATATATATATTGCCACTAATTCAAGAAATTCTTCTGTCAAGTTGTTAATAAGGGGGAGGAGGATGGAAAAGCCTGTGGTGACACCCAATTGACTATTAATATGTCTTCTTCAATGTGCATTACGAGAACTTCACCAGACCCTACCGTCATTTTTGTCGGTTCCAGTAAATGTAAATCTATTTTATATTTTTGATGGTCGAAGGTACAGAACTCTATGTTAACTCACTGACACAGGTTGATTAGGGGTTACCTTCCCTGTGTTTATTCTTTCTTAAGACGGGATAGTTAACTGTTTTCAAATCTGTTCTGTCTACGCATGCGCTAGCTTTTAGCGCGAACCGAACAGACTTCCGTCTGAGAGTTATGAGCTGGTTTCTGCCGGACGAAGATGTCCGTTGTGTCTTCTCTGCATTATCTGGGGAAAAGATAGTCTTGTCATATTAGTGATTCCCCAGAGTTATTCTGTTCGTCTGGAATGACGACAGGTGTTATTTGTGTTGTGTTTGGAATTCTGTCCAAGGTAAAATTACTTTATTATTACGCAAAGTTTGCAGAACATTTAGTTTGAACCTGTGAGTAGCGCTCACAGTTCTTGGGATCCAGAGTCCATTATGTGTGCTTGACGTAGCCAGTTAGGTCTATTCGTTCCTGGCAAAGGGGCGACCGACCCCAACCAGGCGCGTCCACGGGTGGCGGATAGTGGAACGACCTCCAGATATGGTGTGTCAGCTGCGAATAAAGTCAGCATAGCTGGACGAATAAGCAGTCGCGGACCAAACGGCGATGTCCTCCCAGCAGGACGGGGAAGGGTAACAGGTGGCACTGATACCCCCACTGAAATCCCCCATATGTCCTACGACGGGTGCATCAAGCGAGTAAGAGCCGCTATAAGCTCTAGCCACGGGGAAGGTAAACCTCGGTAAACAAACCAATCTGCTGCCTTGCAGCTACCACCGGGAGATGGAAAGGCTATGGGAGACAACCCTGAACAACAAACACAACCCGGCCTGCCGAAGACGGAGTGTGTTAGCTACGGCGCAGACACCGGGAAAAATTAGGACACACACGCTTTTGCGGTATGGAGTCATGCGACAATCTCGACTTACGTCATGGCGTCGCTCCTATCAGCTACAACCGGGGAGGAGCGGAGCCGGGCCCCTAGCCTCGAAAGGGCCCACCCAAGCAACCGGTGCCTTTGCCAACCAAATGGTCGGGGGAAGGCAAAGTAGAGCAACTGACCAACCAAACCCACTATCTTACAGTCGCTCAATAGAATGCAGAAGGAGTGAGGAACAAGAAACCGGAGTTACAAGAATTCCTCAGGGAAAATAACATTGATATAATCTGCATCCAAGAAACTCACCTAAAAGATACCCAACGATTCTTTGTACGTGGATACCAATCCTTCCGCCAAGATAGGGCAAAAAAGAACTAAGGGAGGAATCCTCACACTGATTAAAACCTCAATCCCAGCAGTAGAGACACACAGATCTGGTGAGGATGAACTTGAATACATAACAGTCCAACTACTGCTGCCCAGTGGAGACTTAATGATCACAAACTGCTACAGCCCTCCAACCACAACTCTGGAGCTACACAAAGTGAAGCTTGCAGCATCGAGACACCTCATTATGGGTGACTTCAATAGCCACTCACCCAGCTGGGGCTATAACGCAACAGATCCAAGAGGAGAAGAGGTGGAAGATTGGATGGTAGAGAATAAACTAATTCTAATAAACCAACCAGAGGATAAGCCCACCTTCTATTCCAGAGTATGGAAAACAACGAGCACACCAGATCTTGCTATGGCTACAGATGACATACATCGACTCACCACCAGAACAGTAAATACTCAACTTGGGGGAAGTGACCATGTACCAGTCACATTACAGATATCTGAGATAAGAAGTGCAGGAGAAATCAATATGTCTCCTAGCTGGAATTTCAAAAAAGCAAACTGGGGATTTTTTAAAGAACAAGCCGACAATTTCTGTCAGAACATTGCCCACTCAAATAACATCAATAAAAACATCTCCAACATCAGTGAGGCAATCATCCAAGCAGCAAAGAAGTCAATTCCACGAGGTAAACGACGAGACTACAAACCATACTGGAGTGACAACCTGGGAAAACTCCATAGTGAATTAAATAAAGCACGGGAAACTATGGAGCAAAATCCCACATTAGAGAACACACAGAGGCACAACAGCATAAAACAAGCCTTCAATGAACAAAAGAAAGCTGAAATCCAAAGGAGCTGGCACCAGAAGACCAGCAGTCTCAACATGGAAAAGGACTCAAGCAAGCTATGGAATCTGACAAGAGTACTAAATGAAGAAACAACAACCAGCTACTGTAAGACTCGTCAAGGAAAATGAAAAATACCACACAGGAAAGATGGCAGCAAACATCCTGGCAGATTTCTACAAGGAAGAAAGCACCACATCACTTTCACATGCACGGATCAAAGAAGTACGTAAGGAAGTAAAAGAAAAACTGATGCACTAAACCCCAGATATCTGCATGAAGTCACCCCTTACTATGATAGACCTCAGTGCTGCCATAACAAGACTAAAGAACAGAAAAGCTCCAGGAAAAGATGGCATCACAAAAATGATATGATCAAGAACCTTGGACCTGTAGCCAGGAACAAGCTCCTCCTAATCTTCAATCAATCATGGAGTACTGGAAAATTTCCAGATCAATGGCGAGAAGCAATCATTGTTCCCATCAGAAAGAAACAAAAGGAGAAAACAAGCAAGTCCAGCTACCGACCAGTTAGCCTACTGAGCTGTCTGGGTAAGGTAATGGAAAGAATGGTGAACTCAAGATTACTGAAACATCTGGAAAAAAACCATCTGCTTGATAACACACAGTCAGCATTTAGGAAAAATCGCAGCACCGAAGACCAACTAGTATATCTAGCCCAGGAAGTAGAAAATGCTTTTCAGGAGAAAAAGAAAGTGCTGGCGGTTTTTGTAGACTTGACAAAAGCTTTTGATAAGGTATGGAAAGAAGGACTCCTCCTTAAGATGCTCAACAGCAAAATTGAAGGGAGAATGTTCAACTGATACGGGACTTTCTTCGATACCGCACAGCAAGAGTAAAACTTGACGGGAAACTGAGCCATCGCGTCACTCTACAACAGGGTGTGCCACAAGGAGGAGTTATCTCCCCCACACTTTTTTATCATATATATAAATGATATTGCAGAGAAACTGTCCGGGCATATCTCCAGGGCTCTCCATGCTGATGATTTTTGCTGCCTGGTGTGCTGCTGAACATTTGCCTACTGCGAAGTTTTCAGGATGCAAGCAGCGCTAAATACCATCGGTAAATGGGCATCAGATTGGGGAGTACAGATAAACCTCTCCAAGACAGTAGCAACCTGCTTCTCTCTGTCAAATCGCCGAGAAACGATCAAACTGCAGCTAAATGGAAGTGAACTTCCAATCGAGGAAAACCCAACATACCTAGGAGTCAAGTTGGATAAGAGACTCACCTGGAAGCCGCACATAAAAGCATAAGAACAGAGAGCAATAAGAAAGCTCTCTATTATGAAGAAAACTGGCTGGCACAAGTTGGGGGCAAATACCAACATACTTAAAAAAGTCTATACAGGCACAGTCAGACCTGTACTTGAATATGGCATGTCAGCCTGGGCCACAGCATCTAAAACAAACACAGAATGTCTAGGGAAAGTGCAAAATTCAGGCCTTAGGCTAATCACTGGAGGGATGAAGACTTCTCCAATCCAGGCAATGGCGATACACCAACATCCGCTCTCTTGATGACAGACGTGAGGAAAAGGTATTCACTCACAGTGAGAAGCTTCTACGAATGCCAAGTCATCCAATGCATGCCAAACTCCATAGTGTGACAAAGAACAGGCTGAAAAGAACCAGCTTCCTAAACATCTCCAAACATCTGCATCGATGCCATGAAAGACCTCCTCCCAAATCGATCTACTGAGATTGAAATGTTAATTGATTACGAGAGGAGCCAGACGACTGCCATGGAAATATACCTATCATCACAGAAGTCCCTGAAATAAAAAAGAAAAGCCACCTGACCCCCTCAACAACTAAAAACTTTGGCTCAAGAAATGATTGAAGAAAAGTACAACCCGAAGGAGTGGACACATGCATACACAGATGGATCTGCTGAGGGGGGCAGTAAAAGAACGGTGGAGGAGGCATTTTTTTATAAGATTCCTAAATGGAAAGATCATCCGAAAGGCCTTCCCAACTGGAAAGATCCTCCTCCAATTTTAGGGCAGAAGCTATGGCACTACTGCAAGCCCTGAAGAATCCTCACCAGACCTGACCTTGAACAGCACCACAAGCTAAGATAGTAATCTTCACTGACTGCAGATCAATTACTTGAATCAATACAAAACACCAGAAATGATAACATGATGAATGAGATCAGATCTGAGCTTAACATCATCCAAAGGTCATCAACCATTGCCCTTCAGTGGTTACCTGCCCATTGTGGAATCGCTGGTAATGAGAAAGCAGATGCTCTATCAAGAAGCGGCAGTAAAATGGAACAATACAGCCACCCATTGCCCTATCGGGAAGCAAAAACCATCATCCACAACAAGTACAAAAATCAGTGGAAGGAGGAAGGGGATATATACAGCAGAGATGACCCAATCCACCACCTAAACAGACACCAACAGACGACAATTTTCCGCCTGAGAACTGGACACTGCAGATTACTTGGACATCTCTATCGCCTCAAGATATCCCACACGAATGAATGCCCTTGTGGAACTGATATCCAGACTCCAGAACACATTCTCCAGAACTGTCCAACCCATGATAAATTGCGACGTGCGACCTGGCCAAAGGGTGATGAGCTCCAGCAGAAGCTATGGGGCTGCCGCGCCGACCTGGAAAAGACTGTGGACTTCGTCCTGGCGACAGGCCTGCAGATTTAGCATGACTACAAACCGAACGCAGAAGAAGAAGAAGAAGGTCTATTCGTTGAAGTACTTTATAGAAGCACAATAACCATATATTGTTATGAAACCCGCAGGATGGCGGTACGTTTCAGCATGAAAGATATTACATGCCTATGGAAAAATGTACAGTTGTTTATCAACCATTATAAGGCCCGTCATTACGGCCTATAATTTTGAGCAGAAGAAGAAGTACCTGAAAGGTGAAACCAGATGAAGTCTTGACATTATTATCAAGTTCACAGACTTCCATATTAAAACTATATTTGTTTAAGGACTACCTGACGCGTTCAGTCAGAGGCCCTGAGCTCCAGTTGGAAAAGAATGGGTTGTCAAGCCAGCGTTATTAGCATCATACCTACGAGCTATACGGAACTGATTTTTTTTTTTTTTTTTTTTTGCGTTCGCCCGCTAATACTCGAGGCGAAATCTCAGGTTATTATTTTTTTATATCTAACCTGACATTGATTTTACGTGAGTATCCCTTTATTTCTTGTACAGAGACAGGTGTCCCTCGCCATTCAGGCAAATACTCGCCGATTTCGGAGGTACCCATTGCAGCTGGGTCGGCTCAGGAGCCGCCAGTCCCTGGTCGACGACACTCCTTCAAATGTCCTCGCCAGGTCTCGAGTTAATCCAGTCCAAATCCCGGTCGACGAAAAATCCTCAAATGCCGTCGCCCGGGTTTGATCCTGAATCACCCGGTCGCCAGAGCGGTGTTGTAACCACTACGCTAGCGCGGCTCCCCTACGGAACGGATAATGTTCTATGTTCCTAATTATTACCACCTATGAACAGTAGTTAAAGGACAGACCATTGTCGATAACGTCCTTATAGATGAGTGGTTCAAGCTTTATTTACCAGATGTTTTGCCAGTCATATCCAATATACATGATGTGTCTTGATTCTCGTCCATTTGACTGTACCTGTTGATGTCACTGTGTCACGAAATTAAATGGTTGAAAGTTCCAGCAGTTTTCTACAATTACTGATGTGGTAAAGTGGGATGATATAAATATTTATAGGGGACTTAGTGTACTGACTGAGATCAGCTGTGAAGGTATCTGTATCTAATAAGTGTGGTGTGTTACAGATGACCTTACTTTGCTACCACATTTAGACCTCAGTCAGACTTATTCTGGAATATTGTGATGACTACGTTGAATGTCTAGGGTTATGATAGTGATGAAGTGTATGTTCACAACAACCAACAGACAGATAAACAATTTAATTTAATCCACAATACTTTACAACACTGTGACACTCACATACATAGAACACTCTATAAGACTATCTTACTAAGTCAAGTGTTAACTTTTAAAATATGTATTAATTCCTTTCAATAATAGATATCCTGATTCAACTACAAAGTGAACCAGGAATCACAATCAATTGTAATCACAAGTTGTATGTACACAATTTATAGATAGGATCTTTGTATTGACATATATTATTATTACAATATGTGTGTAAGTTGTGATGTAGTACAATGAGGTAATACTGGCTCTTCAAGCTAGGTTGTTGTTTGTCATCATGACTTCATGTGTTTGTTTCTGGTGGAAATAATATTGGAAAAGTTCACAGTTTCTTTTATTTGAAACAAATAACTGTCCCTCTTGATTTAATGTACAGTCAATTTTAGAGGGGGGGTATACACAAGATTGAGCTGCTCTGGCCAACGAAATCTTAACTTCTGTGTGGGCGGCAGGAAAACTGTCTCCTCTGCTCGCTTGCTTCACAGTTTTCTTGAGAAACAACACTGGTCGATATCTTGACCAAGGAGTATGCTACCAGCCTCTGGATTCAGCAAAACTCAGACCAGGTGCTGCTTTAATACTTTAGTACCACGGTCCCTGAAATAAGAAGGTTGTACCTCCTACTTCAGAACTAATTTATAATCTATTTCCACACTGAAGCACAATACATAACAAACACAGAGTTCAGCGCTGTAGGCCAACTGCTAGCTTCTCATGTAACAATATACACCAGTATTCCTCTCCCTAATGGTAACAACGCCTCTGCAATTCCAGCATTATTTCCTTCTATTCAATAAGATAGGTGTCATAGTACTATTTGGCAATCCCATATATGCCTATACAGTTATACTCCTCTCCGACAATTTTTTTTCATGGTGAAGCAATATCTAGGCTTTGCCTCATGTTTGTTACTGAACCACACACATACAGACATAAATTTATCAATTCACATTCAATTTTCATCTAAAAGAGATCAAATATGTCTAGCTTACCACAATTCAAGGAAATATTAAACAAGTACGTTGACTGGCGATGAGTTATGGCACAATTCCGATCTGCCTCTGTCCCAGGCTTTTATTAGAAAAATATGAGCTGGTTCTCAACGCACTTGCTTCTACAAAGTTTATTTTCAAAAAAGTGGCCCTGAACTGACGCTCCTAATTGACTATATCAAATGGTCTAACCAATGAGACCATGTTTACAAAAGCATTTGAAAAAATGTACCCTTCCTACCGTTTCCATTAACAACCAAAAATAGTATTTGCAGTCGACTAATCATGTTTCGCCTTACATATTATTCTAGCCAATCAAATCGGATCTAACGTGGTGGCCTCATTTCCCCTAAAGCAGTGTCCAAACACGCCATTATGAGCAAATATGATCCTGTGTTGTCAGACAACACCACTATAGTATTTTGGCTATAATTTGTTAATTACTAGACTATTTGCTTAACACCTAACATATTCTTTGTCAGCAAGTCCTAAGGCACCCAAATATATAAGTTTAATGGAGCCAAGTGGCTTCGTTCAAAATATGTATTTTCTTCTACCACCCGTTCACTTCTATACGATGGGGTGTCTTCTGTACTGTCAGGCTAATGTCAGGATTTCAGACGTAAAACAGTATTGTGTCATGTTTCCTAATAAGCATTAAACATGTTTTTTTAAAACCTTACCTCGTATTGGTAGTGTTTTTTGTCACTGTTTATTTGAAAAAAAATCTAGCCTGCATGCCTTTCGCGTGGGGTGGCATTAATTTTATCGCGCGAGACGACGTGGTAGTATTGCATGCGTTCCTCCGTACATCTCTCTCTCTCTCTCTCTCTCTCTCTCTCTCTCTCTCTTCTAAGCCCGTCTGTCTTTTCGTTTACGTAGTGTATAATGACATTAATGTAATATTAAATCTAGGTCATTACGCAGTGTGCGTATCTCAAGGTTTTCTAAGAAACACAGTACCAGTTTTATTTTTAGAAACGCGTGTATTTGATGCAGTAGGCTTTACTAGCAAACGTGAAAGCGTTACAATTATGCAGACGAAGTAGAAAAAGGGGATTTCTTGTTTAACTAGCATGACGTTCTATAATACAGGCGTACGCTATTGTGACCGCACTGTTCTTTTACCATTCTTCTTTCCTTTTATTGAATTAATTCGTTAGGCTTTACATTTACTTTTTAATTTATATATGTGGATTAGAATTTCTCACGACAAATTCTCCCCACTTAAAACAGACATTATATGTCAGTCTATAATTCTATATACACATAGAGAAATTTAATATTATTCCTGGGGCTTACGGTGATTCTCATCACACGGATGGCGGCTTAGAAAATCCGCACCCAGGTTAGTTTTTCCAGAAATATATTTTAATGATGAAAGTGGTTCCTTTTTCATCTCCATTGCAACAGACAAGGTCAACAAGTGTGTCTCTTCCTGATTTTCTCTTTCCAAATATTTCTTCAGGAGATTCACATGATAGATTTTTTCTTTCCCCTTCTTATCTATCTTATAATTTGTTCTAGACACCTTCTCTAGAACTGTATATGGACCTTGCCATCCAATTTGTAACTTATTCTGACTACCGGGTAGAAGAAGCAGTACCTTCTCTCCCACAGCCAACTCTCTGTCTTTAGCTTTCCTATTGTAATAGGCAGCATGTTTTTTCCTGGCTTGTCTCAAATTTTCATTGGCAAGTTTCCAGCCAGTTTTTAAACGAGTGGTCAGCTCATTCACATATTGGTATGAGGATGTAATATTTTCCTCTGCCTTTTCATCAGTCCACGTTCTTAACAGAGCTTCGAGTGGACCTTTTATTGGCCTTCCAAAAAATAATGTTGCCGGGGCCATACCGGTTGAACTATGGGGTACCTCCCGATAAACAAAGAGGGCGGCGTGAAGGTACTGGTCCCATGTATCTGGTTTTTCATGTGCCAGCTTTCTCAGGATTGACATCAACGTACCATTAAATCTTTCCACTTGGCCGTTCCCTTGGGGATGGTACAGACTACAATGGAAGTGTTTGGCCTGGAAGATCCTGAAAACTTCTTCTGTTAGTTTCCCCGTGAACTGAGAGCCATTATCAGTCAAGATTTGGTTGGGAAAGCCTAACCTTGTGAAAATTGTGAGTAATGCCTCTGCCACATGTTTAGAGTCAATGGATGACAGGGCTACCGCCTCTCCCCACATAGAACAGGTGTCCACCAGAGTCAGAATGTAGCTGTTCCTCCTCTTGGTTCGAGTGAGAGGTCCCACAATGTCCACGGCAACTCTCTCAAAGGGTGTTCCCACTGTGGGCATTTCCCCTAGAGTTGCTGGTGCAGTCCAATGCTTAGGTGCTACTCGTTGGCACTTTGGACAGGATTTTACATATCGTTTGATATCTTCAGTTATCCCTGGCCAGAAATAGTGACAAGCTATACGCTGTCCTGTTGCGCTGATCCCCATATGACCACTGAAGGGAATCGCATGCCCTAGTTCCAACACTTTAGTCCTATATGAAGTGGGAAGGACCAGCTGTCCGTGACCATTGGATTCAGATCCAGCCTTCCTATAAATCAACTTGTTCTTCATATAATATTCTCCCTTGTCTGGAGGTGTATGAGATTTGGGCAACTTCTTGAAACACGGCTTGAGTGTTTTGTCCTCCGCCTGTGCCTTCCTCATCTCATCTGGATGAGTATTTATTGGATTTTCCTCCTCCTGTTTAGACTGTGATCTGGTCTGCACCGTTGCCAATATCACAGGTCTCTTGGGATTCCCCAGGAAGACATATCTACACCCCAATATCAGAGGGTAGATTGGTTCATTTATCACTGCTGCTTTGATTATTCCCTCCACATATCGCGTTTTCACATGTATCTTAGCGATAGGGAGTGTCATGGTCGCTACTTCCTTGGTTGCAGCTTGAATTTCCACTGTTTCTGTGGTGTATTGATCTGCTTGCACCAGGTGAGAACTCACAACTGAATCATAATCTAAACCTGTATCATATAAGCACCTTATGGTGACACCATTACAGATTACATCTTCACACACTGGGGGGTGGTACGGTTCCTGTAGTTTCTCAGGTTTGACCTTTGTTCCCTTCTTCCCAGATTTCATAGCAGCAAAACGAGGAGTTTTATTCCTACAATTTTCAGTGGTATGATTGTTCATCTTACACTTTGTACACCACTTCCTTCCTTGGTTGAAAGATTTTCTTTCATCATATTTCCTTTCATCGAATTGTGGGGTTTTATTTTTATTGTCATACCGTGGCCTATCAAACTGGTGCTTACCTTTGTTCTGATCTCTAGGATCAAATTTATTAAAGTTCTGTGGTGCCTTAAAATTATCTACCTGTTTCTTATTATTACCTGTTACCTCTGCCTGAGCTGCTTGATACCTTTCAGCGATATTTAGTTGTTGTTGTTGTTGTTGTTGTTGTTATTGATCCAGCGGCACTTGGGCTCTCACCCTTCGGCCCAATGCCATGTAGTGATATCTGCATGTTTTCGCAAGTTGTTCTGTATCTCCGTACAAGGTGTTCCACTTATCTGGTCTGGGAGGAAGAAGCATTTTTCTAACATCATCGAGTGCTGGGCACTCAAAGAGGTGGTGGTCAACAGTTTCATGGTGGTAGTTACATAGCTGGCACCCTGGAGGGTGTTGTGGTTGGATTCTGTTCAAGTGGTTGTTGAGTGGTATATGTTGTGTTCTGAGTCGAAAAATGGTGCTTTGGTCCCTCCTTGTGAGATGGTTGATGTTGTCGTTAGGATCAGGACCAGCCATATGTCTGTAAACTTCTCTTCCAGTGTTTCCCATGGCCCATCTGTTCAGCCAAGTTTCTTTGTTTATTGTTCGTATGAGTGTTTTGGCTGTTTGGAGAGTTGTTGCTGTGAGTGGTTGTTCTTGTTTTGTTCCTTTCTTTGCCAATCTGTCTGCTCTGTCATTACCTGGTGTATTTGAGTGGCCAGGGATCCACTGCATAACTATTCTGATGCCATAGGAAGTGATAAGCTGGTCAGCGTCCTGGATTAGTTTGGCTAATTCAGTTTTACAATGTCCACTGCCTTCCAGAGCTTGTAGGGCAGACAATGAGTCAGTAAAAATGACAATGTTTTGAGCCTTTGAGGGAAAGGCATCAAATACAGTCTTCAGATGGTATACAGCTGTTTCCAGTGCAATGGTTTCAGCTTCATAGTTGGAGCAAAACTCCCCGCATGCATCAAACAGCTCGTCGGAGGATCCGTCTGGATAACATATGTAAACTCCGTAACCTGCTTTGATGGTGGCCTTAAATGCAGATCCGTCAGTATAGACGTGTATCCATTCTTCAGGGTAGGCATCAATGGTTCTTTGTGATGCACTCATCAGACTGACTGGGTCGGCCTGTTTGGTTGTTCCATCTACTAATTTCATCTGTACTTCTGGTGTTTTTAAGTGGGTATGTGGTGGTAAATTCGTTACTACTTTCTGTATTTCTTGTCTTCTTTCTGGGAGGTGGTATCCATCTTGTATTTCATGGACATGGTGCAAGACTGACTTGTGCTTTATTCTTTGCTTGTATGCCCAGTTTTCTACAAGGTGCCTGTTAGGGTGGTTTCGGTTCATTCTCTTACATCTTTCATAAACTTCTAAAGCAGCTTTATCTCTCCGTAAACTGGGGGGTTCCATATTTGTGTGTATTTCACATGCAGCAGTTGGCGTTGATCTCATAGCTCCACTGATTAGCCGAAGGGCATTGCTTTGCACTCTGTCGAGAGACTCCAGGTTTGTCTTGGAGCAAGTAGTAAGCAGTGAGTTATTATATTCTATCACAGAACGGACATAGCCAAGGTACAAGCCTCTCAGAGTATCCTTGTCTGATCCCCATGTAGTGCCAGCAAGCCTCTTCAATAGTTGTAATCGCCTCACGGCTTTGTTCTTTATATTTTCAATATGGTTCTTGAGGTTGAGCTGCCGATCAAGTGTGACTCCAAGATATGTGGGATGTTCTTCTTTTGTCACTTGTTGTTTGTCTAGCCACAGACTGATATTCTTCTTGGCTACTTTATGGCTTTTGGTGAAGATGGTGTACACAGTCTTTGTATAGTTGACCTTTAATTTCCATGTTTTGCAGTACTCATGTAGTCTTCTAAGGTCTCCGTTTAGTCTTTGAGCTCCGCTTTCTAGATTCTCATGCCTCTGCCATATCACCAGGTCATCAGCGTACAGAGCTTTTTCAGCTTTGATCTGGTCTGCTAAGTCATTGATGTAGATAAGAAATAGAGTGCAGCTCAATGAGGAGCCTTGTGGTAAGCCATCCTCTAAGACTTCTTTAGATGAGATTGCATTGTTAATCTTTGTCTGTATTGTTCGATCAACCAAAAATATTTTATCCAGTTGTATAACCTGCCATGTATTCCCATGCCAATCATCTTCATCAGGAGGCCTTTTCTCCATACGCGGTCATAGGCCTGCTGGAGGTCGAAGAAGATGGCCACAGTATGTTTCTTACTCTGGAAGCCGTCATGAATTCTCTGCGTCAAACGGAAAAGCTGGTCTTCTGTGCAGCTGCTCGTTCTGAAGCCTGCCTGTTCATGACATAGAATACTGGAGCTCTCAAGGAACCAATAGAGACGTGTGTTTATCATTCTTTCAGCAATTTTCCCCAGGCATGATGTTAAAGAAATCGGACGGTAGCTTTTGGGTTCATCTGGGGGTTTGTTGGTTTTTTAAAATGGGGACAATATGTGCATTCCTCCAGGCTTTTGGAAGTTTGCCTGATCTCCATGTCTTATTGATCAGCTTGAGGATTGCTTCTCTCCCAGATGAGCCCAGGTGGAGTAGCATTTCATTATGGATCTTGTCCGGCCCTGGGGACTTTCTAGGTTTTAATTTCTTCAGGGCTTGCTCTAACTCCTTCATGCTGAAATCTTCTTCGAATAGGGAAGCATTGACCGTTGAGGCTTTCTCTTGTTTCCTTAACTGGTGTAGTTGTTTCCTGTCCAGCTCTGTGAGTTTACCTGCTCTATTCACATTGGCAAAGTAACGGTTGAAGTGTTCTGCTTTCTTTTGGTCTTCAGCGATTGTCTTCCTTCCATCTATCACTGGCTTTGGATTCATCCTTCTACTTTCTCCAGAAAGACTATTAACTAGTGCCCATGCTTTATTTCCATTCTGTCTGAGATCTAAGTTGGAGCACGTTTCTGTCCATTTATCTTTTTTGGCCTTCTTGACTGTAAGTTTTACTCTGGCACATGCCTTATTGTACAGAATCTTTGCCTCTTGTGAACGTGTGGTCTCAAGTGTTGTTCTGGCTTTGTTTCTTTCAGATATAGTAATTTGTATTTCTTTGTTCCAGAATGGTTTATATAGCTTCTGGCTGCCCCTTGGGATGGACTGTGCTGCTGCATTCAAGATTGATTTTGTTAGTTCTTCACTGAATGTTTCGACACAGTTGGTATCAATGTTTTCTAGGAGGCAAGCCAATGTTTCCTGGAATAGTCTCCAATTTGCTTTTCGAAAATTCCAGCGAGTTCTCTGCTTGGAACATGCTTTACTAGGGGTTCCTATAGTGGAGAGGATTGGTTTGTGATCACTTCCAATGTCATCCAGAACCTGAGAATGACTAAAATCTATCAAATCAGATGAGCAGATGGTCAAGTCAGGTCGGCTGAGAGAGAGGTGGGCCCTGTGCAGCAAAGTTGGTGGGGACTCTGTATCCTGTAATACTGTCAGGTTAGTTGTTTCACAGGTCTCTTCAATGTACTTTCCTGTGTTGTTGTAATCAGGGTAACCCCAACGGGGTGAGTGTCCGTTGAAGTCCCCTACAAGAAGGGTTTTGTGATACTGTGTCTTGTATAGTTCTGGTATGTTGCATGTTGTCTGAGGTGGGCTGTACACATTGTATATAGTATATTTGCCTCCATTGTGCCAGATATTGACTTTTTGTACATCTGTGGGATGGGCTGTTGTTAGCTGAGTGACATCTCCTTGTATGTCATTTCTGATGTAGGTTACTATGCCACGGCAACCAATGCACTTACAGGTGTAACTAGTGTATCCGGACAGGTGCAGGTCAAAATCTTTGTGTAAAGTTTCTTGTAGAGCAGCCACATGTACCCTGTGACTGTCTAGCAGTTTGGCAAGTTCAAGCTTTTTATTTCTTATACCACAGATGTTTAGCTGCAGAATATTAAGTGTCGGTGTGTTTTTTCCCTGTGTGGTCTGGTTTCTTTTTGCTCTCCCTCCCACTCTCCCTCTTCTTGGGGAGTATATCTTTTGGGTTTTTTCCAGTAATCAATTTTTCGCACATCACAGCCTGGTTACTCACTGTCTGGCGCGGACCTTGATAACCGAGGCGTCGTCCGATCTCGTTTGAGTTAATAAATTTTAACTTTGTCATCTTCATGGCATTGTGATGATGGGGTGCCTGTGGATTTCCTACCGCCCCGGGTAGAAGCCAGAAGTGTACTGTGCCAGCTCTGGGGGAGATAAAGGGGGTGTTTCTGCCTCTCTCTGAGATACGTAGCCAAGGTAGGGCTCACAGTGCTCATTCCCCGCCACCTAATTGCCTGCTGGTTACGCCGAGTTCTCCGAGGCTCTAGGCATGTGACCAAGAGTTGAAGGCAATAGGATCGTCACGTCCTGAGTCTCTGTGCCTGTACGATGGGTTCCGATCTTCAGGAAGTAGTTCATACTCGTTCCCACTCCTAAGACTTGTTCAGTATCCATCTGGCTCCTTCCCACCCACAGAGGGCGTGTACGGTGTAGTGCACCGGATTTATTATCGAGGTTTACTCCTCTAGATCCGTTGTGTTTTGCCTGAGGATTCGCACCCTCAGTTACCAGGACTACCTCGGGGAGGGTGTGGCTCTTCACCACGCACAACGATCTTGGGGTATGAGAGGTTTTGCTAGGCCAAGAGACTAACACCGCAATGGTCGCTCCTTTCATGAAATAATTCACTAGGCCTAGGGTGAAGCAAGGGGGGAAACCCACTACCCACAACACCAACACATCATACCCCCTGTCTGTAAGACTTTGCCCCAGCGATATTTAGTAACTCACCCAGCCTCTCTGCACCTTGTTCCATGAGAAACTTTCTCAGGTCTGGAGCCATGGACTCTCTTAGTTGTTCTATAAGGATCATTTCCTTAAGATCTTGGGTTTTCCCCAGAGAAGTCAATTTCTCCAAGTATGTCTCTAACCGTGCAGAGAACTGGTGATAGGTTTCACCTGACAGTAGTTTAGCATTCCTAAATTTTTTCTATAAAATTCTCCATTCTTTTCATATCTTAACAAAAGAGCCTGCTTTAACATGTCATAATTTTCTTGATCATATCTGCCCATTTTGGCAAAAACATCATAAGCTGTACCACGAAGCCCTTGAGATAACTTTAAGCTCCACCTTTCTCTCTCTAACCCATACGTGGTAGCTAATAGTTCATATCTATTTAGATAGCTCTCGATATCATCTTCTTTCTCAACAAAATGATCTAAATGAAAGTTCATAGCTGAGGTTGAGGCTCCCTGACTAGCAGAGGCATCAGAGGTAAAGGGACTGGCACCATTTTCAGGAGCATGGCCTTGAAATTCCAACTCCCTTAGTCGTAACTCGTGCTCCCTTTGTAATCTCTTATCTTCTGCTTCCCTTTGTAATCTCTTGTCTTCTGCTTCCCTTTGTAATCTCTTGTCTTCCCTTTCGGCAGTCAGTCTTTTTTCTTCTGCCTCCAATTGGAAATTCTTAGCCTCAGCCTCCAATTGTAACTTCTTAGCCTCAGTGTCAGCCTCAATCTGCAACCTCTTAATTTCCTTTTTAGCCTCTAACTTTCTTTCAGCCTCTTTTTCTAATCTTTCCGATTCTAATTTTCTTTCTGCTTCAAATTTTCTTTCTTCACGTTCAATATATTTGTCACATTCAGTAGTGACATAAGCAATCATAACTTGCCCGTCCATTCCTAACTCTTTAGCAGCCTGCATAGCAGCAGATCGAAATTTTGCCAGGTCGGCCATTTTCTAACAGGCAAATTTATACAATGTCTAACTTAAACAAGTCAATCTATAACTAATTATCTAAGGACAACCACAAGCACTGAGAGCTCAACCTTATTTATTTTCCACCCAAGGATACCTTTTAATTTTTTTTTTATTCCCTGAAGTGAATTACCCCCAATATATATAATAGGAGAAAATTCAAAATCCCGGACAGGACCCCAATATATGTGGTAAAGTGGGATGATATAAATATTTATAGGGGACTTAGTGTACTGACTGAGATCAGCTGTGAAGGTATCTGTATCTAATAAGTGTGGTGTGTTACAGATGACCTTACTTTGCTACCACATTTAGACCTCAGTCAGACTTATTCTGGAATATTGTGATGACTACGTTGAATGTCTAGGGTTATGATAGTGATGAAGTGTATGTTCACAACAACCAACAGACAGATAAACAATTTAATTTAATCCACAATACTTTACAACACTGTGACACTCACATACATAGAACACACTATAATACTATCTTACTAAGTCAAGTGTTAACTTTTAAAATATGTATTAATTCCTTTCAATAATAGATATCCTGATTCAACTACAAAGTGAACCAGGAATCACAATCAAATGTAATCACAAGTTGTATGTACACAATTTATAGATAGGATCTTTGTATTGACATATATTATTATTACAATATGTGTGTAAGTTGTGATCTAGTACTATGAGGTAATACTGGCTCTTCAAGCTAGGTTGTTGTTTGTCATCATGACTTCATGTGTTTGTTTCTGGTGGAAATAATATTGGAAAAGTTCACAGTTTCTTTTATTTGAAACAAATAACTGTCCCTCTTGATTTAATGTACAGTCAATTTTAGAGGGGGGTATACACAAGATTGAGCTGCTCTGGCCAACGAAATCTTAACTTCTGTGTGGGCGGCAGGAAAACTGTCTCCTCTGCTCGCTTGCTTCACAGTTTTCTTGATAAACAACACTGGTCGATATCTTGACCAAGGAGTATGCTACCAGCCTCTGGATTCAGCAAAACTCAGACCAGGTGCTGGTTTAATACTTTAGTACCACGGTCCCTGAAATAAGAAGGTTGTACCTCCTACTTCAGAACTAATTTATAATCTATTTCCACACTGAAGCACAATACATAACAAACACAGAGTTCAGCGCTGTAGGCCAACTGCTAGCTTCTCATGTAACAATATACACCAGTATTCCTCTCCCTAATGGTTACAACGCCTCTGCAATTCCAGCATTATTTCCTTCTATTCAATAAGATAGGTGTCATAGTACTATTTGGCAATCCCATATATGCCTATACAGTTATACTCCTCTCCGACAATTTTTTTCATGGTGAAGCAATATCTAGGCTTTGCCTCATGTTTGTTACTGAACCACACACATACAGACATAAATTTATCAATTCACATTCAATTTTTATCTAAAAGAGATCAAATATGTCTAGCTTACCACAATTCAAGGAAATATTAAACAAGTACGTTGACTGGCGATGAGTTATGGCACAATTCCGATCTGCCTCTGTCCCAGGCTTTTATTAGAAAAATATGAGCTGGTTCTCAACGCACTTGCTTCTACAAAGTTTATTTTCAAAAAAGTGGCCCTGAACTGACGCTCCTAATTGACTATATCAAATGGTCTAACCAATGAGACCATGTTTACAAAAGCATTTGAAAAAAATGTACCCTTCCTACCGTTTCCATTAACAACCAAAAATAGTATTTGCAGTCGACTAATCATGTTTCGCCTTACATATTATTCTAGCCAATCAAATCGGATCTAACGTGGTGGCCTCATTTCCCCTAAAGCAGTGTCCAAACACGCCATTATGAGCAAATATGATCCTGTGTTGTCAGACAACACCACTATAGTATTTTGGCTATAATTTGTTAATTACTAGACTATTTGCTTAACACCTAACATATTCTTTGTCAGCAAGTCCTAAGGCACCCAAATATATAAGTTTAATGGAGCCAAGTGGCTTCGTTCAAAATATGTATTTTCTTCTACCACCCGTTCACTTCTATACGATGGGGTGTCTTCTGTACTGTCAGGCTAATGTCAGGATTTCAGACGTAAAACAGTATTGTGTCATGTTTCCTAATAAGCATTAAACATGTTTTTTTAAAACCTTACCTCGTATTGGTAGTGTTTTTTATCACTGTTTATTTGAAAAAATCAAGCCTGCATGCCTTTCGCGTGGAGTGGCATTAATTTTATCGCGCGAGACGACGTGGTAGTATTGCATGCGTTCCTCCGTACATCTCTCTCTCTCTCTCTCTCTCTCTCTCTCTCTCTCTCTCTCTCTCTCTCTCTTCTAAGCCCGTCTGTCTTTTCGTTTACGTAGTGTATAATGACATTAATGTAATATTAAATCTAGGTCATTACGCAGTGTGCGTATCTCAAGGTTTTCTAAGAAACACAGTACCAATTTTATTTTTAGAAACGCGTGTATTTGATGCAGTAGGCTTTACTAGCAAACGTGAAAGCGTTACAATTATGCAGACGAAGTAGAAAAAGGGGATTTCTTGTTTAACTAGCATGACGTTCTATAATACAGGCGTACGCTATTGTGACCGCACTGTTCTTTTACCATTCTTCTTTCCTTTTATTGAATTAATTCGTTAGGCTTTACATTTACTTTTTAATTTATATATGTGGATTAGAATTTCTCACGACAACTGACTACTGCATGTGAGTGAGTGGGTGCCTTATTTACATATCAAAGATCCTATACGCATTCGTGTCTCTACACACCCACCTCACTTGTCAACCACACCACCTTCGAGTACCTTACATACATGAAATGTCTGATGTTCGAATGTCAACATGACACCCTTTTCAGCGCCTCAACGCCTGGTGAGCTATTCATGCATAACAAAGCTGCTTGGCCCAGGTCGGACGGACTACAACAGTACACAGCAAGGAGATTGTTACGTCCTTACATATCATACGTAAATCCCACCTTAACATTTGTGGTCACATAAGAAAAGGGACATAACATTTGTGGTGGCCGTAAAAACTGGCTAACATTTGTTTTAGGCCAGATCAGTGGGTCTAAAGCTGTTCATTGGACTGATAGAGAACATTATTTGATGATGAACTACACATTGGAAACTGGACAAGCTCTATACTGTTCAACACATAACAGCAACACACCTTCAACAGTTTGAAACTCTTCGATGACCTTCATTGTGAACGATCACGACTCGTGTTTACATTCAAGTTCAGCTGTTGTGACAATTCTCATCACTGTAATTGTCAACGGTGGAGCTTCCTCGCATTGCTGTATATTGTCAAACATCATTGTTGACTAAGGCCAGGATTATATCTAAGATAAGTGGCGGTTATTTTTGAAACTTGGTACCGTTATATTATGAATAGCTGAGCCTTCTTTCAACACACTTTATTAATGCATTCTTTGTTTACATGTTCTTTGTTTACATGTTATGTTAGTGTGTGTTTCGCGGGCTGGTTGGGCAGGTGACTCCGTTAGAAGATACCACGTAAACAGAGGTTATATCGAGAGCGTTTTCTATAGGGACGACGCATATTTCCCACAGCGGGAATTGCGAGCGACGCGTGTTGCTACTTTTCATTTTTTTTTCTTAGCTGTCACGAGATGTGTTAGTGTTGTTTTCTTTTATTTTTTCCATTCTTTGATTTTCGATTTGTTTTGTTTGTATCTGTACGCCTCTCCTTCCTTTCATTTATTTGTATACACCCTTTTTGTTTATAATAGTGTTGTGATTTGTTTTGATTTTTCACAGTTATCATTGTAATTTTTACAACATTGGATTTAGTTAAGCTTTATTTATCATTTGACTTCTGCGAACGTTTTCGGTTGTTATACATTCTTGTCTTTGTATTGTTTTCGTCTACTTGTTTATCATACACAGTCTATATATATACTTGGTCATGGACTATTATTGTTGATATTATGCACTTTTCAGATAGTGGTTATTTATGATCATATTATTATAAAGAAACAAGGTGATTATACAAGTTTTTGATTAAAAGACTTGTCTCCCACGGAGATTGGGATAGAATAAAGTGAAGTGAGTATACAAGTCTATGATTACAGACTTCACTCCCATTGAGGTTGGGATAAGGTAATTTATTCAATTTTTCAGGTGTAATCTCATATTATTAGACAGGATGTCTACATTAGATGTCTTTATTGAGCAAGGGAAATCCCTTGGCAAAACTGGTGACAAATTGGAAGAGTTTGCACTTGCTCAATATGCCAGGGCACAGAAGGCTGAAGAGAAAAGGATGCAAATGCAGTTGGACAGAGAAGCTGAAGATAGAAGAATACAGCAACAAAGAGAAGCTGAAGAGAGAAAACTTCAATCTGCTGCTGAAGCTGAAGAGAGAAAACTTCAAGCTGCTACTGAAGCTGAAAATAAAAGATTAGACAGAGAAGCTGCTGCTGCTCCTAAGGAGAGAAAACTTCAAGCTGCTGCTGAGCAGAGAAAACTTCAAGCTGAGGCTGCTGCTGAGGAGAGAAAACTTCAAGCTGAGGCTGCTGCTGAAGAGAGAAAATTTCAAGCTGCTGCTGAAGAGAGAAAATTTCAAGCTGCTGCTGCTGCTGAGGAAAGGAAAGCACAAAGGGAACATGAGGAAAAGCTATTAGCTTTGGAGTTGGAGAAATTAAAGGTAATGAATATGAGTGCTCCTCAGTCAACTTCGGGTAGGATAAAGGAGAATACTTATAAGGTCAAATTACCTCCTTTCAGCCCTCAAAAGGACGACATAACCTTCTACCTGGATAGGTTCCAATTAACATGCGTAGCGCATACGTTAGATAAGGAGCAATATGTCGGACAACTGATGGGATTACTTTCAGGTGAACCATTGAATACTGTAATGGCAGTAGAAGAAACTGTTAGAACTAATTATGATGTTGTCAGGGCAACATTACTTAAGAGATATCAATTAAAAGAAGAAGATTATCGTCTTCGTTTTAAGACAATGCTACCAGAAACTGGAGTAGAGTTCTCTGACTTTATTACTAAGATTCGTCTTACATTCACACGTTGGATTGAGCTGTCTAAAACAGAAAAAACATACGAAGCCCTTATGGACTTATTACTTCGAGATAAAGTTATGTCATCTGTCAATGAGTCTTTCCTTGCTTTTATTCATGAGCGTAAACCTAAAGACATAAAAGACATGGAAGAATACTGTTGCCAGTATGTAACTGCACATCCCCATGCTACTGTTAGCAATGCTAGGGTGAAAGAAGAATTGCCGGTTGCTTCTGCAGCACCATATGACCTTAATTTTATGAATAAATTCCAAGGTGCTCAACACAACTTCAATAAGAAGAGCAATCGTAATTATGATCAGAATCAGGGTAACCCATCACATAATGGGTCTTCTTCAAAGAACTGGAGGCGATCTGATAGTCCTCGTTATTTCGGGTCCTATAATTATGGAAACTTGCGGAGAGGTAGTCACTATAGACACTTTCAAGGCTATCCTTCGCGGGGGCATCGTAACCAAACGGGTAAACACTATGATCATTGTGGTAATGACAATAGTGATTATGCAAACTTGGATTCGAACCAGAGCGGTGGTCAAGGTAGATCAAACTATGATAATTTCAGAGGGAATAATAATCGTGGTAGATCTCAGTACAAGAAGAAGAGATCATATCACCAGGGAAACTCTGTACAACAAGAGTCTCATGGTGCCAATAATCAAGTGAACGATAATAAAAATTCTAATGCTGTCACTTGTGCTGCTTTTGACTTTGGGAGAGCATCTAAATGCACCCAATGCTCAACATTATTTGAACCGACCACGGTATCTACTTTAAGTTGTGGTTACCCTCTGCCCGCTCTCCCTGCTGCAATTGCGCATGACGGGAGAGGATCGCTTATCTTGCATAGAGGTCTCGTGGATGGTAACCCAGTCTCATTACTATTTGATTCTGGGTGCACTACTATTGGGGTTAAGCAATCGCTTATAGATCCTCGCTGTGCCACAGGAAAAATAGTTAAATGTGTAACATTTGGTGGCACAGTTGAAAAGTACTCGACCGCTATTATTCACATTGCTACTCCTTTCTTTACGGGAGATGTCCACGCGTGTCTTCTACCTAACCCTATTGCGGATCTTATAATCGGGCGTATTCACGGGGTTAAGGAATGCACGCCGCAACAAATTGCTGCCTGGGAAGAACAGAATATGCAAACAGCCAATGCTGTGGTAACAAGAGCACAAGCTCTTATCCCTCAAACTTCATCTACTGAAGTTAATGAAGTAGTTAGCCAAGATGATCACTTGGAGATTTCGCATGACTCGTTTGTGAAACTACAAGAAAAAGATCCTTCTTTAAAGAAATTCTTTCTTCTCGCTAAAAACGGTGATCCGAATCAGAATACAAATCGCAAATCATATATCACTATGAAGAATGGTATACTAGTGCGTATGGTACAACACTCAGACGCGACTATGCATTCTCAAATTCTCGTGCCCAAAAGTATGAGAGCTTTAATTCTTCAACATGCACACGATTCTCAGTGTGCTGGACACATGGGTTTTTCCCGAACTAAGTCGAGAGTTCTGGGATCTTTCTTTTGGCCATTTGTCAATAAAGACATACGAATTTATTGCCGATCTTGCAAAATATGTCAAGAGGTAAAGTCTAGAGGTCCACGGCATGCTGCGCCTATTCAGGCTGCAGACATTCCCATCCGGCCGTTTCAGAAGATGGCCATAGATATCATTGGCCCTTTTAAGACTAAATCGGCCAGGGGACATCAATTTATCCTTACGTGCGTTGATATGTGCACGCGTTGGCCAGAGGCTATTCCTCTTAAGAGCATTTCCACTGCTGCTGATATCGCAGACGCTCTTTGGCTTATATTTTCTCGTTTAGGTTTTCCTGGGGAAATATTGTCAGACCATGGCACACAATTGATATCAGAGACAATGTCGCAGGTAATGTCTACTCTGCACATTAAGAGATCTCTGAGTAGTATTTATCACCCAATGTCTAATGGGTTAGTTGAGCGTCTTAATAGGACACTCAAGAACTTACTGGGGAAGATAACTGAGGATCATCCTCAGGATTGGGACAGGGTCCTACCCGCGGCTCTCTTTGCCTATAGGGAGGTCCCCAACGAACATACAGGATTTTCTCCTTTTGAACTTGTCTTTGGCGCGCGACCGCGCGGTCCTATGTCTTTGCTGCATGATCTTATAACTGCTGATAATATCGACAATGACACACAATCTTCATATGAGTATGTCATTGCTCTCAGAAAGAAAATTATTGAAGCATGCAAGCTAGCAACTTCATCATCCGAATTTGCTAAGGAAAAGGCAAGGCTATTGCTAATAAGAAGAGACGCCTACGTCAACTTTGTCCTGGAGACAAAGCGTTTGTTTTACTTCCTTCTAGGGAGAACAGACTGCTTATTACATGGAAAGGTCCATATACTATAGTCTCGAAGATTTCCGATGTCGACTATGTTGTCGATATTGATGGAAGGCATAAAACCTTCCATATAAATATGCTTACGGAATATCATGAGCGACCAGACTATTTGCAGCCTATTTTTCAGGCGACGGACGATTCTCCAGTCCAACAAGGTCATATCTCATCCCTGTCGGTTATACAGGATGAGGAAACTACTTTTTCAGATGTTAACCTACCTCTTCCTATGATTCCACTTACTTCTACGGAATCATGGAGAAACGTTACTGTTTCTTCTAATTTGTCTTTTGAAGAACAGCGACAAATATCTTCTACGCTACAAGTATTTCAGGATGTCCTTACCGACATTCCTGGACACACACATGTCATTGAGCATGACATTATACTTACTGATCATAATCCGATCAGAGTAAGACCATATCCTATTCCTATTCATTTTCAAGCACAAGTCGAGAAAGAATTGGATGAAATGATACAATTAAAGATAATTGAACCATCCACCTCAGCATACTCTTCGTCCATGGTTATTGTTCGAAAGAAAGACAATAACATACGCCTTTGCGTAGATTATCGCAAATTAAACCAAGTTACGAAGTTCGATGCTGAACCTATGCCTTTATTAGAAGATCTACTTATTAGACTTTCTAACTCTCGATTCTTTACTAAGCTTGACTTGTCAAAAGGCTATTGGCAAGTTCCGTTAACTGAACACGCCAAACCTTTCACTGCTTTCTCAACACCTAGGGGTTTGTTTCAGTGGAATTTTATGCCTTTCGGGCTTATGAACGCCCCGGCTACTTTCGTACGCATGATGCGTCGAATTCTCTCATATCGTTCAGATGTCATTGCATACTTAGATGACATCTGTCTTTTCAGTAATACTTGGGAAGATCACTATTTGGGGTTAAATGAATTACTGTCAACTCTACGCGAGCATAATTTGACTGCAAAACCCTCTAAAACCTTTGTTGGGTTTAGCGAAATTTCTTTCCTGGGTCATCGAGTTGGTCATGGTCTATTGAAGACAGAGGACCAAAACATTTCTAAGATATTAAATATCTCTGTGCCCAAAACAAAGAAACAAGTACGTAGTCTTTTGGGATTAATACAATTCTACGGAAGATTCATTAAGAATCTATCCTCTATCATGGCACCACTCTCAACCCTATTGAAGAAAGGGTCTCCTAACATGGTGCGCTGGTCTCAAGAATGTCAAGCTTCATTGGATCAGATTAAGAATTTGTTCTCATCCCCACCTATCTTAAGACTACCTATTGCTGATAAGACTTTTGTTCTTCGTAGTGACGCCTCATCCACAGGGATCGGAGCGGCACTAATGCAAGAGTATTCAGGAACTCTGCATCCTGTAATGTATATTTCTAGGAAGCTAAATGCGGCAGAAAGGAATTACTCGGTTTTAGACCGTGAGTTGTTGGCTATGGTTTGGTCAATCCTTAAGTTACAAAGATTCCTTCTTGGTGCGCATTTCATTGTGGAAACAGACCAAAAAGCCCTTACAGCTATTCAGTGTAAGAATTTGAAGAGCTCGAGATCTACTCGATATGCTATTGCTCTTCAACCTTTTCATTTCACGGTGCGAGCTATCCGTGGTCTGGATAATGTGATGGCAGACATACTGTCTAGATGCCCACATGAGTCCACTTAAGTTTTTCCTGATACACTGATAGACATATGTCTCTTCACTATACCTATATATATTAACACATTTGTTGTCAACTTAGAGTGGTAAATTAATTGTTGTCTTTCTCTATTACCATCTTTAGTGTAATGGAGAAGGTTGAGTTGACATAATATAAAGGTCGAAAAAAATTAATGCGGCCACATGTAACATGTATTAGTAATTATAGTACATTATAGCATGTTGCTAATTGTGTTATTTATATTGTTCTCAGCGCAAACTAGTACCAGGTACGGAGTGCTTTTGAGAACCATGACGATGCTGCTTACATGATCTACGACATACAGAATTGATTTATACTTTGTGGATGTCATCTTCTATTTTGTTAGAGTATACTCTTGAATTGTCATATGTATATAGAATAACTTTTTAAATTTTGATTATGTCCATCCATTAGATGATAGTCATTATATAACATAATACTTTTATAGATATGTTTGTATGACTTTGCAAGGTATGTTATTATTCGCATTACTATAACATTGCAATTTTGTGATATGTATGTGATTTTTGTTAGCATCGCCAGATGTTTATTTGATGGTACCTCCCTGATATATTTTCTCTTATTTTGTGAGGTGAACTTTTGTTCTCACTAGACGCGCTATTGTGCGTTGATTGGGTCTGACATTATGTCATTATATTTATTGATCCTTTCATCGGCGCATCATTCATGCGTTATGAGCTTGTTGCATTTCGCTCATTGATGTATTTCAAAAAAAAAAAAGTATCATTTTTTTTAATCGGGAGGGGGTCGTAGTCTGTTACCGTCATTTTTGTCGGTTCCAGAAGATGTAAATCTATTTTATATTTTTGATGGTCGAAGGTACAGAACTCTATGTTAACTCCCTGACACAGGTTGATTAGGGGTTACCTTCCCTGTGTTTATTCTTTCTTAAGACGGGATAGTTAACTGTTCTCAAATCTGTTCTGTCTACGCATGCGCTAGCTTTTAGCGCGAACCGAACAGACTTCCGTCTGAGAGTTATGAGCTGGTTTCTGCCGGACGAAGATGTCCGTTGTGTCTTCTCTGCATTATCTGGGGAAAAAATAGTCTTGTCATATTAGTGATTCCCCAGAGTTATTCTGTTCGTCTGGAATGACGACAGGTGTTATTTGTGTTGTGTTTGGAATTCTGTCCAAGGTAAAATTACTTTATTATTACGCAAAGTTTGCAGAACATTTAGTATGAACCTGTGAGTAGCGCTCACAGTTCTTGGGATCCAGAGTCCATTATGTGTGCTTGACGTAGCCAGTTAGGTCTATTCGTTGAAGTACTTTATAGAAGCACAATAACCATATATTGTTATGAAACCCGCAGGATGGCGGTACGTTTCAGCATGAAAGATAATACATGCCTATGGAAAAATGTACAGTTGTTTATCAACCATTATAAGGCCCGTCATTACGGCCTATAATTTTGAGCAGAAGAAGAAGTACCTGAAAGGTGAAACCAGATGAAGTCTTGACATTATTATCAAGTTCACAGACTTCCATATTAAGCAACTATATTTGTTTAAGGACTACCTGACGCGTTCAGTCAGAGGCCCTGAGCTGCAGTAGGAAAAGAATAACGTCCTTATAGATGAGTGGTTCAAGCTTTATTTACCAGATGTTTTGCCAGTCATATCCAATATACATGATGTGTCTTGATTCTCGTCCATTTGACTGTACCTGTTGATGTCACTGTGTCACGTAATTAAATGGTTGAAAGTTCCAGCAGTTTTCTACAATTACTGACTACTGCATGTGAGTGAGTGGGTGCCTTATTTACATATCAAAGATCCTATACGCATTCGTGTCTCTACACACCCACCTCACTTGTCAACCACACCACCTTCGAGTACTTTACATACAAGAAATGTCTGATGTTCGAATGTCAACATGATACCCTTTCAGCGCCTCAACGCCTGGTGAGCTATTCATGCATAACAAAGCTGCTTGGCCCAGGTCGGACGGACTACAACAGTACACAGCAAGGAGATTGTTACGTCCTTACATATCATACGTAAATCCCACCTTAACATTTGTGGTCACATAAGAAAAGGGACATAACATTCGTGGTGGCCGTAAATAGTGGGTAACACTCACTTTCTCGCCATACCCTCACTAATCCCTACCTCTGTTGTTCAAACTTCTTTCGTTTTAGTAGGAAATTTTGTATATTATTTTCTTGTAGACATTCAGCACAGTAATTTTCTTCTATTCTAATGGTGTGGACCCATTCTCATTTCTTAGCAAAATGCATCACACATTTAATAATATCAAATTCCAATGTAACGTTGTAAGAAGGCGCAACCAGGTGGTAAACACCGATGATTTCATTCCTTTATTAATTTTTATTACACAGATAGATCCCCAGAGGGTAGAGTAAAGAATGGAGGATGGGATATCTTCAGAGTCGTCTTCAAGTCTTTCCAAACAAGTCTCAAGTTGAGTCTCAAGTCTCTTAGTACAAGTCCCAAGTCGAGTCTCAAATTCTAAACAGTATTTATAAGTCGAGTGCAAAGTCTAGTCTCATAATTGATTTAGAACTGTTTATAGTCTTAGTCGTTTTTATTCAAACAATCAAACAAATCACTATTGGTAATAATTAAAAATAATAATCTTTATGTTTAGTACTTTATTTACTGACTGCGTTTATCATTTCAATTTAAACAAAATCATTTTCTGTTTATCCGTAAGAGTGCCTTATGATTGGAAACTGACAAGTCCCCAGTACTGTCGAATCTCTAATTTAAAAAAAAAGGTTCGAGTCGAGTCGTTGTGGTGACTTAAGTCCGACTCGAGTTGGAGTGGAACGACTCGAGTCGACAACACTGAGCATCATTTTAAGATTCAACAATGGGAGGTTAGTCCGTAAGGCTTTCTCAGCTGGAAAAGGTCTCCCTCAACTTCGAGGTATGACTACTCCAGATACCGAGAATCCTTACCAGAACGGAACAGAAGCCACCATCTAAGATAGTATTCTTTACAGACTGCTGATCTCTACCGGAATCAGCACATAATACCAGAAGTGAACATGCTGCATGAAATCAGATCTCAGCTTAACGGTATACAAAGATCCTTCAGTAGTTACCCTTCCATTGTGAAATTACTGAGAGTGAGAGAGCTGATGCTTTGTCTAGAGCTGGTCATAAAACTGATCAATTTAATCACCCATTGCCCCACCAAGAGGCCAAAACGCTCAACCACAACCAGTACAACTACAAATGGAAGAAAGAAAGGGATATGGACAACAGGTCTGACCCAATCCACCAGCTTCACAGGCACCAGCAGACCATCCCTTTCCGCATGAGAACCAGAAACTGCAGATTATTAGACCACCTCTATTCCCTCAGGGTATCTCACACTAATGAATGTCCATGTGGGAAACGGAATCCAGAACCCTGATTTCTCTACACAGACTGGTCAGATGGTGCAGATGTAGGAGGCCGACTGTGTAAATTCAAGGGGACTTAGTGTACCATTATTAGACCACCTCTATTCCCTCAGGGTATCTCACACTAATGAATGTCCATGTGGGAAACGGAATCCAGAACCCTGAACACATTCTCTACGACGTCAGATCTGGTCAGAGGGTGCAGAGCTGAGGCAGAAACTATAGGAAGGCCGCTGTGGTAAAGTGGGATATATAAATATTTATAGGGGACTTAGTGTACTGACTGAGATCAGCTGTGAAGGTATCTATATCTAATAAGGGTAGTGTATTATAGATGACCTTACTTGCTACCACATATGTCAGAATTATTCTTGAATATAGTGATGACTACGTTGAATGTCTAGGGTATGTATATGATGAAGTGTAAGTCACAACAACAACAGACAGATAAACAAGTCAATTTATTCCACCACACTTGACAACACTGTGACACTCACACACACATGTAACATTCTATAAGACTATCTTGGATGAGTCACTGGTAAATTTTCAAATATCAATATGTATTAAGCACTTTTCATTAATATATATGTGTCCTGATTCAAATACAAAGTGAACCAGGAATCACAATCAATTTTAATTACAAGTTATATGTACAGAATTTATCAATATGAATCTTGTAGTGACATATTTTATTAATCTTATCCTATGTGTGTCAGTTGTGTAGTGGTAATATGAGGTAATACTGGTGTTGTTTTTTCAAGCTATGTTGGTATTTGTCATCATGACTTCAAGTGTTTATTTCTGTTGGAACTAGTATTGGAGATGTTCTCAGTTCCGTTCATTAAAACAATTAATTTCCCCTCTTATTTTTATACAATGTTAGTTTAAGATGGGGTTACATAATGTTGAGCTCAGCTGGCCACATAGGCTTAACTTTCGTGATGGCGGCAGGAAAAGACTCCTCTGCTCGATTGCTCCCCTGTGTTCTGGAGACACCTCACTGTTTGCTATATGGACCAAGGAGTATGCTGTCCGCCTCTGGATTCAGCAAAGCTCTGACCAGGTACTGCTCAATAGCTTTAGGACCACAGTCCCTGAAACAAGAAGGTTGTACCTCCTACTTCAGAACTAATTTATACTCTATTTCTACACTGAGCACAATACATAACAAACACTGAGTTCAGAGCGGTAGGCCAACTGCTATCTTCATCTGAAACAATTTTCACCAGTATATTCCTCCCTAATGGTTACTACGCCTCTGCAATTCCAGCATTATTTCTTTCTAGTCAATAAAATAGGTGTCAGTGTACTGTTTGGCAATTCCATGTAGTTTTACTTTCCTCCGACACCTTCTGTTCAGGCTGGAGCATTATATAGGCTTTACCTCATGTTCGCTACTGAACCACACATATATACAGACATAAATTATCAATTTACATTCAATTTTCATTAAAAGATGTCAAATATTTCAAGCTTACCACAATTCATGGAAATAACACAGAATTACGTTGACCGGCAATGAATATAGCACAATTTCGATCTGCCGATGTCCCAGGCTTTTATTTTGCAAAATATGCACTGGTGCTCAACGCACTGATTCTGTAGTAAGTTTATTTGCAAATGTGGTGTTGACCTGACGCCTCTAATTGACTATATTGGCAGGTCTAACCAATCATGCCATGTTTACACAGCTTTTAAAAAAAGTACTCCTACTCACGTTTCCCCTAACAACAAAGAAGTAGTATTTATAGTCCGACTAATCGTGTTTAGCCTTACATTTATTTTCCGCCAATCAAATAGGAGGTAACATGTCAGCCTATTTCCCGTACAATGGTGGGGTGAAAATCTGCCACTGAGCGATTCTGAATTTGGTGTTGTCTGACACCCTCACTATTTTCTTTTGGCTATAATTTGTTAATTCCTAGACTATTTGCGTAACGTTTAACATATTATTTGTCAGCAAGTCCTAAGGAACCCAAATATATATATTTAATGGAGCCAATATGCATTTTCTTCTAGGATAGTCGTGCTGTTACTACCTCCTCACTTCCAAACTTTAGGGTGTCTGGGTACTGTCATGTTTTCAAACGTAAACCAGTATAATGTCATATTTCCTAATAAGAATTTTGTAAGTTTTTAAAACCTAACTCTGGTATGGGTAGTGTTTTTATCACTGTCGATTTGAAAAAAACTAGTGCATGTGGCCTTACACGCGTGATGGCAGCAATTGTGTATCGCGCGACGCGTGTTTAGTGTTGCATGTGTCCCTGCTTTCAGCCCTCCCTTCTTTCTATCTTTAGTCCATCTGTCTTTCGTTTTAGGTAACGTAGTGTATAAAAAGACATGAATGGAATTTCAAATCTAGGTCATCTTGCGTATCTCAAGGTTTTTCTTAGAAATGGAGTACACATTTTATTGTGTTGGGGAAACGCGTGTATGCTTCAGAAGGCTTTTACTATCAACGTGAAACGTTACAATTTGCAGACGCAGGAGAAAACAAGGGGGATTTCGCGTACATTCATTGTGACAGCACTGTTCTTTACCATTCTTCTTTCCTTTTATTAAATTTATTTGTTAGGCTTTACATTTACCTGATAATTTATATATGTGGATTAGAATATTTCACGACAGCCGCATGAACCTGGAAATACTGTGCACTGTATCCTAGCGCCAGGTTTGCAGATTTAGCATGTCTAACAAACTGAACGCAATGGACGAAAAATACAAGCTTAATTATAGATGTATGCAGGTAAGAATCATTTGCATTAAATATTATAAAATATATATGAAAACAGTTAGTTGTATCCTTAACACATTTTAAGATAGTGAGTGGAAAAAGTATAAGTAAAATGTCATATCACATATATTTAATTAATTTTGTGTGTGTGTTATCTGGTTGTGTCCCTTTAACAGCGATGGGGGAACATTACATCCCTTGAAATGAAGTAGGAAAAAAAATAAAAACACGTTTACAAAGCTTATACTGAAAAGAAGTAGGCAAAAATGTAATTTCTTTTTCAAAATTTTACAAATATTTAAAGTAATTTCGTGCAGAAGCAACGAAATGAGTTCCATGCATAATCTTCAGTCTTCTAAATATGCTGCAGATGTTAAAAGGTTAAAATGTTTTTCTATAATTCTTTTCTCGCCATGGTTTTGATGAGTATACTTACTTGTGGCATTCCACGACGACATGAAGGGAACAGTCCAGTATGCTGGAAGCACATCACAGCCCTTTGACATACAAAGTGGCGTTAAAGAAGGCTGCGTTCTGGCTCCAACCCTCTTCGGGATCTTCTTTGCCTTACTCTTGAAACATGCATTCAGAGATGCAACTGAAGGAATATGCCTTCACATTAGGTCAGATGGCCGTCTGTTTAATCTCGCAAGGCTGAAGGCAAAAACAAAAATCAGAAGGGTCACTATAAAAGACTTGTTGTTCGCTGATGACGCTGCAATTGTCAGTCAAAGCCAACATGAGCTTAAGAGGTTGATGAATCGCTTCACCCAAGCATGCAATGACTTTGGCCTTACTATAAGTCTAAAGAAAACAAATGTGCTTAGTCAGGATGTGGGTGCTGCACCAGTTATCACTATCAATTACTATGAATTGGCAGTGATGCACCACTTTACATACCTGGGGTCTACCATCAATGACAAACTCTCACTGGACACAGAAACTGACAGTCGCATTAGCAAAGCTGCAGCTACCTTTGCCCGCCTTACATCGCGTGTTTGGGGAAACTCCAAACTCACAACGAAGACCAAAGCGGCAGTATATAATGCCTGCGTCACCAGCACACTTCTATATGGCAACGAGACATGGACAACCTATGCTAAGCAAGAAAGAAGGCTCAATACCTTCCATCTACAGTGTCTACACCACATCCTCGGCATTTCGTGGAAAGATAAAGTCACAAATGTCCAGGTGTTGTCACGTGCTGGTCTTCACAGCATGTATACACTGCTTAGACATCGCAGACTACGCTGGCTTGGCCATGTCCGCCGCGTGGAAGATGGTCGCATCCCGAAAGATGTCTTCTACGGACACCTGGCAGATGGCAAAAGAACAGTTGGGCGACCGCAGCTGAGATTCAAAGATGTGTGCAAGTGAAACATGAAGGCACTGGACATAAATCCTGCAACGTGGGAGGATGAAGCTGCCGATCGCACCAAGTGGCGATTCTATTTACGGTGCCACCTCAGATTGAGCGAAAAGAAGCTCACACAACAAGCAGAAGAGAGGAGAAAACGTCGAAACTCCAGGAAAATAAGCAGCTGAAGGCTTTCACATCAGGGGCGCATACCCATGGTCAGTTGTGACTGAACGGGCTATTGTTGTTGTTGTATTGTATTGTTACTTGTGGCAATATAATCTGCTTAATTCGGTCTGTCAAAATCATGGATAGGTTACTATTATATGTGTAGTGCGTAAGCTCATCCATCATTGATAAGTGAAAGACAATTGTCTTGTCAATGTTGACTGCTCAAAGCTTACAGGGCGTGGGATGATTTCGAGCGTGTGACAACGATTCTTTTTTCACCTAATTAACGACAGAACTTTGCATAAAGTAACAAGACCAATTAGCCGACTCATCTTGTATATTCACGGTACACCAAATTCCATAGATAACGAAATACATCGACAGCAAGTCACACATATTCCAGGATTGTTTCATAAGTACCAAGATTGTAAAATCACAGGATCAGACTTTCACGTCTCGAATCTGTTCGACTCCTCTTCTTTTGTGGACACGATTAATTGACACTGAGTATGTCTTTACTCATCAAATCCTCCAGTTATCCAGCACAACATAAGTAAATACTCCTAACATCAGTACGGTTCATCTTCTTCGTCTTGCTGATTTGGTTCTCAATCTTAATTTATTTTGAATTTAATGGCTAGTTGTTTTGTGTTTTTTTGTTTCTCCAAATCATTGGCGTTGCTATGGGCACCAAAATGAGCCACTTCGAATATTTGGTTTCTCGGAGTTATGATGGCCGGCTACTTGAGTTGTACCCATGCTACATTGGTGATGGCCTTAGAGTCACAGGTATTTCGGAAGAATACCTCCGTAGATTTATTGATCATGTCAGTAGTTTCAATCTTGCCATCAAGTTAACTTCTCATTTTCCCACCACCTCTGTGAACTTTCTTGACCATACTGTGTGGATTTCTACTACTGGTCTTAAAACACGTGTCTATTATAAACCGACAGCGGCTCATGGTTTTCTCTTTATACCTATTGTCACCATCATAGCTGTAAAGATTCCATCCCCTTCTCTCAACTTCTACGCTTATCGTCAGATATGTCACGATGACGATCATTTGTGGTAACGCGCTCAAGAGATGCTTGAGTTCATTCGCCGACGTTTATATCATGAACGTGTTTTATCTAATGCTCTAACTAGCATTACCCATGTCACTTGTCAGATAGCACTCATCAAGAAGCCTACTTCTACATCTGATAGACTCAAACTTGTCTTAACTTTCCATCCTCACTGCTTGGCGGTGAAAAAAATATATATTTCGTCATTTGCTAATTCTTCGCACTGATCTTGTTACCTTGTGACAGAATAGGGCGACCCCTCTCGATCTCTGTTTCACCCCGGCAGTAATCGGTGCATTTGTGGTACTGATTTTATTGCGTGCTTTCAGTTGTCGCACTTTCTTTCTATACTATGCAGCAGATAGTTTATATTTTCAAGTATTCTTTCCCTACTTTCAATATATTGTGTCTTGTCTGTTATCTGACACTCCTTGTGGATGATAAACACCTCACATTTGCAAGGAGAGGTAGAGATAATATTACAAGAGGCAGGTTGGTAAAATTCCCTTGTACCAAGCTTGGCCGCTACGGATTAACACGTACATCGCCCAGCGCTATCTGCCTAATCACCGATAAGACGGGTGCGCGCATCATCAAAGCTGGGAATACGGGGAGACAACTGATGGACAGACACAGATAAGAAATTACTTTCTGTTAAAGTAATGAATTGTTACTTTTGACACACGTTGTCATATGAGGTTAATGACATGTTCGCGAGTCAGTACGCAAGGCATCATATATCTTATTGCCATATATGGTAATACGTGACCTTTTGCTTTACACACCCTATTACACGTGGAATATTTTGAAAGTACCACACCCTCACCCGCTTGTTTGAAAATGATTGGAGCATTTATTTAACTCCATAACAAACAGATGCGTGGGAGACCGGGAATATAACCCAGCGCTTCAGTCAGTCTAATTTACTGTGAGATTCACACTTGCCAAGACAACCCCAGACTTGCCAGAATTATAATTCAGAATTCTTTCTTACCATACCGGACACCTTTAATTTGAGAATTTTGGACGGACTTTCATAGCCCAGGAAATCTCTTTCATATTAAATAAGGAAACCGGGACTGAGGAAACTGAAGGACCACACACGAAGTCAGAGAGGGAACTTATTAACTTAACGACACCCCATACGCGTGTAAGAGGCCGATTCAAGTCTCTTTTATTCATCTGAGCAAAAAGTCTGTGAACCAGGATTGGCGTAAGTTGTCATTTTACATTCTATATTTTCATTACTAACATGTGAACTAATACAGCATACACAGGGACAGTTTATGGAAAATACTGAGGGCTTATGGAATTCCAAGCTGCATAGTGTGAATCATAAAAAGCCTTTATGCCAACTTTACGTGTAGTGTTGAGCAGAGCAAACTAACCTTTGAGGTGAAGACAGGAGTACGACAGGGACGCCCCTTATCAACCACTCTATTTTTAACAGTCATAGACTGGGTGATGCGCCAGACAACAGAGGGCAGTCCAAGAGGAATAAGATGGACTACATTTTCTACATTGGAAGATCTGGAATATGCAGATGACATTGCACTACTAACACATTCACATCAACACATCCAGGAAAAAACGGATAGACTTAATAAATTTAGCCAGCAGGTGGGCTTGAGCATCAATTTAAAGACGTCAGAGGTCATGACGCTCAATGTGAGCAACCCTGAGCCCATATCAGTAAGGAATCAGCAACTGGTACAGACAGACACCTTCACATACCTAGGATGCATAGTAACACCAGACGGCGGGGCAGGCAAAGACATCAACATCAGAATGAATAAGGCAAGAACAGCCTTTTTTAGCCTAAACAACATCTGGAAGTCCTCTCAATACAGCACCAGCACAAAATTAAGATTATATCAGAGCTGTGTGCTTTCTGTGCTTCTCTATGGTGCGGAATGCTGGAGAGTTACAGAGAAGGAAATGTCGAAATTGTCCTCTTTTCACACAACATGCCTAAGAAAAATTCATCGAATCTTTTGGCCGAATACCATCACCAACCAAGATCTGCTTACTCGGAGCAAGCAAGAGGACATACACACCATCATAGCTGGCAGACGCTGGAGCTGGGTTGGCCATGTCCTCAGAAGAGACCCTGATGCCATCACAAAAACAGCTATGCTTTGGACCCCTGAAGGAAAACGAGAGAGGCCGACCAAAAACAACCTGGCGGAGGACTGTGGAGGCTGAGATGCAAATAATGAACTAGAGTTGGGGCACTGTACGAAGGATGGCCACCGACCGAGCAAAGTGGAATCAATTTGTTGTTGCCCTACAAGATGCCACTAGGCGTAATGGCCACTGACTGCTTTGACGGTCGGCGGCTAAGGATCAAAGAAGAAGAAGAAGATGTGAACTAACATATATATGTATACTGCCATGTGAATTTTAATATGTGAAAAGCGCTAGTGGATGTCCCAGAGATTTGAGGCTGGCAACCTCAGCGTATAGAATGATGATTTCATGAACTACCACTGCCAAGGGCTGGTGATTGCTTTATTGCTAGTTTCGTAAAGAGAACTAAAAGCATAAAGTAGTCCCAGGTTCCATACGGAGCAGGGAGGGAAAGATGAAAGAAATGATGTACATATTAATTATAATACTTACAATTGCAAGCAGTGTAAATGTCCATATAAACATATTCACATTAAAATTAATGTAAGTTTTCCAACTTTAAACCAGTGTAAATGCTATGTGAAAATATTTATTTAAAAATTAATGAAAGTTTCAAACTGTTCAAATCAGTGTAAACATAAACGAAAACATATTCAATTTATATTGTGAACACTTTTCAATCAGTGGAGATGTAAATGTAAACAGACTCTATCTGTATTATTAACCTTTTCATTTAAACGTAAGATAAAGCTAAAGCTTTTCTATTTAAATGTAAAGAAAGTTTTATCCCGTGGTATCATCGAGGGTAAATTCTGAGATAAATGGGATGGTAGAATAGAAGAGGGGGGCGCATAGGTATGTGTCGGGAAACGCAATACTGAGGAGAGCGTTTCGTTTCTATTCTTTATCATAGTTATTGGTGGTACCAGCAGAAAGTACTATCTCTGGAACAAAGTGAAGGTAGAAGTGGACTCGCGTTGTGCGAGACGCCATCATAAGAGGGTCTTATAGACAGACGCAGGACCAGCTTGGCCGTTACTCCTTGACGTTCTAGGAACGGGGTGCCTTTAACCTTGACCAGCGATGAGCGAGAGCAGTGTACACAGAACCCATCAGCGGGAGCAGAAACTACTATTGGCATCTAAGTGAAAAATATACGCTGCCAGAGTGAACTTTTCCCCATCATCTCTACTATAAATCAATGATGAAACTTTTCTTCTAAACTATTCAATTTATTTTCAAACTGTTAAAACCTAAAGTGATTATTAAATTTTGTTATTTGTAATGTTACAAATTTAACTTCGATTTAATCATTTTAAAGTTACTGCATGTTTGTCTCAGTCAAATTACTACACACACTCTAAACAGAGCTATACCAGAATAATAAGAATTCCACTGAGTAAATCAGGGGTGGGGGCTTGAACGAGCTGAAATTAATAAGTGCTTAATTCCTTCACAAAAGTTGTCAGCAGATTCTAGAATTAACGTGCTCAGCCAAAGAAGCATTGTTGTCGCTTATCTGAATATCTTGTGAAGACTCCCTTTGTAATATGTGATGTGGTACTGTGATTTTATTTTTCAAGAGGCCCCATTTTTCTTCTCTCTGTAACTAATTGAGTTTAGTCTTCTTCTCTTGGTAATTAATTGCATTTTAAGGAGGGATTACTGTAGGGTTTAAGTTTATACTTGCACCAGTTTTCTTTTCTCTAAAGTAATTGCGTACAAGTAGTCGTATTTCCTTTGTTAAATTAATCGCGTTCATTTTATTGTATTTACTAGGCGTTGTAGTTATTTTAGGCTGGGTAGATTTTTCAGCTCGGATGAAACCGAAAAACCCGCTCCTACGCAGGTAAATTGGGGGTGGGTGTGAAAAAGCACTACCCAGGTACTTAAAACTGGCGCTAGGATCGAATTAAAGTAAATTTTGCTCACTTGGTCGTTGTCTTACATGACGCAATTTTTGGACGCGCAGTAGTGGTAATAAAATGAGTAGCTTGCGTTATCATTGGGAGATTTCAATAGTTTATGAAATGCAGGAATATTATTTGTTTAAGAGCGACACCAAGCGATGACGTAGGGCGTGGGTTCTGGCGTGGGATCCCTTGAATAAATAACAGGGTAAATCATTAGCGGCTCTTTTTTGCCTCCAGAAATTCAGCCGTGTAAACAAAGTCATTTTCGATTGCTCTTAAAGTGGGAAATTCGAATTGGGTATGTTCATATTTTAGGTTAGCGTGGTACTTATAATTCGATTCTTAATAGAACCTTAGCACGATAACGTAAGTTTCTCTGCAGGGAGTTAAATTAACTTTTATATAAACGAAAGCGCCATCAATTACTATCTTAGAGATAAAATGTAAGTGTGCATATAATGTTTTTCTAGGATAAGTTAGTTCGATCTTTGGTTGTTAGGGTAGCTTTGTGATATTATCTGTGTGAGTATAGCGTTTAGATACGCGGGCGCTCTGTCATAGGTAATGGGTGGACTGGGAAAATCGCATTATGATAGGGGCAGAGTAGATACACGGGCGTAATTGTGTATTTTTAATTAATTGGGGCTATTACTATGTTATATAGTCAGAAGACAGGGTGTACTTAATATTTCCTTATCTTTTGATCTATAATATTTGCAGCGTAAATACGCTTCATTAATGCTATCAACAGGTTTCCTCAGTGTGTGTCCTATCCATCGCCATCGTCTTCTTCTCATTTCTTGTTCCACTGGCACTTGTCTAGTTCTTGTCATCAGTTCCACGTTGGTAACCTTGTCATACCATTTTAATCCCTCTATTCTACGCAAGCACCCATTTATGAAAGTCTGTAGCTTTTTGGTTGTTGTCTTTGTTGTTCTCCATGTCTCTGAGCCATACAATAGGACTGACTTCACATTTGAGTTGAAGATTCTTATTTTCGTGTTGGATCCTATTTCTCTTGATCTCCATATATTTCCCAATGCAATGAAAGCTCCTCTTGCCCTTTGTATTCTTATTTTGATATCGCTGTCTGTCCCTCCAACTTTGTCTATATTACTGCCAAGATATGTGTATGATTCTACATCTTGTATTGGTGTCTCTTCAAGTTCAACCCTGTTATCATTACCTGCATTTATTCGCATTATTTTTGTCTTTTCCCTGTGTATTTTCAGACCCAATTGCTGTGACCTCTCATCGAGTGTTTTCAATTTGTCCTGCATCTGATTACGGCTATGGGACAGAAGAGCCAAGTCATCAGCAAAATCCAGATCATCCAACTGCTTATTCAGAGTCCACTGGATTCCATTTCTGTTGTGTGTTGCCGATGATCTCATAACCCAATCTATTGCCAGCAAGAAAAGAAATGGAGACAAGAGGCATCCCTGTCGCACTCCTGTTCTTATCCCAAACGGTTCTGTAAGCTGTCCTTCGTGAAGAACTCTGCATGTCATGTCTTCATATGTTTTCTTTATTAAATTAATGATCTTCAGGGGAACTCCATAATGCCTCAACAATTTCCAAAGTGATTCTCTGTCTACACTGTCAAATGCCTTTTCGTAGTCCACAAATCCGATGTATAGTGGTGAATTCCATTCCAGACTTTGTTCAACTATTATTCTCAAAGTGGCTATCTGGTCTGTACATGATCTGTTTTGTCGAAAACCTGCTTGTTCATCTCTCAGTTTCTTGTCTATGGACTCTTTTAATCTCTCAAGGATAATCCTGTTTAATACTTTTCCTGGCACTGATAGTAACATTATTCCTCTATAATTTGTGCACTCTTGTAAATTTCCCTTCTTAGGCAACTTAACCAGATATCCTTCCTTCCATTCTGCTGGTATCTCTTCCTTTTCCCAGACTTTACCAAGTAATTTATATAACATCTCTGTAGCCGTGTCGATATCTGCTTTGATGGCCTCTGCTGGAAATGCCATCAGGTCCAGACGCTTTTCCATCTCTTAGAAGCTTTATGGCTTTCTTTATTTCTTCCTTCGTTGGTCTTTCACCGTTAATTTGTAGCTCTTCTTCTGCTGGCTGGATGTCCGGCGGGTTTTGTGGAGCTGGTCTATTGAGAAGGTCCCCAAAATATTCTGTCCACCTCTTCATTTGCTCTTGTATATTGCTGAGCAGTTTCCCATTCTTGTCTTTTATGAGGCAACTTGTTTGCTTGTATTTCCCTGTTATTTGTTGAGGTTTTTTGTGGTTTAAATTTTTTTTTACAGGATGGGGTAACCGGCCCCATGCCCAACCCTCCTTAGTCGCTTTCTACGACTTGCTTGGCAGGGGACAGTGTTACTATTCTTTGCGAAATTAATTTTAGAAGGTTAAGTCCTTAGGCTTTATCAATATGGTAATTGCGAGGGTCCGATATATATATATATATATATATATATATATATATATATATATATATATATATATATATATATATATATATATATATATATATATATATATATATATATATATATATATATATATATATATATATATATATATATATATATATATATATAGGTAACCTCGATTTGTATATAATTGTTGCAGTATAAATATGCTAGCGTATTTTGTGTACGTTATTTTATTGTGCATTTTATTGTTGTGTAGTCAGAAGACAAGAGATGCAATTAATATTACTGAGACGGGAGTTCATCTTTCCTAGTTTTATATTGTGTAAGGTGATGAGTTTCAAAAGTCAGCCTGTAAAAATAAAGTAGGGCTTGGAATTTAGTACAGGAGTTTCCCTAAAGTTGAATTGTTGGCGTAACAAAAGATTTAGGTCAGCCATGTTGTTAAGGTGATTTAAATGGCCACCAGATATGTTAAGTGATTTATTTCATATCTGTGTATCGATAAATCATACAGGCCATCAGATATGTTACCGCTCTGTTTAGCAGTAACGTCTTTCAGTAGTAGGTATTACTGGTAATGTCTGAAACTTTGCCCTACTGTTAATGTTTGCCACCACTGTTACAATATGGTGGTGTCTTCGTGTGTATGGATAGGACGTCAACTGATACCTGTATGAAGTTGAATACTGGCACGGAAAAGGCGTGCGTTGTTTCTTAAATGCGCCACACAGGCTAGATCATTAAATAGGTCGAGGTTCCGTAGTAAGGTCACGCCCACACAGGGCTATTTATGGATATGAGTTACTACTGTCACGCCTGCTGTTCTGTTACCGAGTTTGGAATGTTGTAGTGAGTGTGTGTAGGTACAATCACACACCACAGGTACGCACATCAGAGGTATGGAGCGTTGAAACTACAGGCGACATTTAATAACAGTTTATTACATCACAACACGTTAACATCGAATACACATAGTCAAATTACAGTTCACAGCAATAAAGTACTCCACTTCTCAGAACGACTGCTCACACGGCAGCTAAAATAATCAATAATCATGACCTATAAAGTACTCCACTTCTCAAAACGACTGCTCACACGGCAGCTACAATAATCAATAATCATGGCCTATAAAGTACTCCACTTCTCAAAAGACTGCTCACACGGCAGCTACAATAATCAATATTCATGGCCTATAAAGTACTCCACTTCTCAAAAGACTGCTCACACGGCAGCTACAATAATCAATAATCATGGCCTATAAAGTACTCCACTTCTCAAAACGACTGCTCACACGGCAGCTACAATAATCAATAATCATGGCCTATAAAGTACTCCACTTCTCAAAAGACTGCTCACACGGCAGCTACAATAATATCCTCCACAAACCTGAACATGGCCACTTAAATATCTTAATATCCAAAAATGACTGCCTTCATTGCAGTTACAATATACTCATCTGCACACACAGCGAAAAACCACTAATCGACATTTTCTCCATCCACTGCGCAGGGACACACACAGAAAAACCCTCAGGGCTCGACCACCTCGGTCAAACGCCCAGAACAGACTCCCAGATCACACACCTCCCGCTCAAACAGTTACGAGAATCCGTTGTTTAGAACACAGCTCCCTCCGACAATAATACATGCGGCTTAGCCGCGAGAGCTAATCACCCACAGCTCAAAACAATACAGAATAAAGTCCTCACAGGCGAGGACTCAACGTTGGGAGTAGCGATCACACGCTCTATTCTCGAACATACGAGAAGATATTCCTATCATATATTTAAACAAGCATCATAGCTAATCAAGCATTCAAGCGCCGCAACCCAAAATTCACTCTGTCCAACAAGCATTTCAGGATTACTTCCCCTCCATAAGATCTACTCTCAACACGTGTTTGGGAGTTTTATTACCAAACCGATGTTTACTTTGGAACGGGGTAGAGAGATCAAGAGGGAATTGTATGGGAGGCTGACTTTGGGGCATAAATATTTAATTATCGCTGTGCATAGTTGAGTAGGGGATTGAGTGGAGCGGTCTGTATTTAGATGGTTATGATTTATTGGAAGTGTTGTACATTAGTCGTTATTTGTTTTGTTTTCAGCAGTTTCACGGCACAAATGGGAGGGTGTAACCTGCCTTCCAATTTACAACTGAAGGTTGTCATCTCAAGAGCCGAGGGCTCGAGATATCGCCAGAGGTGAAGAGCACTGGTGACGCAGTGGTTACCGGCGCCAAGTACGTCTGCAGCAGTAAAAAAATAAGCAGTTCAATTGCAATGAAGAATTCTTCAGCGTGAACGGATTTCTTAAAATCCCGAGCTCTAAGCTCATATCCACACACCGAAACAAAGGCGCGTGGCCTGGTGTTGTCGTTTAAATTCGGTCATAATAAAACCGACGGCCCTAAACCCAAAGTGGTGTAACCGGGCAAGTGAATTAAGTTTCGTCAGTAGTGAAGCAGCTGCATTCCGAGTCAAGTATCCAGTCTAAAAACCCAAGTCATCAGCTACAATATTCGTTTGGAGGAGAGAGGGTCAAAATTCCTTCCAAATGCACTACAGAGAAAAGGGGCGTAGCAGAGAAGCCTCTCAGTAGGAACCAGGAGTGTCAGACATACACTGAACAGAGACATACTTATAAATTAGTCATTCAGATTGTGTAGAACTTTGAAAAGTTCAAATCAACTTTCGGTGTAGGCAGTTAGTTAGGTCTACAGCTAGACAGTGGTGTTAGTTAGTGGCGTGTATATCGCCTTCAGCGTTTGTAGCTGTGTAGGCAGTTAATTTAGTCATCATCAGTAGGGAGTCAATCTAGGTTCTCACCATTGAAGCCAAAAGTCTCATCTTTCCACATTCTCTGTCATTTAACATCAAAATCTATCTTCTCGGTCTGTTCTCATACTAGGGTCTTGTCTTACACTCAGACAAAACTCTACTAAAATCCACTTTGTGACATAATAGAAGTGTCATTGCCCTTCTATCTACATCTGTGCCAAGAGTAATCTTGTGCGAAGGTAGATACCTTTGAAGCCCATACTAGATACTCTTGAGTATTGGCCACTGTTGGACCACTACTGCAAAGCAGAGGATGCAATACCGTCACATACCTGTGAAGTGTTTCGTGATGTCCCATTTGGTGGCGTATAGTAGGCATAAAACAAACTAAGCATAAGAATTTCAGGGACATTCTTGTTCACAGCTGCTTGCTGAATACTAACTCTACACACTTTGGTACCAAGCCTTGTCAACGCCGTAAATGTCACACCTATCCGGTTGGGTTCCAAAGGTTGTTATTGCCGGGAGTTGTAGTGAGGATAAGCTCTCACTGCAGATAAAATACTTCTATGGCACGCGCCTCAAACAGCCTCTGACAACCAAGTCCAGCTCCCGGCCTTCATGTGTTGCTCAATTTGAGCCCGGCGGAACTGTTTCCACTGACGGGAGAAGGGGCAAAGGCGAGCGACTGGCGCCTTAAAACCAGCAGCTTCGGGCAGATAGGGCTCGTGATCCTTGGTTGGTAGCTTATCTAAGAGAAGGAACTCTGAATTCAAACCACCGCTGCCTTGCGGGAATATCCATTTATGGAATTGGCTTCGGGAGTAAACCCTGAGGATAAATCCGGAGTCGGAGTCCCTAAGGCAGTCTAATGTCGATTCGACATTATTCTGGCAACTCCTGCGACATGGCTGGTACCAAACTGTATCGGCTACTGCCGTTCCTTTGGATCTACCGGCTGTGTGGAGAGGGGGAACATGCTGCATGGGCAACAGCTTGATCTCCATATAACTGTGCCCAAGCTCGCGCCCTGGAGAGGACACTCCAGCTTCACCCTATAGGTGTCGGCAAAACACGGGAAGTAGCAGTTACCGGTTATAAGCATTTTGCCCAATTGGCGTAGGGCATGGCGCCAGGGGCTACTTCCGACAGTGGGAGAGGTTCCAGGATCTCACTGGACAGCTACCGCCCGCTTCAAGCTGGGCAGCCCCCAGTCAATAAGGTGTTGTCCCGCCACTGTCTGCTTTCCCCATTGGGTGCATGGGGATTAGGGTCAAACCCGAACTGTGGACAGAAAATTTTGCACCAAGCAATTATCGAAAAAATAGAAATAAGCAAACTCTCAGATTGGGATGCTGGAACATCCGGACTATGTTGACTGGACTATCCGAAAACCTACAGGATGTAAACGATGTAAGGAAGGCAGCCATAATTAATGATGAGCTTAAACGACTTCAGGTGGATATAGCTGCACTTCAGGAAACGCGCCTGGCGGGCTCTGGAACGGTGAGCGAGAAGGACTACACATTTTATTGGCAAGGGAAAGATCTTAATAAAGCTAGAGAACACGGAGTAGGTTTTGCGGTCAAAAAATCGCTAACTAAAATGGTTGAACCAGGCGAGAATGGATCAGATCGCCTGTTAACGCTCCGCCTGCAAACTAGCACAGGTCCCATCACCCTTGTCAGTGTGTATGCTCCTACTCTGTACTCTGCCTCAGAAGCTAAAGATGAGTTCTAAGAGAATCTAACAGCAATTATCAAAAGCATACCTAGGCAAGAACAGCTTGTTCTCCTTGGTGACTTTAACGCTAGAGTGGGTGCCGATAATGTTTCATGGCCTTCATGTCTGGGCAGGTTTGGTATTGGCAAGATGAATGAAAATGGACAACGGCTCTTAGAGTTGTGCGTCCACCATGACCTCTGCGTGACCAACACCTACTTTCAGACAAAACCCCAGCATAAGGTGTCATGGAGACACCCACGATCCAAGCACTGGCACCAACTTGACCTGATTCTCGTCAGAAGGCCACTCCTCAGGTCTGTGCTCTCCACGCGCTCGTACCATAGTGCAGACTGTGATACAGATCACTCCTTGGTTTGCTGCAAAATCAGAGCACAACCAAGAAAACTCTATCGTGTCAGACATGAAGGGAAACCACGCATTGATACCAGCAAGATGTCAGACCCTTTCATGATCGCTCAATTCACTGCGACCTTCGAGAAAGTGCTCAGTAGCCCTCAGCATGGTGATACTATTACAGAGAACTGGGAGCATCTACGGAACACCATTCAAAGTACTGCACTTGCCACCTTTGGTAAGAAAACAGCAAAGTCAAATGACTGGTTTGATGCTTCATCAGATGTGATGGCACCTGTCATTGAAGCTAAGCGCAGTGCTATGAATGAATACAAACGTTCACCGAGTGCCAGAACCCTACAGATCCTGAGGGCTACGAGAAGCAAAGTTCAACAAACTGCTCGACGCTGTGCAAATGACTACTGGCTCCAGCTCAGTGAGAGCATCCAGATCGCAGCGCAAACAGGCAACATTAGACAAATGTATGACTGTATAAAGAAAGCACTTGGCCCCCATAAATTAAGACGGCACCGCTAAAAACCATCAGCGGAGAGAAGCTAACCGATAAGGGTAAGCAGATGGAGAGGTGGGTCGAGCACTACTCTGAGCTTTACGCTAGAGACAATACCGTTACGCCTGCAGCCCTTGATGGTGTCAACAGTCTGCCAAACTATGGAGGAGCTGGATGCCGAACCAACATTAGAGGAACTCAGCAAGGCCATTGATAGCTTGGCCTCTGGCAAAGCACCAGGCAGTGATGGGATTCCTCCTGATTTTAATCAAATGCTGTAAGAGCACGCTATTACATCCCCTGCATAGGGTGCTGTGCCAGTGCTGGGAAGAGACAACTATTCCTCAAGACATGCGAGATGCCAAGATTGTAACACTGTATAAAAATAAAGGAGACAGAAGTGATTGCAATAACTACAGAGGCATAGCTCTTCTTAGTATTGTTGGTAAGGTTTTTGCCAAAGTCATCTTAATGCGACTACACAAGTTAGCTGAGCGCATATATCCAGAGTCACAGTGTGGATTCCGAGCTGGCAGATCAACAACAGACATGATCTTCTCTCTCCGCCAGCTTCAGGAAAAATCAAGAGAGCAGAAAAGACCATTATATATCGCCTTTATAGACCTCACAAAAGCATTCGACCTGGTTAGTAGGGATGGACTCTTTAAAATCCTCCTGAAAATGCTGGAAATGATAAAGTCATTCCATGACGGCATGAAGGGAACAGTCCAATATGCTGGAAGCACGTCACAGCCCCTTTATATACGAAGTGGCGTTAAACAAGGCTGTGTTCTGGCTCCGACCCTCTTCGGAATCTTCTTTGCCTTACTCTTGAAACATGCATTCAGAGATGCAACTGAAGGAATGTGCCTTCACACTAGGTCAGATGGCCGTCTGTTTAATCTTTCAAGGCTGAAGGCAAAAACAAAAATCAGAAGGGTCACTATAAGAGACTTGTTGTTCGCTGATGATGCTGCAGTCATCACTCAAAGCCAACAGGAGCTTCAGAGCTTGATGAATCGCTTCACTAAAGCATGCAAGGACTTTGGCCTCACAATAAGTCTAAAGAAAACGAATGTGCTGAGTCAGGATGTGGGTGCTGCACCAGTTATCACTATCGATAACTATGAATTGGCAGTGGTGCACCACTTCACATACCTAGGGTCTACCATCAATGACAAACTCTCACTGGATACAGAAATCGACAGCCGCATTGGCAAAGCTGCAGCTACCTTTGCCCGCCTCACAATCTCACAATGAAGACCAAAGCTGCGGTATATAATGCCTGCGTCACCAGCACACTCCTATATGGCAGCGAGACCTGGACGACCTATGCTAAGCAAGAAAGAAGGCTCAATACCTTCCATTTGCGGTGTCTACGCCGCATCCTCGGCATCTCGTGGAAGATAAAGTGACAAATGTCGAGGTGTTGTCACGTGCTGGCCTTCAAAGTATGTATACGCTTCTTAGACAGCGCAGACTTCGCTGGCTTGGCCATGTTCGCCGCATGGAAGATGGTCGCATCCCAAAAGATATCTTCTACGGACAATTAGCAGATGGCAAGAGAACAGTTGGGCGACCACAGCTGAGGTTCAAAGATGTGTGCAAGAGAGATATGAGGGCACTGGACATGGATCCAGCAACATGGGAGGATAAAGCTGCCGATCGCACTAAGTGGCGATGCTATTTACGGCGCCACCTCAGATTGGGCGAAGAGAGGCTCACACAAGAAGCAGAGGTGAGGAGAAAACGTCGAAAGGAGCACCAGGAAAATAAGCAGCTGAGGGCTGCCACCTCAGGGGCGCATTCCCATAGTCAGTTATGACTGAAGGGGCTATTATTATTATTATTATTATTATCCGGTTGGGTTCGAAGTTCAAACTGTTTCATTTCCAAAAGACACCTTCCTTATTAGAATTATTCACATGTGAATCCATGAATCTCCTATATGCTATTATCTGTAAAAGGTGTGGCATTACATATATTGGTAAAAATGGCTGACGTTTGTCAAATAGATTTCCATAGCACTTGAATTACATTCATCATGGGACTTTTAAACATGTGGCTGATCATTTAAATTGTCCCGACCATTCTGGTAACTGCGACATTCAGGTGACAACGATCCGCTCCCGTCATCGTGATTTCTTTGGAGAATCTTCTTATTTTCGACATGGCTTTCTTTCTCCTATTAGACTGTGTGTCCTATTCAATGATTTTTCATTTTTTTCAGTACCTTTTTATCTCATCCGCACTCCACCTCCACGTGGTGGTCCTGGAAACAGTCTGCAGCATTGCAGTCTGGCTGAGCGAGTGCGGATCGAAATGGGAAGGCAAACCCGGTCCCTAAAAAATGCCGTGCAGAAGTCGGATGTGTCGACCGAAAGGCGCAGATATCACAGCTTAGGCGTAAACAGACACGACGCAACCACCGTCCTTTTCAGGGCGAACGAGGAAGAAGAAGAAGACTTTCTCTTAACCTGTCTATACCTCTAATCTTTGTCGCCTGGTTGTAACTGTGGCCGACAAAGAGCGAACCCCAAAACGTCCCAGATTTTAGTGTCTTGTCCATTTATGAAACCGACACAATACCATTTTCTTTTTTTGTGTTTTTTAAAGTATATATTAATCATTCAGCACGTGCGTCTAACAGTATCATGTATTAAAGGGCCGAAACACATGTCCAACGAAAGGGGGGGGGGGGCACTTCTGATGATCAGATAGCATCCTGTTGTAACGCTCTGTTATAGAGTTTCCTATCGTCATGGTTAATAATAAATCCTTATGTTAACACTGTCCACGTAAACACTTAGCCACTGCTTGAAGTCAACGTTCGTTGTTGGTAAACAAGACCATCATCATCATATTAGTTGCCTTGTACGACATGCTTAATGGTGCAGTAGTTCTATTCTGTCTTTGTCCCATGAGAGACCCCCGGGGACACTGGGGCCAATGTCAAATATATGACTACAAAAAATACGCACGCAAGAGCAAATAAGTACCTTGGTGCAGGCTTCTTGTTGGGGGGTTCGGGGGGGGGGGGGGGGGGGGGGGGGGGGCGGGGGGGGTGGGGGGGGGGGGGGGGGGGGGGGGGGGGGGGGGGGGGGGCGGGTCGGCAGTACTTGCAGCGGTGGCTTTATACTTCATAGGGAGCGGAAAGGGAAATGGTGATGAATAATGTTCCCTCTCTTGTTTTCTTTTCTCCTCCGCTGTTGTCGATTCCTGGGATTTTTTACGTTGAGTTTGTTAGCTGTTTGTTGGCCCCATGGAGCTAGTTCCAAGGTGTCTCTGAGGAGCCAAAGATATTATAGGACAGCTGTCTCTCAGGCACGTTGTAAGAGGGAACTGATATGAAGTTTCAAATGTGGCAGGCAACCTCATCACATCAAATAAATTGCTATATAAACAATCCTTGCAAGAACATATGAACGTGTTGGTGCAGAATGTTTCATGGCTTCGTATTTATCATAGCTTCACTGGAGTTATGCACAAAATGTGTTTGGTTTTTTGACTAGCCAACTGATGTAACTGAAGTACTTTTATCAATGGGTGAAAGATCGGTGCCTCCTCAGAAAAAGGCCAAAACCTGAATGGCAAAAGAAACAGAGAAAAGTTAAGAACGACTTCTCGAATCTGACAGAAAAACAATGAGTTTGAATAATATATACATTATCTATGGGTTGCATTTTTTTTTTTTAAAGTAGTTAGCTCACAAAGCACAACTCCGGTTCCTAGCTAACTGTACTGAGACTCATTATGTATGCACAGTTAGAACAATATATTTTTCCGGTTGTACTTTTGCTACTATTCTCCTCTTTCGTATCCTTCCTGGCAAATTCTCTCGTCGTCCTCTCGGTGTCCGTTAGCCGGCACTTGCCAGGGCAATGTTATCACCAAAAGCCACCTTTCTGCTGCGTGATTAGAGCTTGGGACAGTTTAGAATTGCTCGGGCACGAAGAATCCGCTTTGCTAATCCGCCCAACGGTCTACGCACGTGCGATAAAGGGATTAACTTCAGCAGAAGACAGGCGAATGTTTGATTTTCACACTTGACAAAGTGGCCAAGGGAAATTTGCCTCCAATAAAGCAGGATTAATTGTCAGCGTCGGCAGTTCAACGTCGGAACACCGGCAGGCAGAAGATAGCGCGTGCTAAATTATTAGGATAGTTTAGCCTATAGAAGTGAAAAAGAGAGGGGTGAAGAATAAAAGATTTCTGAAGATTAGGCAAAAATAACTGGATTTCGTTAATGGAAAAAAATGGATTACAGAAAAGACAGAGTGAGTAAATGTGGAATAATACTGCACCAGAAACATAACTGGGTTTAGACTTTTTGGCGCCAGGGAAGAGTGATGTGACACGCGGCTCCTACCCCACACGTCTACTCTACTGGAAAAATATGTAAAATTTGGGAATAACATTGTAGACATGATGTAGATAGTTGTTACTTCTCCCAGGAGGCTACCGCACAGGATCGCTGTGTCTAGCGGACAAACATTACTCAAGGCGCTCGCATTGCAGAACAGAATTTAGCTGATAAGGCAGAAGGCAAGCGTGCTGCAAGAAAGGCCAGAAGGCACAGCAACACTACTATCGACTCTAACCCCGTATGTGGCAGGGCCTGTAGGGCCAAAATAGGACTAATTAACCACATGAGATTACGACACAGATGTGTCACAACTCAAGTCTGAAGCTGTCGCCATCTTCGGACCACATGATCTTTTATATTTGGGCTTGCCACGCCATAATGTAACCAACGGTCCTTGGTCTAGGTTGAACAGGGTGCGCCTCGCCAAAATGAGGCAACGTTCCTATTTAAAAAAAAAAAAACGACGCGTGCTTTGGTCTTGGCAAATTGTGTCACAGGATAAGTAAAGTCAAGGTTCTTGACGAAACAATACTGTTTTCTCTCTTGCTCTGGCGCCCCTTAACCCCTAACGCCCTTGCATGGAGGCATATCTGGAGTCATCCTTATGTTACCACCAGCTAAGCACAATGCTATAGTGTATATAGATGTGGAAGTGAACCTCTGTGAGACTAACTACACCCTTACTGACTCTTGAAATCATCCAACCACTTCCAGTGATTCCCCCTATGGTGAAACATGTTGAAAACCCCAACATTGCACACTAAGCTTGGAGGAGTCGTCTGAGCCCCAAATGTTACTCTGGCTGTTACCTGGTTTGCTGCATGCAGGAGGATCTCACTATGGACCTCATGATAGCCGTCGGGAGCTGGCTGTGTATAGGACGTGACAATTCCTTGGGAGAGTCAAAAACCAGAGCACAGTATTTCACCTCTGCATATTTGGAGAGTTTCCTTGGATGGCGGGGAATGCACAGTTTGCCAAGCGCTTCTTCGTCCTAGCTTGGAACCAGATGTGATGATCCTTTAAGTGCAAGCCAAGCTGGAAAAACTGGAGCTCATGACTTAAACTCATCACGTTTCGGAATGGAGGAAAAGCCTAGATCTACAGTGAAGATAATACCAAGGAGTCTTCAACTTGATATTTGCTGCAAAAGAGAGAGAAGCTCAATATACCTTGTTAAACAACAACAACAAAACCCCCTAACGCCCATGGCGGTTTCCCCAGTCGCCCCTCCCTAAGGTCGGCTCTAATCAGAAATGGCTATTTCTACAAAGGAAAACTTCGAGTAAGGTGTATGTACCTGACTGCACAGCTAGCGAAATATCCACCACCTAAGGAGTATATATCTGTTACTAAAAAAAGAAAGACACTCCATAATTTCTTTGATTTGAGATGGGAGGAGTGTTTTTGACATAAACTTTGACCCGCATGAAAAATATAAAACTTATTTTTAATACTGTATGTATCTGTGATTATCACGTGACTGTCAGACCCAGTCGGGTAAACAGTAGACTTTCTTCTACAATGACCGCGATTGTTGCCAAAATCTGGCTTGGGTGGCTGGATGTATGAAATAATAAAGACAGCGGGTTTATAAAAGTTTGTTTTATACACGATAAGCTGTCCTGGTGCGAACATAAGCGATCTTCTTTTTTTTTGTTTTGTTTTGTTTTTTGTCATAACAAAACAAAGAGGCGATAGTACAGACACTCACCAACTCACACACATAATCCGCTTTTGCTGTTTTAAACCTCGAGTCACAAGTTCGATCATCGTCAGATTCAATGAACGCGAAGTATCAAAACAACCATTCAGACAACGTTTTCTCCACTCCTAATGCGAATTTTATGAGGTTGAATAGCTGGGCGATTCAGTATGAAAAGTCGGCGCAAATTGTTTATTGCAAATTTTCCGAACCGATCTGAAGTGTCCCTGTGTTAAGGCGATTATCCTTCTGACATCATAGCGGCCATGATGGCAAATTTATTCACTTTAATTCAAGAGCGTCTTTTTGTTTCAGTTCGTGAGGTTCGATGATTAATGAGAGGCAGATACTCGAATGAGTATTAGACGGAGATAGAAGGAACACGGCAACCGAATCCTATTTATTTATTTCTCATTTCTTCTCTGTTTTCCCTGTCCTTAACAAAACACGTTCACAAGTTAAAATAATGGTAATACTGGTAAATGATGTGCCTTGATTACTACTACTTTGACAACTACTACTACTATTACTATTACAGCTACTGCTGCTACTACTACAACAACAAATACTACTTCTACTACAACTACTTTTACTATTACTACTACTGCTGCTACTACTACAACAACAAATACTACTTCTACTACAACTACTTTTACTATTACTACTACTGCTGCTACTACTGCTGCTACTACTACAACAACAAATACTACTTCTACTACAACTACTTTTACTATTACAACTACTGCTGCTACTACTGCTGCTACTACTACAACAACAAATACTACTTCTACTACAACTACTTTTACTATTACAACTACTGCCACTACTACAACAACAAATACTACTTCTACTACAACTACTATTACTGCTACTACTAATACAACAACTACTACATCTACTACAACTACTGTTATTAATACTACTACTTCTACTGCTACTACTACTACGTCAGCTGCTGCTGTTACTATTACTACTAGTACTAATACTACTATTATTATTACTATTATTGCAGCTACTGTGTCGCGAGAGGTTCAGATGTTATTAAAATTTAAGATATCCTGGACAAAAAGATGTATCAGATGATACCAAGATAGTGCCAGATAAGCGACTGGTCTTATAAGAAGTACCCCCTTCTCTGAAAAGAGCAAGGGTGTATCGACAATCAAAGGTAGGGTCAAGCTGTATAAACCTTCAAGTCTGAGATAGTGTTTGTTCATGAAGGTCTAAGTGCTACCTCTCAAGATCCTCCCTTAAATATTGGTTGTTATATTTTTTATTGACTCTGCTATGGGATTAATTAATTACGTAAATATGTAATATATATATAACAAACAGAACCTTAACTCAATTTAAATAATTAAGCAAGACTGATTATTTATATATTTACAATTTATTGATCCTATACCGTTTCTCTTTTCGGTTAGGAAAATAATAAAGAATTCAAAAGGTTTTTACAAAATAAAAATAAATACACATGGAATGTCATTTCCCCAATACTTCAATATGATAAAGTTATATTTAAAATGTCACTTATTTATTTAACATATATTTTTCACTTTCACTGGACTGTAAAGTTGGTATTTAGTTTAACAAAGTCCTTCATGAGTCATCACTCAAACTGTTTTTGGTATTTGTATTTTATTTCTTATTACTAAGTTGCTGGATACGCTGACAAGTGTAATTGCGTTTACACTTATCTCCAAAATTGAGAAGCATCCAACTATAGCCAGGATCACACAATGTCTGGATCTCCAGGCTGGGAAAACAGGGTGTCTAGTTCTATGTATCTTGAGAACGTTTACACCACAGAGTCCCTCAGAAGTGAATGTCTCGTACAATCTTAGTAGTTGCAGGATAAAACCTGTAATACAAATAATCACAAACCTTGTATGGTCAAGCACTATTCTATCCACACACACAATGGACGTAACAAACAGCTTCAGACATGGTGCTAACAGTTGCACAGGACAATTTACCTCAGTACCACTCACAGCCAGTTCAATGTGATTACACTTTCCTTATAAATCCTATGTTAGATCCCTTTATCCATGATCTGCTTCCATACAATGATTTGGTTTAGTAAAAACTATTAAGTGTCACCTTGATTAATACATGTTAACAAATTCTGTGATCCTTTCTTATGGTCCTGATCAGTGTGTCTTTCCTTTAGGAAATACTCCTTCAAATACATTATTAAACTTACAGGCGTCTTTTTTGCCATAATTCTCAAATATTCTACACATTTCCCAATGCTGGCTTTCGTCTCTAAAAGTCAACACATGCTTGCGTTCAGATGGCAATACACTCGTCCTGTAATTTTTTTCTTAACACACTTACGAACACACAAGTCGATTAATCACAGGAAAATTACATAATTATATTACTTACTTACTTAGTCGTTCCCCTTCTACCGTGAGGTGTAGAGGTTTGGAAGAGAGAGCGACAGACTATCCTATCGGCTGTCTTCCTCCTGGCCTGGTTCCATTCTAGTCCTCGATCCTTCAAAGATTGTCTAATGTTGTCCTCCCAGCGGACTCTGGGTCGTCCTCGGGGTCTGGATCTTTGGCTCTTTGTTTCCCATGCTTGTCGTGGTATCCGATCTTCTCCCATTCTGCAGACATGGCCAAACCATCTTAATTGGGACTGTTCTACTTGGGTCTGCAGGGGGTAGGATTTAAGGCCTTGACGTATCGTCTGGTTGCGTACCATGTCTCTTCTTGTTACTTCAACCACCTTCCTCAGATACCTCATTTCTGAGGTTTGGATCTGGCTTTTATGGGTTGTAGTCATTGCCCATGACTCGCATCCGTAAGTCAAGACTGGGACATAGGTGGAGCGGTATACAGCCATCTTCGTTTTCTTACCAACCTCTCTCTTGCTGAGGAATCCTCGATTTATGGCCTGAAAAAGTCTCCCAGCTGCTGCTTTTCGAGTGGCCAACTCTTCTTTGATGCCTCCCTTTCGGTCTATAATAGTCATAATTATATATATATATATATATATATATATATATATATATATATATATATATATATATATATATATATATATATATATATATATATATATATATATATATATATTCTTTCTTACCCTCAGGCAATACACATAAGCTGTAACAGGCTGTTAATTGGTATCTAGGTCTGCTATGCAGATACAGTGGCAAAGTATTTGACAGCACACGTTTTACCGCTCTCTTCTGTACAGCTTGGGTTTTTTAAAAGTTGTGGCCTCAAATCAGCCAAGTTCAAGGACTTTTATACTACGCACCCTACCTCTCGGATGGCATGGGGTAAAAACGGCGTTAGGAATCTAAAATTGAAATGATTTCTGCCTTCTTGTTCAATGTGCAACATTTTTAATATTTATTATCTCTCTTAATTCTGGGCCGATTTTGATCATTTAAAGTTAGAATTATACTGTGAATTTATCTCTACCTTTCTTTCTAATAATTGTTTAGCTAGCAAAATGCATTTAAATCTATGCAGACTTTAACTAACTAAATTGGGGACTACCCTGGTGTATAGATGTCATTTTAAACGATTTATCTCTATAATTGAACTACTATTCGAGGAAGTCTTTGCACCTTCCTCTCAAGTAACATTCCCTCTGTTAAAATATATATACCTTTCCGTTTAAACATCTTTAGTCCTTAAGAAATTAAATAACTTCTTACTAGCATTTACACAAAATGGGTTTCCTTATACACACCAGAAAAAGGAGCGTTTTCATTGGTCATTGTATAGGTCCGTTTTCCCCTATTATTGCGAGCGGTAAATATGACCGTGGTGTAAGACAGACCAAAACACGACATACTGCTACTAGTACTATTACTTCTGCTGTTATTACTACTACTATTCTGGCTAGTGTTACTATAATTACAACTAATACTGCTATTACCGCTACTACACTTCGTACCACTACTACTATTACTTCAGCTACCTCCACCACTACCACCACTACAACTACTACTACCACCACCACAACTACCGCTACTACTACTACGTCAATCAATCAATACCCTTTAGATCCCAATGGAGCATAGGACTTCAACAAGCGCATGCCAAGTCCTCCTGTCACGTGCCATCAGCTCAAGTTCTTTCCATGTTTTCCTCATCATTTTCACTTCTATCTCCAATTCTCTTCTCCTTGTGTTTCTTGTTCTATCTCTGCCTCTCTTACCCTGGGGCTTCTAGAACAAGGACTGCCTTGTAATGTTATCAACAGGTGTCCTCAGTGTGTGTCCTATCCATCGCCAGCGTCGTCTTCTCAACTCTTGTTCCACTGGCACTTGTAAGGTTCTTGTCATCAATTCCACATTTGTGACCTTGTCATACCATTTCATCCTTCTGTTCTACGCAAGCACCAATTTATGAATGTATGTAACTTTTTGGTTGTTGTTTTTGTTGTTCACCATTTTTCAGAGCTATACAATAGAACTGACGTGACATTTGAGTTGAAGATTCTCATTTTCGTGTTGGACTAGATTTCTCTTGACCTACATATATTTCCCAATGCAATGAAAAGCTTCTTTTGCTTTTGAATTCTTATTTTGATATCAATGTATGTCCCTCCAACTTTGTCTATATTGCTGCTAAGATATGTATACGATTCTACATCTTGTAGTGGTGTTTCTTTAAGTTCAATCTTGTTATCATTTCTTCCATTTGTTCTCATTATCTTTGTCGTTTCCCCTCGTATTTTCAGACCCACTAGCTGTGATCTCTTGTGACGTATTGGTCGCTCCACATTTCGTATTCTCTCTCTCTCTCTCTCTCTCTCTCTCTCTCTCTCTCTCTCTCTCTCTCTCACGATCTACTTATGTCTCATTTTCGGAGCACAGAAATGCGTGTATAGTCACTCGTTTACACTTTTTCCTGTAATAATTCGTCAAGTCTGTTTACCCGATCATGCTCGCTGAGAGTTAATACAGGTAAGACCAGATTGGCCGCCCGTCATTTTCGTGTAGTGACACCTGGTGTTTGTGTTTGCACAAGGAGGGCCGGTCATATGACAGACATACATGAAGACGATGGAAATGTAATCGCTTCCGGACAGAATTGTTACGAAGACATTATTTGTGATAATGTAAGAAGTCGTGAGTGTAAACAGAAACGATAATCGACGGAAATAACAATTCCATTATACGGAACGTAACTTTTAAAAAAATCACGCATAACTTTCCTATGAAGAAATCGTTGAGATAAACCCCATCATAAAACGCATGATTGAATACAACTGGCTTGGAAATTCTAGCTGTTTTAAACAACACTTTTAATATGGAGCCTGGTCAGATAGTAACAACCACGTGCGTGGGACGAAAGTTGCAACATAATCTGACACTTTCGCCGGTTTAGAGCACTGTGAAATTCACCTCTTCAAGAAGACGGCCAGCTAGCCAGAGCAAGGAATAGGATCAGAATTCCATTTATCGGACTGGACTTTGTTTGAGCATCTTGTGGACTTATATCCCAGGAAAACTCTACCTACATTACACGGAAAGCCGGAATCCTAGGAATCTGAACACAAAGTCCGAGTGGGAGCCTAGTGTAAAGTAATACCCCAGACCGGTGTAAGAGGCATCTTAAACAAGTTGCCTTAACTATTTCTCTGAGCCAGGAGTCAGCATTCCTAAAGAGATTTTAGGGTCAGGTGTACATTTTTAAAATTCTATATTTTGCATTTATTAACATGTGTAAATTGCTAGTGGGTCCAATTCATATGAGGCTGGCAATCTCAGCATAAAGAATGGTGGTTTCATGAACCACCACTACAAAAGCTAATGACTGCTTTATGCGGGTTTCTCATAGAGAACCCAAAAGCAGAGGTAGTCCCAAGACCCATATGGAGCAGGGAGTGGATGATGACAGAACTTATGTACATACTTATTATATTATTCACCTTTTTAACCAGTGCAAATGTAAAGATATTCAATATAAATGTAATGAATGTTTCCCGCTCACTGGGATTAATATTATTGCTCAGAGAGGATAAAGTTCTGAGGTAGATGGGATGATGGAATGAAAAGGGTGGGGGTTCATGAATGTGTGTAAGGAAACCCAATGCTTAGGATGGTATTTGTTTCTCTTCTTTCATAATACTAGTCGGTGCTACCATTTGAGGGTGCTATCTCTGGAACATAGTGTGTGGTATAAGTGGCCTACTGTCAACGCTAGACACCATCATCAGACAGGTCTTGAAGACGCTGGACCAGCTTCGTGAGTTTTCCCTGATATTTCTTGGAACGTGTCACAACCTTCAGACTTGACCAGTGACGAGAGTGTATCAGTCCATAACCTGCAAAGAACCAAACATCGACTGGAGCAGAAACAGACAAACTTACTGGCAGCTAAGTACAAATTTAAAAGCTGCCAAGTGAACTTTCAGACAGTTCCCTCAATATACATAACATCACTCTGTGATGATTACATTTAAAAAAAAAAAGAATTATTCATTTTACACTGTTAAATATAATTGATTATTAAATTTGTTATTTGTATATATACAAATTTATAGTTGATCTAATCCTTTTAAGTGTACTGCACCCGTATGTCTCAGTCACCTTAAATTCAGTTGAAACAGAGTTACTAAATTAAGATTTCACTGAATTAAATCAGTTGGGGGCTTGAACGAGCTAAATGATACAATATATCTGTTGCTGTCGTTTTTGACGGTTTCATAAGACGTAAATCTATTTAATATTTTTTGATGATCTAAGGTAGAGAACTGTATGTTAACTCCCTGGGACAGGTTGATTGGGGGTTATCTTCCCTTCGTTTTATTCATTGTGTTGACCTGTCTTAAGTCGGGGTTAGCTGTTCTCAGATCTGTTCTGTCTACGCATGCGCAGGTTTTTTGAGCGCGAACGGATAGACTTCCGTCAGGGAGTGATGATCTGGGTTCTGACCGGACTAAGATGTCCGTGGTACTTCTCTGCATTATCTGGGGGAAAGATAGTCTTCAGTGTGACTGTGATGTTAGTGATTCTCCCCAGAGTTATTCTGTTCGTCAAGAATGACGACAGTTATTATTTGTGTATTTCTCGGATTCTGTCAAAGGTAAAAGAAACTTAATTATTATGCCTAAGTTGCAGAACATTTTGTGTCGACCTGTGAGTAAAGCTCACAGTTCTTTGAGATACAGAGTCCATTATGTGTGCTCGAGGTAGCCAACTAAGACTATTCGTCTAACTATATTACAGAAGCCCAGTAAAGAGAGATTATTATGAAAACAGTATGTTAGCGGTATATGTTTCGGCATGGATGATTATGCCTGCCTATGAAGAATACACAGTTGTTCACATTATTATCTTCTTCTTCCATCCTTAGCCATCAACCGGCAAAGCAGTATGTGGCCAGTACGCCTAGTGGCGTCTTAGGGCAACAACAAATTGATCAATCTATCGCTGTTTCCACCACGCCTAGTGGCGTCTTTGTGGAACAAAAACAGACCAAACAATCTATCATTGTTTCCGTAATCAGATTGGTTGGCAAGCAGGTGATCAGCCCACTGTGCGAAGTTTTTACGGGATGGGGTAAACAGCCCCATGCCCATACCCTCCTTAGTCGCTTTTTACGACATGCGTGGTAGGGTGCAGTGTTACTATTCTTTGCTCCCCTTTCGGGCCCCGGTAACACACGGGTGGCACATTATTATAGAGGCCCGATATTACGGCCGATATCTTTGAGCAGAAGAAGAAGTGTCTGGCGTGTGAAGCCAGATGAAGTCTTGACTTTCATTAAACAAGTTCATAGACTTTTATATTAAGCAACTGGAACCGCCTTTATCGTGCGGGATATTTGTTAAAGGACTACCTGACGCGTTTAGTCCGGGGCCCTGAGCTACAGTATGAACGAACGTAAATTGTCAAGCCAGCTCTACTAGCATCTTATACATGAGCTATGCAAGATTTATGATGCTAGATGTTTATAATCATTACCACACATGAAATGTCCATGATCCTTTGTGCTATTGACTGTGTCGTCTGTCAGCGTACTGTTGCCGTAATAAATGTTGAAGAAAAGTCATCTGCATTATCCACGTCTATGACTTCTACTTGTGGTGGAGTGAGTTTGGTGTGTAGATGAATAAGAGCCTATATGACTTCGTGTTCACGATCTGCTGTTTCCTACACACACACCTTTACTCTCGACCACATCCTATTACGAGTTCTACACACCTGAGAAACATGTATGCTGTTTTATGTGTGAGTGTCTGCACTACACCCTGGCAGCGCCTCATGCTGCTGACCTAAATACACCGCAACACTGAACTGTCTGGCTCTCCTTATAAAAATTGTATTCTACATCTGGTGGACCAGATTCGTGGGTTTCTACATTACATCGTGGAGTGTCAGCTACGCAGCGAACAGTACTAAGCAGGTCAACGCCTTATACTGCTTCATGGACCACAGCTGCTTATGATGTCATTTACGCTGTGCTACAAAAGATAAACACCCTTCTGCACTTTGACAGTCGTCAATGGTCATATATTGTTACTTTCAAGTCACGTTGTTTACGTCAAAGCTCAAGTTGTAAACAGTTCAAGCTATTGTTTACATATTACAGTCTACACATACCAACGTTGGATCTTCCGGTTTCAACTGGTTTGTTGGGTATGACATTGTAACTGGATATTTGGAGACCACTACCTGTTGTTAAGTTGCTGGGTACTTCAACGGTGGATCGTCTACCTTTACTGTTTACAGTTGTACCGCATTGTACTGCATCTTTGCTGGTGTTTGAGGATTGTGCTTGAGATAAGTGGCTCGTTTATGTGTTAAACTGTGCCTTTATTTATGTTCAACTGAGCCTTCCTCTATACACATTCTTTATATTGTGTATTTACGTACTTTATGCATTCTTTGTTTACATGTTCCTTGTTTACACGTTGTATTAGTGTGTATTTTGCGGGTTGGTTGGGAAGGTGACTCCTTTAGAATATTACAAGTGATAGAGGGTCTAATGAGAGCGTTTTCTTTAGGGACTGTGCAAATTTTCCACAGTGAAATTTGCTAGCGACAATTGTTGCTATTTTTGTTTAGCTGTAACGTAGTGTGCTTTTCATCGTTGTTGTTGTCATATTTTTTTTCCTTTAGTTTTGATTTCATTTGTTTGTATTTGTCTGCCTCCTCTTCCTTTCATTTATTTCTATACATCTTTTTGTTTATAACAGTGTTGTCATTTGTTTTGTTTAATTTTCGCAGTTATCATTGCAATTCTTTGCAACATTAGATTTAGTTAAGCTTTATTTTGATTTGACTTCTGCGAACGTTTTCGGTTGTTCTATATTCTTGTCTTTGTATTGTTATTGTATACATGTTTATCATACACAGTCTATATATATATATATATATATATATATATATATATATATATATATATATATATATATATATATATATATATATATATATATATATATATATATCTATATATATATATATATATATATATATATATATATATATATATATATATATATATATACTTGGTCATGAACTACTATTATTATTCATATTATGCACTTTTCAGATAGAGGTTATTTATGAGGATATTATTATAGAGAAACAAGGTGATTATACAAAGTCTTTGACAAAGACTTGTCTCCCACTGAGGTTGGGATATAAAGTGTATTATTATTTCAGGTGTTAATAGCACATTAATAGACAGAATGTCTACATTGGATTTCTTTATCGAGCAAGGGAAAGCCCTTGGCAAAACTGATGAGAAATTGGAAGAGTTTGCACTTACTCAATATGCCAAGGCACAGAAGGCTGAAGAGAAAAGAATGCAAATGCAGTTGGACAGAGAAGCTGAAGATAGAAGAATACAGCAACAAAGAGAAACTGAAGGGAGGAAACTTCATCTGCTGTTGAAGAGAGGAAACTTCAAGCTGCTGCTGAAGCTGAAAATAAAAGATTAGACAGAGAAGCTGCTGCTGAAGCTGAAAATAAAAGATTAGACAGAGAAGCTGCTGCTGAAGCTGAAAATAAAAGATTAGACAGAGAAGCTGCTGCCGAATAGAAGAAACTTCAAGCTGCTGCTGAAGAGAGGAAACTTCAAGCTGCTGCTGAAGAGAGGAAACTTCAAGCTGCTGCTGAAGAGAGGAAACTTCAAGCTGCTGCTGATGAAAGAAAAGCTAAAATGGAACATGAAGAAAAACTCTTAGCTTTGGAGTTGGAGAAATTAAAGATCATGAATATGAGTGCTCCTCAAACAACTTCGGGTAAGATAAAGGAGAATACTTATAAAGTCAAATTGCCCCCTTTCAACCCTCTAAATGACGACATAACCTTCTACCTTGATAGATTTCAATTAACATGCGTAACGCATAAGGTAGATAAGGAACAATATGTCGGACAACTGATGGAGTTACTTTCAGGTGAACCATTAAGTACTGTAATGGCAGTAGAGGAACCTGACAGAACTAATTATGATGTTGTCAGGGCAACATTACTTAAAAGATATCAATTAAAAGAAGAAGATTATCGTCTTCGTTTTAAGACAATGCTACCAGAAACTGGAGTAGAGTTCTCTGACTTTATTACGAAGATACGTCTTACATTCACCCGTTGGATTGAGCTGTCTAAAAATGAAAAAAAACATATGAAGCCCTTATGGACTTATTACTTCGAGATAAAGTTATGTCATCTGTCAATGAGTCTTTCCTTGCTTTTCTTCATGAGCGGAAACCTAAGACCATAAAAGACATGGAAGAATATTGTTGCCAGTACGTCACTGCACATCCCCATGCTACTGTTAGCAATTCTAAGGTGAAAGAAGAGTTGCCGTTTGCTTCTGCAGCACCATATAGCCCTAACTTTATGCATAAATTCCAAGGTGCTCAACACAACTTTAATAAGAAGAGCAATCGTAATTATGATCAGAATCAGGGTAACCCATCACATAATGGGTCTTCTACAAAGAACTGGAGGCGATCTGATAGTCCTCGTTATTTCGGGTCCAATAATTATGGAAACTTTCGGAGAGGTAGTCACAATAGACACTATCAAGGCTATTCTTCGCGGGGACATCGAAACCAAACAGGTAGACACTATAATCACTGGGAAAATGACAATAGTGATTGTGGAAACTGGGATTCGAACCAGAACGGTGGTCGCGGTAGATCAAACTATGACAATTTCAGAGGGAATAATAATCGTGGTAGATCTAAATATAACAAACATAGATCTCATCACCAGGGAAACTCTGTACAACAAGAGTCTCATGGTGCCAGTAATCAAGTGAATGATAATAAAAACTCTAATGCTGTCACTTGTTCGGCTTTTGATTTTTGGAGAGCATTTCAATGCCCCCAATGCACAACATTATTTGAACCGACCACAATAACTACTTTAAGTTGTGGTCACCCTCTTCCCGCTCTTCCTGCTGCAGTTGCGCATGACGGGAGAGGATCGCTTATCTTGCATAAAGGTTTTGTAGATAGTAATCCAGTCTCAGTGCTTTTTTATTCTGGGTGCACTACTATTGGGGTTAAGCAATCTCTTATAGATCCTCGCTGTGCCACAGGAAAGGTGGTTAAATGTGTAACATTTGTTGGCACAGTAGAAAATTACTCAACTGCTATTATTCACATTGCTACTCCCTTCTTTACGGGAGATGTCCACGCGTGTCTTCTACCTAATCCTATTGCGGATCTTATCATCGGTCGTATTCACGGGGTTAAGGAATGCACCCCGAAGCAAATTGCTGCCTGGGAAGAATGGAATATCCAAACAGCCAATGCAGTGGTAACAAGAGCACAAGCTCTTATTCCTCAAACTTCATCTACTGAAGTTAATGAAGTACATAGCCAAGAGGATCACTTGGTGATTTCGCATGACTCGTTTGTGAAACTACAAGAAAAAGACCCGTCTTTAAAGAAATTCTTTCTTCTCGCTAAAAACGGTGATCCGAATCAGGATACAAATCGCAAATCATATATCACTATGAAGAATGGTATACTAGTGAGTATGGTACAACACTCAGACACGTCTATGCATTCTCAAATTCTCGTGCCCAAAAGTATGAGAGCCCTAATTCTTCAACATGCACACGATTCTCAGTGTGCTGGACACATGGGTTTTTCCCGAACTAAGTCGAGGGTTCTGGGGTCTTTCTTTTGGCCATTTGTCAATAAAGACATACGAATTTATTGCCGGTCTTGCAAAATATGTCAAGAGGTCAAATCTAGAGGTCCACGGCATGCTGCGCCTATTCAGGCTGCAGACATTCCTATTCGGCCATTTCAAAAAATGGCCATAGATATCATTGGCCCTTTTAAGACTAAATCGGCCAAAGGACATCAATTTATCCTTATGTGCGTTGACATGTGCACGCGTTGGCCAAAGGCTATACCCCTTAAGAGCATTTCCACTGCTGATATCGCAGACGCTCTTTGGCTTATATTTTCTCGTTTGGGTTTTCCCAGGGAAATATTGTCAGACCATGGCACACAATTGATATCAGACACAATGTCGCAGGTAATGTCTACTCTGCACATTAAAAGATCTTTGAGTAGTATTTATCACCCAATGTCTAATGGGTTAGTTGAGCGTCTTAATAGAACACTCAAGAACTTACTTGGGAAGATAACTGAGGATCATCCTCAGGATTGGGACAGGGTTCTACCCGCGGCTCTCTTTGCCTATAGAGAGGTCCCCAACGAACATACAGGATTTTCTACTTTTGAACTTGTCTTTGGCGCGCGACCGCGCGGTCCTATGTCTTTACTGCATGATCTGATAACTGCTGATAATATCGACAATGACACACAATCTTCATATGAGTATGTCATTGCTCTAAGGCAAAAGATTATTGAAGCATGCAAGCTAGCAACTTCCTCATCCAAATTTGCTAAAGAAAAGGCAAGGCGATTTGCTAATAAGAAGAGACGCCTACGTCAACTTTGTCCTGGAGACAAAGCGTTTGTTTTACTTCCTTCTAGGGAGAACAGACTTCTTATTACATGGAAAGGTCCATATACAATAGTCTCGAAAATTTCCGATGTCGACTATGTTGTCGATATTGATGGAAGGCATAAAACCTTCCATATAAATATGCTTACGGAATATCATGAATGACCAGACTATTTGCAGCCTATTTTCCAGGCGACGGACGATTCTCCAGTCCAACAAGGTCATATCTCATCCCTGTCAGTTATAAAGGATGAGGAAACTACTTTTTCGGATGTTAATCTACCTCTTCCTGTGATTCCACTTACTTCTACGGAATCATAGAAAAACGTTACTGTTTCTTCTAATTTGTCTTTTGAGGAACAGTGACAAGTATCTTCTATGCTACAAGCATTCAAGGATGTCCTTACCGACATTCCTGGACACACACATGTCATTGAACATGACATTATACTTACTGATCATAATCCGATCAGAGTAAGACCTTATCCTATTCCTATTCATTTTCAAGCACAAGTCGAGAAAGAATTGGATGAAATGATACACTTGAAAATAATTGAACCATCCACCTCAGCATACTCTTCGTCCATGGTTATTGTTCGAAAGAAAGACAATAACATACGCCTTTGCGTAGATTATCGCAAATTGAACCAAGTTACGAAGTTTGATGCTGAACCTATGCCTTTACTAGAAGATCTACTTACTAGACTTTCTAACTCTCGATTCTTTACTAAACTTGACTTGTCGAAAAGCTATTGGCAAGTTCCGTTAACTGAACACGCCAAACCTCTCACTGCTTTCTCAACACCTAGGGGTTTGTTTCAGTGGAATTTTATGCCTTTCGGGCTTATGAACGCCCCAGCTACTTTCGTACGCATGATGCGTCGAATTCTCTCATATCGTTCAGATGTCATTGCATACTTAGACGACATCTGTCTTTTCAGTAATACTTGGGAAGATCACTATTTGGGTTTAAATGAATTACTGTCTACTCTACGCGAGCATAATTTGACTGCAAAACCCTCTAAAGCCTATGTTGGGTTTAGTGAAATTTCTTTCCTCGGTCATCGAGTTGGTCACGGTCTATTGAAGACAGAGGACCAAAACATTTCTAAGATATTAAATATCTCTGTGTCTAAAACAAAAAAAACAAGTACGTAGTCTCTTGGGATTAATACAATTCTACGGAAGATTCATTAAGAATCTATCCTCTATCATGGCACCACTCTCAACCCTATTGAAGAAAGGGTCTCCTAACATGGTGCGCTGATCTCAAGAATGTCAATCTTCATTGGATCAGATTAAGAATTTGTTCTCATCCCCACCTATCTTAAGGCTACCTATTGCTGATAAGACTTTTGTTCTTCGTAGTGACGCCTCATCCACAGGGATAGGAGCGGCACTAATGCAAGAGTACTCAGGAACTCTGCATCCTGTAATGTATATTTCTAGGAAGCTGAATGCGGCAGAAAGGAATTACTCGGTTTTAGATCGTGAATTGTTGGCTATGGTTTGGTCAATCCTTAAGTTACAAAGATTCCTTCTTGGTGCGCATTTCATTGTGGAAACAGACCAAAAAGCTCTTACAGCTATTCAGTGTAAGAACTTGAAGAGCTCGAGATCTACTCGATATGCTATTGCTCTTCAACCTTTTCATTTCACGGTACGAGCTATCCGTGGTCTAGATAATGTGATGGCAGACATACTGTCTAGATGCCCACATGAGTCCACTTAAGTCTTGTGTCCTAGATTTTCCTGATACACTTCTAGACTTATGTCTCTTCAATATAACAATATATATTAACACATTTGTTGTCACCTTAGAGTGGTAAATTAATTGTTTTTTTTCTCTATTACCATCTTTGGTGTAATGGAGAAGGTTGAGTTGACATAATATAAAGGTCAAAAAAATTAATGCAGCCACATGTAATGCTTACACATGTAATAGTAATTATAGTACATTATAGCATGTTGCTAATTGTGTCATTTATATTGTTCTCAGTGCAAACTAGTACCAGGTACGGAGTGCTTTTGAGAATCATGACGATGCCATATGCCACACTTACATACTATTTGGATGCTGCTTACATTGATCTTCGAGACGCAGCATTATTTTGTACTGTGGATGCCATCTTCTATTTGTTACATTGTACACTTGTATTGTCATATGTCTATATAATGACTTTACAAATTTTGATTATGTCCATCCATTAGATAATAGTGATTATATAGCATGATACTTTGATAGATTTATATGTTCTTATGATTTCTCGATATATGTTGTCATTCACATTGCTATAATATTGCATTTGTTGATATGTATGTGATTTTTGTTAGCATCGCCAGCAACTGAGATTTCTTTGATGGTACCTTCCGGATATATGTTACTTGGAGAAAATATTTTCTCTTATCTTGTGAGGTGATTTTTTGTTTTCACTAGACGCTCTGTTGTGCGTCGTTTGAGCCTGTCATTAAGACATTATCTTATGTTGTTTGTTGCATCGGCGCATCATTCATGCGTATTGAGCACGTTGTATCTTGCTCATTGATGTATTTCCAAAAAAAAATGTTCATTTTTTTTTAATCCGGAGAGTGCGGTAGTCTGTTGCTGTCGTTTTTGACGGTTTCATAATTCGTAAATCTATTTAATATTTTTTGATGATTTAAGGTAGAGAACTGTATGTTAACTCCCTGGGACAGGTTGATTATGGGTTATCTTCCCTTCGTTTTATTCATTGTGTTGACCTGTCTTAAGTCGGGGGTTAGCTGTTCTCAGATCTGTTCTGTCTACGCATGCGCAGGTTTTTTGAGGTCGAACGGATAGACTTCCGTCAGGGAGTGATGATCTGGGTTCTGACCGGACTAAGATGTCCGTGGTACTTCTCTGCATTATCTGGGGGAAAGATAGTCTTCAGTGTGACTGTGATGTTAGTGATTCTCCCCAGAGTTATTCTGTTCGTCAAGAATGACGACAGTTATTATTTGTGTATTTCTCGGATTCTGTCAAAGGTAAAAGAAACTTAATTATTATGCCTAAGTTGCAGAACATTTTGTGTCGACCTGTGAGTAAAGCTCACAGTTCTTTGAGATACAGAGTCCATTATGTGTGCTCGAGGTAGCCAACTAAGACTATTCGTCTAACTATATTACAGAAGCCCAGTAAAGAGAGATTATTATGAAAACCGTATGTTAGCGGTATATGTTTCGGCATGGATGATTATGCCTGCCTATGAAGAATACACAGTTGTTCACATTATTATAGAGGCCCGATATTACGGCCGATATCTTTGAGCAGAAGAAGAAGTGTCTGGCGTGTGAAGCCAGATGAAGTCTTGACTTTCATTAAACAAGTTCATAGACTTTGATATTAAGCAACTGGAACCGCCTTTATCGTGCGGGATATTTGTTAAAGGACTACCTGACGCGTTTAGTCCGGGGCCCTGAGCTACAGTATGAATGAACGTAAATTGTCAAGCCAGCTCTACTAGCATCTTATACATGAGCTATGCAAGATTTATGATGTTAGATGTTTATAATCATTACCACACATGAAATGTCCATGATACCTTGTGCTATTGACTGTGTCGTCTGTCAGCGTACTGTTGCCGTAATAAATTTTGAAGAAAAGTCATCTGCATTATCCACGTCTATGACTTCTACTTGTGGTGGAGTGAGTTTGGTGTGTAGATGAATAAGAGCCTATACGACTTCGTGTTCACGATCTGCTGTTTCCTACACACACACCTTTACTCTCGACCACATCCTATTACGAGTTCTACACACCTGAGAAACATGTATGCTGTTTTATGTGTGAGTGTCTGCACTACACCCTGGCAGCGCCTTACGCTGCTGACCTAAATACACCGCAACACTGAACTGTCTGGCTCTCCTTATAAAAATCGTATTCTACAATATCTCTTCACAAACGTTGTCGGGCAGATAATAAGTTAACTGTGCTAAGAAACATTCAGCATTGTTCTGATTTCTGAATATCTTGTGAACACTCCCTCAAGATAGAAGCATTATCATCCTTCTATTTGCATCTCTGCCAAGAGTAATCTTGTGCGAATGTAGATACCTTTGAAGACCCACATTAAATACTCTAGGTTTTGGCCATTTCTAGACTATCATTGCAGAGCAAAGGGGAGGCAATCCCGTGGCCCCCTTACTGAATATTTTCATTTTGTATTGCATCTGACTACGGTTGTGGGACAGAAGAGCTTCGTTATCATCAAGCAAACTACTAATTGTTCATCCAGTATCTGGAGTCGATGCAGTTCTACAGTTCTAAAAAAACCTTTCTTCCCATGAAACAAAAGCATTACCTTTCATTCACTCATCCCTCATTACCCTGCAGACGAGAGGCATTCAACAAACTCATCTCAAACCTGCCTGCCCTATGTAATCCGTTCAATGTATCTCCATGTCTTCTTAGTTCTCCGAAATATTCAGTCACTCTCTTTATTTGCTCTTGTATGTTGCCAAGCACTTCTTCCATTCTTGTCCTCGATAAAACCACTTTGATTGCTTGTATATTCTTTGTCAGCTTTCTTGTACTGTTGTAGAGGTCATTCATTGTCGTGTGAAATTCTAATCCACATATATAAATTAAAAAGTAAATGTAAAGCCTAACAAATAAATTTAATAAAAGGAAAGAAGAATGGTAAAGAACAGTGCTGTCACAATGACTGTACTCGAAATCCCCCTTGTTTTCTCCTTCGTCTGCAAATTGTAACGTTTCACGTTGATAGTAAAAGCCTACTGCTTCAATACCCACTTTCTACGATAAAACGTGTACTGCCTTTCTAAGAAAAACCTTGAGATACGCAAGCTGACCTATATTTAATATTCCATTCATGTCATTTTATACACTAAGTTACCATAAACGAAAGACAGATGGACTAAGGATAGAAAGAAATGGAGGGGCTGAAAGCCGGAACGCAGGCAATACTACCACAGTCTCACGATACACAATTAATGCCACCCCTAACACGCGTGTAAGGCCACAAGCACTACCTTTTTTTCAAATCGACAGTGATAAAAAACACTACCCATACGAGAGTTAGGTTTTAAAACCTTACAAAACGCTTATTAGGAAACATGACATTCTACTGTTTTATGTCTGAAATCCTGACATTAGTATGACAGTACAGCAGACACCATAAAGTTTGGAAGTGAGGAGGTGGCAACAGCACGACTATCCTAGAAGAAAATGCATATTTTGAACGCAGCCACTTAGCTCCTTTAAATTTGTATATTTGGGTTCCTTAGGACTTGCTGACAAATAATATGTTAAGTGTTACGCAAATAGTCTAGGAATTAACAAATTATAGCCAAAAGAAATAGTGAGGGATGTCAGACAACACCAAAATCAGAATCGCTCAGTGGCAGATTTTCACACCACCATTGTACGGGAAATAGGTCCCCATGTTACCTCCTATTTGATTGGCGGAAAGTAAATGTAAGGCTAAACACGATTGGTCGGGCTATAAATATTGATTCTTTGTTGTTAGGGAAACGTGAGTAGGAGTACTTTTTTTCAAACGCTTGTGTAAACATGGCTCGATTGGTTAGACCCGCCAATATAGGCAATTTGAAGCGTTAGTTCAGCACCACATTTTCAAATAAACTTACTAAAGAACCAGTGCGTTGAGCGCCAGTGCATATTTTTCTAAATAAAAGCCTGGGACATCGGCAGATCGGATTTTGTGCCTATTCATTGCCAGTCAACGTAATTCTGTATTATTTCCATGAATTGTGGTAAGCTTGAAATATTTGATATCTTTTTAATGAAAATTGAATGTAAATTGATAATTTATGTCTGTATATATGTGTGGTTCAGTAGCGAACATGAGGTAAAGCCTATATAGTGCTCCAACCTGAACAGAAGGTGTCGGAGGAAAGTAAAACTACATGGAATGCCAAACAGTACACTGACACCTATCTTATTGACTAGAAAGAAATCATGCTGGAATTGCAGAGGCGTAGTAACCATTAGGGAGGAGTATACTGGTGAAAATTGTTTTAGATGAAGATAGCAGTTGGCCTACCGCTCTGAACTCAGTGTTTGTTATGTATTGTGTTCAGTCTGGAAATTTATTATAAATTAGTTCTGAAATAGGAGGTACAACCTTCTTGTTTCAGGGACCGTGGTCCTAAAGTTATTGAGCAGCACCTGGTCTGAGCTTTGCTGAACCTAGAGGCTGACAGCATACTCCTGGGTCCAGATAGTGACCAGTGAGGTGTCTCCAGAACACAGGGAGGCTATCGAGCAGAGGAGTCTTTTCCTGCCGCCATCACGAAAGATAAGCGTCTGTGGCCAGAGGAGCTCAACATTATGCCCCCCCCCCCCCCCAAAATCTGACTTTATAATAAAACAGAGGGAAAAAACAGTGTTTAAATTGATAGGAACTGTGAACTTTTCCCCATACTATTTCCAAGATAAACAAACACTTGAAGTCATGATGACAAATAACAACATAGCTTGAAAAAACAAAACCAGTATTACCTCATATTACTACTACACAACTGACACACATAGGATAATATTAATAAAATATGTCACTACAAGGTTCATATTGATAAATTCTGTACATATAAATTGTAATTACAATTGATTGTGATTCCTGGTTCACTTTGTAGTTGAATCAGGACATATATATTAGTGAAAGTAATTAATACATATTTATATTTGAAACTTTACCAGTGACTCATTTAAGATAGTCTTATAGAGTGTTAAATGTGTGTGAGTGTCACAGTGTTGTCAAGTGTGGTGGAATAAATTAAATTGTTTATCTGTCTGTTGTTGTTGTGACTTACACTTCATCATATACATACCCTAGACATTTAACGTAGTCATCACAATATTCCAGAATAATTCTGACTGAGGTATAATGTGGTAGCAAGTAAGGTTATCTGCAAAACACTACACCTATTAGATACAGATACCTTCACAGCTGATCTCAGTCAGTACACTAAGTCCCCTATAAATATTTATAACATCCCACTTTACCACATATATTGGGGTCTCGCTCCCGGGATATTGAACTTTCTCCTATTATATATATTGGGAATAATAAAGAATTAAAAGGTATCCTTGGGTGGAAATAAATAAGGTTGAGCTCTCAGTGCCTGTAGTGTCCTTAGATAATTATTGAAAGATTGAATTGTTTACATTTGCATGTTAGACAATGGCCGACTTGGCAAAATTTCGATCTGCTGCTGTACAGACTGCGAAAGAGTTAGGAATGGACGGGCAAATTATGATTGCTTATGTCACTGCTGAATGTGACAAATATATTGAACGGGAAGAAAGAAGATTAGAAAAAGAGGCCGAAAGAAGGTTAGAGGCTGAGGCTAAGAGGTTGCAGATTGAGGCTGAGGCTAAGAGGTTGCAGATTGAGGCTAACAAAGAGGCTAAAGCATTGGAAGCCGAGGAAAGAAGACAGGCTGCAGAAAGGGAAGACAAGCGATTAGCTGCAGAAAGGGAAGCAGAAGATAAGAGATTACAAAGGGAACATGAGTTACGACTAAGGGAGTTTGAGTTTCAAGGCCATGCTCCTGAAAATGGTGCCAGTCCCTTTACCTCTGATGCCACTGCTAGTCAGGGAGCCTCAGCCTCAGCTATGAACTTTCATTTAGATCATTTTGTTGAGAAAGACGATGATATTGAGAGCTATCTAAATAGATATGAACTATTAGCTACCACATATGGGTTAGAAAGAGAAAGGTGGAGCTTAAAGTTATCTCAAGGGCTTCGTGGGGCAGCTTATGAAGTTTTTGCCAAAATGAACAGAGGTGATCAAGAAAATTATGACATGCTAAAGCAGGCTCTTTTGTTAAGATATGAAAAGAACGCAGAATTTTATAGGAAAAAATTTAGGAATGCTAAACTACTGTCAGGTGAAACCTATCACCAGTTCTCTGCATGGTTAGAGACATACTTGGAGAAATGGACTTCTCTGGGGAAAACCCAAGATCTTAAGGAAATGGTCCTTATAGAACAATTAGGAGAGTCCATGGCTCCAGACCTGAGAAAGTTTCTCATGGAACAAGGTGCAGAGAGGCTGGGTGAGTTGCTAAATGTTGCTGAAAGGTATCAAGCAGCTCAGGCAGAGGTATCAGGTAATAAAAAGAAACAGGTAGAAAATTTTAGGGCACCACAGAACTTTAATAAATTTGATCCTAGAGATCAAAACAAAGGTAAGCACCAATTTGATAGGCCACGGTATGACAATAAAAATAAAACCCCACAATTCGATGAAAGGAAATATGATGAAAGAAAATCTTTCAACCAAGGGAAAAGGTGGTGTAAAAATTGTAAGATGAACAATCATGACACTGACCATTGTAGAAGGAAACCTCCTCATTGTGCTGCTATGACATCAGGAAAAAAAGGTCAAACCTGCAGAACTACAGGAACCATACCACCCCCCAGTGTGTGAAGATGTCATCTGTAATGGTGTCACTATAAGGTGTTTATATGATACCGGTTTAGATTACGATTCCGTTGTGAGTTCTCACCTGGTGCAGGCCGATCAATACACCACAGAAACAGTGGAGATTCAAACTGCAACCAAGGATGTAGCTACCATGACACTTCCCGTCGCCCGGATAAAGGTGAAAACGCGATATGTGGAAGGAATCATAAAAGCAGCAGTGATAAATGAGCCAATCTACCCTCTGATATTGGGGTGTAGATATGTCTTCTTGGGGAATCCCAAGAGACCTGTGATATTGGCAACAGTGCAGACCAGATCACAGTCTAAAAAGGAGGAGGATAATCCAATAAATACTCATCCAGATGAGATGAGGAAGGCACAGGCGGAGGACAAAACACTCAAGCCGTGTTTCAAGAAGTTGCCCAAAACCCATACACCTCCAGGCAAGGGAGAATTTTATATGAAGAACAAACTGATTTATAGGAAGGCTGGATCTGAATCCAATGGTCACGGACAGCTGGTCCTTCCCACTTCATATAGGACTAAAGTGTTGGAACTAGGGCATGCGATTCCCTTCAGTGGTCATATGGGGATCAGCGCAACAGGACAGCGTATAGCTTGTCACTATTTCTGGCCAGGGATAACTGAAGATATCAAACGATATGTAAAATCCTGTCCAGAGTGCCAACGAGTAGCACCTAAGCATTGGACTGCACCAGCAACTCTGGGGGAAATGCCCATAGTGGGAACACCCTTTGAGAGAGTTGCCGTGGATCTTGTGGGACCTCTCACCCGAACCAAGAGAAGGAACAGCTACATTCTGACTCTGGTGGACACTTGTTCTATGTGGGGAGAGGCGGTAGCCCTGTCATCGATTGATTCTAAACATGTGGCAGAGGCATTGCTCACAATTTTCACAAGGTTAGGCTTTCCCAATCAAATCTTGACTGATAATGGCTCTCAGTTCAAGGGGAAACTAACAGAAGAAGTTTTCAGGATCTTCCAGGCCAAACACTTCCATTGTAGTGTGTACCACCCCCAAGGGAACGGCCAAGTGGAAAGATTTAATGGCACGTTGATGTCAATCCTGAGAAAGTTGGCACACGAAAAACCAGATACATGGGACCAGTACCTGCACGCCGCCCTCTTTGCTTATCGGGAGGTACCCCATAGTTCAACCGGTATGGCCCCGGCAACATTATTGTTTGGAAGGCCAATAAAAGGTCCACTCGAAGCTCTGTTAAGAACGTGGACTGATGAAAAGGCAGAGGAAAATATTACATCCTCATACCAATATGTGAATGAGCTGACCACTCGTTTAAAAACTGGCTGGAAACTTGCCAATGAAAATTTGAGACAAGCCAGGAAGAAACATGCTGCCTATTATAACAGGAAAGCTAAAGACAGAGATTTGGCTGTGGGAGAGAAGGTACTGCTTCTTCTACCCGGTAGCCAGAATAAGTTACAAATTGGATGGCAAGGTCCATATACAGTTCTAGAGAAGGTGTCTAGAACAAATTATAAGATAGATAAGAAGGGGAAAGAAAAAATCTATCATGTGAATCTCCTGAAGAAATATTTGGAAAGAGAACATCAGGAAGAGACACACTTGTTGACCTTGTCCATTGCCATGGAGATGAAAAAGGAACCACTTTCATCATTTGAATATCCATTACACCCCTGTGAGACAGCGGCACAGGTGAAAATCAGTACACATTTAACGAAAACTCAGAAAGAGAGAGTGCAACAGGTTCTAGATAATCATACAGAGGTGTTAACAGACCGACCAGGGCATACAAACTTATTGGAATATGATATGAAACTGATAGACCCCACACCTGTCTGTATGAAACCCTATTCGATTCCTTTTGCTAAGGAGAAAGCTTTGAAGGAAGAGATAGACTATTTGTTGAAGGAAGGAATTATTTCGCACAGTGAATCTTCATATAGTTCCAGTGTTGTACTCTTAAGGAAGCCCTCTGGAGAACATAGACTCTGTATAGATTACAGGAGACTGAATGCTATTACAGAAGGACAGGTGGATCCATTGCCGGATACAAATCAGTTGTTTGCCAGACTAAATAAAGCTAAATATTTCTCAAAAGTGGATCTGAGTAAAGGATACTATCAGATTCCAGTAAAGCCTGAGGTTAGACCATACCTAGCTTTTAGTACCTCAGAAGGACACTATGAGTTTAATAGATTGCCATTTGGATTGAAGAATGCGCCTAGTGTCTTCTCTAGAATGATGAGAAAATTATTGGACCCTCTGAATAATCCATGTATCACAAATTTCATGGATGATATCCTTATAGCAACAGAAACATTTGAGGAACACATTGACTCTCTGAACATGCTGTTTAATCGACTTAGGGAAGCGAATTTAACAGCCCGACCAACCAAATGTTGCGTTGGATGTAAAGAATTGGAATTCTTGGGACACACAGTTTATCAGGGAAACATGACCCCTGACCCAAAGAATTTAGAGAAACTAAAGAAAGCCCCGAGACCACAAACCAAGAAAGACGTGAGATCCTTTGTCTCATTATGTGGTTTCTACCAGAAGTATATCAAAAACTTTAATTCCATATGTGCACCGTTAACTGATTTGACACGTAAGGGAAATCCAGATCGAATTACATGGACACCACAATGTGAAATGGCTTACCAGGAATTGAAGGAAAAGCTCACAAGCAAACCTATTTTGAAATTACCTGACTTAAGTCAAGAATTCATTGTAAGGACTGATGCCAGTAATATTGGGTTAGGTGCGACTCTGCTACAGAAATCAGATGCATTGGATGGGGAATTAAGCCCAGTGGCATATGCTAGCAGAAAGTTGAATAAAGCTGAAACCAATTACTCAACTAGCGAAAAAGGAATGTCTTGCAGTAATATGGGCGATAAAGAAATTCAATATTTATCTGTATGGGAAGGCATTTAAGTTGCAAACGGATCACAAACCCTTGTCGTTTCTAGCGCAGGCTAGACATGAAAACTCTAGATTACTCCGTTGGTCATTACTGATGCAGCCATTTGAGTTTAGCATAGAGTATATAAGTGGAAAAAACAAATCTGGGAGCGGATTTTTTAAGCCGCCATCCGTGTGATGAGAATCACCGTAAGCCCAAGAAAAATAATAAATTTCTCTATGTGTATATAGAATTATAGACTGACATATAACGTCTGTTTTAAGTGGGGAGAATTTGTCGTGTGAAATTCTAATCCACATATATAAATTAAAAAGTAAATGTAAAGCCTAACAAATAAATTTAATAAAAGGAAAGAAGAATGGTAAAGAACAGTGCTGTCACAATGACTGTACTCGAAATCCCCCTTGTTTTCTCCTTCGTCTGCAAATTGTAACGTTTCACGTTGATAGTAAAAGCCTACTGCTTCAATACCCGCTTTCTACGATAAAACGTGTACTGCCTTTCTAAGAAAAACCTTGAGATACGCAAGCTGACCTATATTTAATATTCCATTCATGTCATTTTATACACTAAGTTACCATAAACGAAAGACAGATGGACTAAGGATAGAAAGAAAGGGAGGGGCTGAAAGCCGGAACGCAGGCAATACTACCACAGTCTCGCGATACACAATTACTACCATCACGCGTGTAAGGCCACAAGCACTAGCTTTTTTCAAATCGACAGTGATAAAAAAACACTACCCATACGAGAGTTAGGTTTTAAAAACTTACAAAACGCTTATTAGGAAACATGACATTCTACTGTTTTATGTCTGAAATCCTGACATTAGTATGACAGTACAGCAGACACCATAAAGTTTGGAAGTGAGGAGGTGGCAACAGCACGACTATCCTAGAAGAAAATGCATATTTTGAACGCAGCCCCTTAGCTCCTTTAAATTTGTATATTTGGGTTCCTTAGGACCTGCTGACAAATAATAGGTTAAGTGTTACGCAAATAGTCTAGGAATTAACAAATTATAGCCAAAAGAAATAGTGAGGGATGTCAGACAACACCAAAATCAGAATCGCTCAGTGGCAGATTTTCACACCACCATTGTACGGGAAATAGGTCCCCATGTTTACCTCCTATTTGATTGGCGGAAAGTAAATGTAAGGCTAAACACGATTAGTCGGGCTATAAATATTGATTCTTTGTTGTTAGGGAAACGTGAGTAGGGTACTTTTTTTTCAAACGCTTGTGTAAACATGGCACGATTGGTTAGACCCGCCAATATAGTCAATTTGAAGGCGTCAGGTCAGCACCACATTTTCAAAATAAACTTACTAAAGAACCAGTGCGTTTGAGCGCCAGTGCATATTTTTCTAAATAAAAGCCTGGGACATCGGCAGATCGGCAATTTGTTGCCTATTCATTGCCATATAATACGTAATTCTGTATTATTTTCGCAAATGAATTTTGGTAAGCTGAAATTATGATATCTTTTTTAATGTGAATGTAAATTGATAATTTATGTCTGTATATATGTGTGGTTCAGTAGCGAACATGAGGTAAAGCCTATATAGTTCTCATCTTCTGAACGGAACTCCGCAGTACGACTACATGGAAGGCCTACAGTGCGATTTATCTGTGGCTGGGTAGGAATAGATTGTTCTTGCTTCAGTATATCTATGGCCTGAATTTATACGTAGTGTTTGTATGAGTAGGACGAGTCTGTCTTATATATGGATATCTTTGCATTTCTAAGTCGAACTAATTTGGTTGTCGCTAGAAAAGGTCAAAGGCTATGCAGCGGAAGTATCGCTAGCAAAGGGTGTGATCCATGGCTGTCATCCTGTGAGGATGCCGAGTTTTGTTGTAGCAGGCTTTTTGCCGAAATAGTGATCTATATATGGATGGGGAAAAGTGATAATCATTAGACATGTTGTATGTACTTTACCCCAGTGTTTATTCTCTTTTGCCAAGGAATGGCAAAGTTATATTTCGCATAAAAAGGTAAAACCACAATTTATTATGAACTTGGGCTTCGCCATCGTTGTTGATAAGCAGATGCACAGTGGTACTTTTAAAAAGAATATCCATTCAAAGGAAGAAGACATTCCTATGTATCAGCACTGGATTGTATGATATTATTCAATTACCTCTATGAGAGAACCTATGAAGAAATGAGGACATTTAATGAATGACTAATTTTGGTCTATATTCTATAGTGAGTGAAGCTCACGAGAGAGAGAACAGCCATGTTGAAATTCATATACTTTGTATTTATCGAGTGAGAAAAAGGGATGCCTGTACTATCGCTCGATGAACCAAGAGATCACTGCTACATGTGAGAACCCATGTCTGGGATTCCTATATTATGAAATATATATATATTGAACTTTACGTGAAGGAATATTCGCTAGACGAGGTTAGGTCTAGGAGCCTTCCTATGTATTGGTTATGGTCTGACGTGCCCAGTCAGTAAAGCCAGATGATTTACATGATGGAACGCTGAATGCTTATTTACGAATGCTCCATTATGATATTTGCCAAGCATGAATGCTAACTTAAGATGATATTCCTGTGATCAACATTATGCTGTCTATGTCGACATTTGTTCCTGTAACCATACACGTACTGTCCAAGTGTGCGTCCCATTAAATGTTATAAAAAGACCACCGTAGTTCCAGTACTTCTTGAATTCGAACAGTGTGAGTATGAGTGATGTACTACCAACCTGTCAACTCTATCGAATCATTCTACCATTCGCGTACTGACATTCAGATACACACTCATTGTTTACACTCACATTCTTGTCGGAGCCTCATCACGTTCCAGGACAAGATGACCTGTATGACCAAAACTGTGCTGGGTTTGATGAGTTGACAATCGTTACACTTTACTACACCAGTCCCAACATCTACATTTATCCACTGGTGGACATTCACATCATTTAGCAAATAAAGCATGATTCAACAACTAGTAGCCAGTATGAGTTAACAACTACACACAAAGAAAGAGTTTAACAACTGGTGTGCCAGCTTCCTGGGTCAACCTGCACAGTGACCATATTGAGAAGTAAACTACTGAGACCAGACGTTCCTTGGGGTCTGTTACGACACACAAATACATCAACAGTACAACTCTACAGTGATGTCAGCGTGACCTGTCCTGTCGAGAGTATGCAGTAACTAGGTCAGGGTTTGTTGACATTTGGTTCATTGGACATTTGCCATACAACTGACAGTGTTACACAGCGAGCTTGGTTGAAACATAGAACATTACACATCAGGACTGGAGAATATTTGACAGTGTTTGCGAAAGAAAATGTTATTGAACTGAGAAGTCCTACATTGATTGTTATCATTCAAATCAACGATGGAGCTTCTATTTCTGTGTTGAATTTAAAATAATTAGACCAGAAGTATTTGTTTAATAAAGTACCACAGTACTGTACTATTAGGCAGTGTAACTGAGCCTTCATTCCAACACATTCTTTCTGCAACACTCTATTTACATCATATTGCCATACTATTTATGCATTTATGTATTTATGTTTAACTATTTATATGTGATATTTGTTTGTATCCAGCGGGTTGTTGTTTCGGTTGGGCGGTGTCACACAGCAGAGTATCCCACGTAATAGAGGGTCTGATGTGTGCGTTTCTATAGGTGCAATTTTCTTCATTGAAAATTTGCTGCGACAGCTGTTGCTATTAGTGTTAGCTGTGAAGTCTGTACTCATTGTTGTTTTTGTAATATTCCTCTGTTCTTTAGTTTGTTTTGATTTGTTTGTAATTTGTTGGTCTACCCTATTCTATCTTTCAGTTCTATTCTCAATTTATATTTATATACTGTGGCGTTATTTGTATTTGTTATCCTCTTGCGGTTTATCTTTTATTGTTTTTCCCATTTGATTTATTTCATTTCCGCAAATGTTTTCATGTTTTTTCTGTATAACTGTTTTGTTTTGTGCCTGATCGACATACACTATTTAAAATATAGTTGATCATATAAATTGATGTACAAGAATCAACTGATAGTTAATTGCTATTACTAAAGGTACACAGTTGATGATATAAAACACTATTTCTGGTGCACTGCACTTATATTATAGAGTGAACCAGCAACTTATAGCTGTTATTATATAAGGATTTATACAAGACCTTTGTAAGGCTTGTTTCCCACAGTGATTGGGATAGTTAAGTACTATTTTTCCACAGGTTAAAAAGTTATCATACAAGGTCTTTGATTAAGACTAAGAAAGTGAATTTATTTACTTTTGCAAATTACTGATCTTATTAGACAAGATGTCTACATTAGATTATTTTATCACACAAGGCAGGGCTCTTGATAAGACTGGTCAGCAATTAGAAGAATGGGCAGTTGCTCAATATGACAAAGCATTAGCTGCAGAAGAGAGAAAACTTGCTGCTGCTGCTGAAGAAAGAAAAGCATTGATTGAAGAAAAGAAATTAGCAGCTGAGGAGAAAAGATTAGAAGCTGAGGAAAAAAAATTACAAAGAGAGGATGAACAAAAGAAATTGCAGATACAGACTGATGAAAAAAGATTCCAGATGGAAATGGAAAAAGAGAAAAGAAAAGATGAAGCTGCTGCAGAAGAGAGAAAATTACAAGCTGAAGCTAAAGAGAAAAAAGCAATAAGAGAACATGAACACCAAAAAGAACTTTTAGCATTTGAGTTAGAAAAGTTAAAGTTAACAAACATAAGTGATGGTAATCAAGCATCTGGTGGTAATGGTAAACCCTTTACTTACAAGGTCAAGGTACCAGCGTTCAACCCTTCCAGTGATGACATAACATTCTGGCTAAATAGATTTGAACGCTCGTGTCGAGCCCATAATGTGGACAAATCACAATATGCTAACCAGTTATCAGAAAATCTGAAAGGTGATTCTCTGACTAGTTTAAGTTTGGTTGAAGAGGCTGACAAAGATAACTATGATGTTATTAGGGCAGCCTTATTAAAGAAGTATCAGTTGTCTGAAGAGGGTTATCGGAAGTTGTTTAAGACAATGGTGCCTGAGGCAGGTGTAGAATTCTCAGAATTCATTGCAAGGACACGTCTTACATTTGATCGTTGGATTGAGCTATCCAAAACAGAAAAGACTTATGAAGCCCTTATGGACTTGATACTCAGAGACAAGATTATGTCAAGTATAAATAAACCTTTCCTCGAATTCTTACATGAGCGTAAACCTAAGTCTCTAAAAGAAATGGAACAGTATTGTACCCAATACGTCACTGCACATCCGGACGTAGCTATTAGCAACAGTAAGGTTAAAGAAGGTATGCCAGTTGCTTCTGCAACACCATACAACCCTAATCACTCTCACAAATTCCAAGGACCTCAAAATAGGTTTAATAAAAAAGGTAACTATTACAGTTATCAGAACCAAGGTAACCAATCATTTCAGGGTTCTTCTTCGAATACCTGGAGAAGAGCTGACAGCCCTCGATTCAGGGGTGGTCATAATTACAGGAACTTTCGCAAAGGAAGTCATTCTAGAAACTATCCAAGTTTTCCTTCATGGAGACAACAGGATCATAATTACCGAGATACTCATTATAATGAATATGATGATAGTAACCAAAGGAGCTATGATTCAAACCCGAGTAGGGGTTATAATAGTGGAAACAATGATAAGTACAGAGGCAATAATAACAGAGGTAGAGCACAATTCAAAAAACATAAAGCTCATTACCAGGCGAACTCTGCACAGCAAGAGTCCCACGAAGCCTATAAACAAAATAAAGATAATGATGACTCTAATAATATGGCATGTGCCGCTTTTGATTTTGGGAGAGCATCTCAGTGCCCCCAATGCAAAACATTATTTGAGCCAACCACAGTGTCTACTTTAAGCTGTGGGCATCCTCTTCCCGCTCTTCCTGCGTCAATCGCGCATGATGGGAGAGGTTCTCTTGTCTTACACAAAGGTTTAGTAAATGACAATCCAGTCTCAGTACTTTTTGATTCTGGATGCACAACTATTGGGGTTAGGCAGTCACTCATAGATCCTTCTCATTCTACAGGCAAAGTAGTCAAATGCGTAACATTTGGCGGCACCATAGAGAAATACTCTACCGCTATAATTAGGATTGCTACTCCTTTCTTCACAGGAGATGTACACGCATGTCTTTTGCCGAATCCGATCGCTGATCTTATCATCGGTCGCATTCACGGAGTCAAAGAATGCACTCCGGAGCAAATTTCCGTTTGGGAAAATCAAAATATGCAATCTGCTAATGCGGTAGTCACTAGAGCTCAAGCTCTCAATATGCCTGAAACTTCATCTGTTGAAGATAATGAAGTGCATAACCAAGATGATCCCTTGGTAATTTCTCGTGACTCGTTTATAAAACAACAAGAAGAAGATCCGACTCTTAAGAAATTCTTCACTCTTGTAACGAAAGGTGATCCGAATAAAGATTCAAATTGTAAATCTTGGATTACAATGAAGAATGGCGTACTTGTACGTATGGTGCAAGACTCCACTAAGTCAAGTCATTCTCAGATTCTTGTACCCAAGAATTTGAGAGTTAAGATCTTACAACATGCACACGACTCTCAGTGTGCTGGTCACATGGGTTTTTCCCGTACAAAGTCAAGAGTTCTTGCGGCTTTCTTTTGGCCTTTTGTGAACAAGGACATACGGATCTATTGTCGATCCTGTAAAGTATGTCAAGAAGTCAAATCCAAAGGTCCTCGTCATGCTGCGCCTATTCAGGCTGCAGATATTCCTATTCGTCCATTCCAGAAAATGGCGATAGACATCATTGGTCCATTCAAGATCAAATCTGCTAGAGGACATCAGTTTATCTTAACGTGTGTAGACATGTGCACACGTTGGCCAGAGGCTATCCCTCTAAAGAGCATTACTACCGCTGACATTGCAGATGCTCTTTGGCTTATATTTTCTCGGCTGGGATTCCCCGGAGAAATATTATCAGATCATGGCACCCAACTGATATCGGATACCATGTCTCAAGTAATGTCTACTCTACAGATAGAGAGATCTTTGAGTAGCATCTATCATCCTATGTCCAATGGGATGGTCGAGCGACTAAATAGAACACTTAAGAACTTATTAGGGAAGATAACTGAGGATCATCCTCAAGATTGGGATAGGGTTTTACCCGCGGCCCTCTTCGCGTACAGAGAGGTCCCCAATGAACATACAGGGTTTTCGCCCTTTGAACTTGTCTTTGGCGCGCGACCGCGCGGCCCAATGTCTTTGCTGCATGATCTTATAACAGCTGACAATATTGACGATGACAAAATCTTCTTACGAGTATGTCATCGCGCTGAGACAGAAGATTATCGAAGCATGCAAATTGGCAACGTCCTCTTCTGAATTTGCTAAGCAGAAGGCAAGACAATTTGCTAATAAGAAGAGAACTTTACGACAACTTTGTCCTGGTGACAAAGCATTTGTTTTGCTACCTTGTCGTGAAAATAGACTCCTTATTAGTTGGAAAGGTCCGTACGATATAATATCGAAAATTTCAGATGTTGACTACATCGTCGATATCAACGGGAAGCATAAAACCTTCCACATCAATATGCTTACGGAGTTCCATGAACGTCCTGACTATCTACAGCCTATTTTCCAGGCAACGGACGATTCTCATGTCAAACATGGTCATTACTCATCACTGTCTGTAATACAGGATGAGGAAACAAGTTTTTCGGATGTTAATCTTCCGCTTCCAATGATCCCACTTCATTCTAGTGAATCATGGAAAGACGTTACTGTTTCTCCTGATTTGTCTCTAGGAGAACGGCGACAAGTTTCGGTTATGTTACAAACATTTCAGGATGTCCTCACTGACATCCCTGGACAAACTCATGTCATTGAGCATGACATTGTTCTAACTGAACATACTCCAATTAGGGTTAGACCTTATCCTATCCCTATACATTTCCAAACACAGGTTGAAAAGGAGTTGGATGAAATGATAGATTTACAAATAATCGAACCATCCACTTCTGCATATTCTTCGCCGATGGTTATTGTTCGGAAAAAAGACAATAACATACGTCTTTGCGTTGACTATCGCAAATTGAATCAAGTTACGAAGTTCGATGCTGAACCTATGCCTTTACTAGAAGAGTTACTTACTCGTCTTTCTAAATCGCATTTTTTCACTAAACTTGATTTGTCTAAAGGATATTGGCAAGTTCCATTATCCGAACGCGCCAAACCTCTTACCGCTTTCTCTACTCCCAGAGGCCTTTTCCAATGGAATTTTATGCCTTTCGGCCTTATGAACGCACCAGCTACATTTGTACGCATGATGCGTCGAATCCTATCGTATCGGTCAGATGTCATTGCTTATCTAGACGACATCTGTCTTTTCAGCGATACTTGGGAAGATCACTATTCAGGGTTAGTTGAATTATTATCAACTCTGCGTGAGTATAACCTGACAGCAAAACCATCTAAAGCTTGTATTGGCTTTAGCGAAATTGCTTTCTTAGGCCATCGAGTAGGTCACGGTTTCTTGAAGACAGAAGACCATAATATCACTAAGATACTTAACATCTCTATCCCTAGGACTAAAAAGCAAGTGCGAAGTCTTTTAGGTCTCATACAATTTTTATGGACGTTTCATTCCGAATCTGTCCTCTATCATGGCACCTCTCTCTACACTATTAAAGAAAGGGTCGCCTAACATGGTTCACTGGTCTCATGAATGCCAATCCTCACTAGAGAAGATCAAAACTATGTTTTCATCACCACCTATTTTAGTGTTACCTACAACAGATAAGACATTTGTTCTTCGTAGTGACGCTTCATCCACTGGGATTGGAGCGGCACTAATGCAAGAGTACTCTGGAACTCTGCATCCTGTAATGTATATATCCAGAAAACTTAATGCTGCAGAAAGGAATTACTCGGTTTTAGACCGTGAATTATTGGCAATGGTTTGGTCAATTCTCAAACTCCAAAGATTCCTTCTGGGCGCGCATTTCGTAGTGGAAACTGACCAAAAAGCTCTTACGGCTATCCAAAGTAAGAACTTGAAGAGCTCGAGATCAACTCGATACGCAATCGCTCTTCAACCTTTTCATTTTTCGGTACGAGCTATCCGTGGTTCAGAAAATGTGATGGCGGACATTCTGTCCAGATGCCCACATGATGCCACTTAACTGTTAAATATTGGATTTTTTAATATGTATAACTTTACAACAGTTATTTTTTGTTCTTTACTAAGATACACATTTGTAATTTTAATAATAGAATGATGGTATCTCTACTTAGCGGTTTATTGATGTTTATTCACCGCTGTTCTTTGATGATTGTTTCTTCATAAATCATAAATTTAAGATTATAGTGTGAATTTTTGGTATGCATTGTATAATTACCAGAATTGTATTATACGTACATCACACCTTCCTGGAAACATTTATTCGTAGAGAAACAATTTCTCTCAGATTTTGAGATATATTCTCACCGGTCATATTAGGAATTATAGTTATTCCTGATATTTGCATCTGCGCAGTATTCTTGCGTTTTGAGCCTATTGTATGGTGCTCCTAGATGTATTTAAAAAAAAAAAATTTTTTTTTTTTTTCCCGGGAGGTGTGGTAAGACTGTAAAGGGCAATTTTTACTATCTTGCAATATAATACATTTATATACTTATTATGTTCGCAAATATTTTGGTAAACAAAGTGTTTCCTTTTTAAGTGCTTAAGGAGAAGTCATTTTTGAGTTACTTCCCTTGAAGGCAGTTCCGTCATCTTCGATCGGACTCCGCGGACGAATTTAGGCCTACTGCGATTTATTCTTTGGCTGGGTAGGAATAGATTATTCTTGCTTCAGTATATCTATGGCCTGAATTTATACGTAGTGTTTGTATGAGTAGGACGAGTCTGTCTTATATATGGATATCTTTACATTTCTAAGTCGAACTATGTTGGTTGTCGCTAGAAAAGGTCAAAGGCTATGCAGCGGAAGTATCGCTAGCAAGGGGTGTGATTCATGGCTGTCATCCTGTCTGGATGTAGAATTTTGATGTAGCCGGCCTATCGCCGAAAAAAGTGATCTATAAGTAGATGGGGAAAAGTGATAGTCATTTAGACATGTTGTATGTACTTTACCCCAGTGTTTATTCTCTTTTGCCAAGGAATGGCAAAGTTATATTTCGCATAGAAAGGTAAAACCACAATTTATTATGAACTTGGGCTTCGCCATCGTTGTCGATAAACAGATGCACAGTGGTACTTTTGAAAAGAATATTTATTCAAAGGAAGATGATATTCCTATGTATCAGCACTAGATTATATGATATTATTCAATTACCTCTATGACAGAAGTTATGAAGAAATGAGGACATTTAACGAATGACCAATTTTGGTCTGGATCCTATAGTGAGTGAAACTCACGAGAGAAGAACAGCCATGTTGAAATTCATATACTTTGTATTTATCGAGTGAGAAAAAGGGATGCCTGTACTATCGCTCGGTGAACCAAGAGATCACTGCTACATGTGAGAACCCATGTCTGGGATTCCTATATCTTTATGGAAAAATATATATATTGAACTTTACGTGAAGGGATATTCGCTAGACGAGATTAGGTCTAGGAGCCTTCCTATATATTGGTTATGGTCTGACGTGCCCAGTCAGTAAAGCCAGATGATTTACATGATGGAACTCTGAATGCTTATTTACGAATGCTCCATTATGATATTTGCCAAGCATGAATGCTAACTTAAGATGATATGCCTGTGATCAACATTATGCTGTCTATGTCGACATTTGTTCCTGTAACCATACACGTACTGTCCAAGTGTGCGTCTCATTAAATGTTATAAAAAGACCACCGTAGTTCCAGTACTTCTTGAATTCGAACAGTGTGAGTATGAGTGATGTACTACCAAACTGTCAACTCTATCGAATCATTCTACCATTCGCGTTCTGACATTCATATACACACTCATTGTCTACACTCACATTCTTGTCGGAGCCTCATCACGTTCCAGGACAAGATGACCTGTATGACCAAAACTGTGCTGGGTTTAATGAGTTGACAATCGTTACACTTTACTACACCAGTCCCAACATCTACATTTATCAACTGGTGGACATTCACGTCATTTAACAAATAAAGCGTGATTCAACAACTAGTAGCCAGTATGAGTTAACAACAACAATACAGAGTTTATCAGTATACAAATCAGTTCATCCCAAATGTGAAGAGGTTGAGAGAACAAGAAAAGAAAACTGGAAAAGTAATTCTTCTACTGGACAATGCACCATCTCATCCAGAGACGGATACATTGAATGCATTTGATGCAAATTTTAAAGTAATTTTTTCTGCCTCCCAATGTAACAGCACTGATTCAACCAATGGATCAGGGTGTTATAGCAAAGCTTAAAAAGATGTACAAGAAGGAAATCCTGCGTTGTTTATTGTTGGCTGAAGATGAAGAAAGTGTGGTTCGTTTTCCAAAAAGCTTAATCTCAAAGACTGCTGCTATATGTTAGCTGATGCTTGGACCACCCTGTCACAAGATAATCTCAACAAGGCTTGGAATAGATTGCTTGGGAAAAAAGGAGGAAATGAAACTACTGCAGTGGACACAAATGATGATTGTATAAATGAAGTTGTGGAACTGTTTCAAGCAATGCTCGGATTTTCGGACTGTGACAAAGATGATGCACACATGTGGCTAGAAGATGATAATGATTCTGGTTTTCAGTTTTTGAATGACGAAGAAATTTTGTCTTTTGTGCAAGAAGAAAACCAAATACATGTAGTGACCGATGATGAAGACTCCTCAGAAGTGCATGATGTACTTGTAGATTATGAAGAAAACCCAAAACGTCGACCAAGTCCTGAAGAGGCCTTTATAGCACTAGAAACCGCGATGGCTTGATACGAGCAAGAAGATGACAGCTGTTTTACACAGCTTCTGCTGTTGAAGAGAATGCGGGACTTGGCAGCCAAAAGGAGACTATCCAGTTTAGTGCAAAAGAGGATTCCTCATTATTTTAAATAGTGGGCTACATCTGTGCAAGTACATGTATACGTAAGTTGCGCATGGTTTTGAATCGTTTGTAATGTTATTTTGAAAACATTTCTCTTTCTTAAAAAACATAATTAATACAAGTAGTACATGCACTGCTGTGTAATAAAAGATTTTTGGTGATACGGTGATCTAATACAGTGTGGGTATTATTATTACAGTACAAGTAAATATGTTTTAATGTGTATTTCCCTTGTGATGGTTAATTATTTTTAGAAATACGAACGTATGTGTACATGTACTCGATACATTATGTAATCCAATTATCCGAACATTTGATTATCCGAACAATGCTCGGTCCCAAGGGGTTCGGATAAATGGAGTTCTACTGTATATATATATATATATATATATATATATATATATATATATATATATATATATATATATATATATATATATATATATATATATATATATATATATATATATATATATATATATATATATATTTGTAAATCATTCCATTTTTCAACATCCACCCTTCAGCAGAAGAGTAGATAGTGTATATACTAAATAAATAATAAGGAAATTGTATTTGAAGACTTGTCAATTTTATCATTGTTAAGTAAAATCTGTTTCCTTGTCTTAATATCACAGTTAGTTACACAGTGGAGGTGGCAATTTATGTCGGTCTCCTCTCTACTAATTTTTCAAGATCAGATCATTCACAGCCGTAACTAATTTGTGATACCAGTAGTTCTCTCAGACACTGGGACTTCACCATTTTCTGCAGAAATTCTATTTCTGTAATTGTCAGTACTATACTGATCCAAGAGCCAATAAAAACCTCACGCCACAGTGGCCAACCTTCCCGAGGGTGCAGCAGTAAGACCCTGCCATACTCTGTTCATCAGTTTAAAAATTCATGTCATCCATTTCTTCTTTGCAGTCATTTATATTGCTTGTACGGTTTTCTTTTTAATGTTTACCTCTGATCTTCTGTATATCCATTCTAAATGGCAGCATTGCTTCTCTCGCCTATTATATCATAACAAGAGCATTTTTGCCAACTAGGCCTTCTCATGGCAATCAAACAAACAGCAAAATCTGAATTTGAAAAAAAGCTAAAATCAAACATAGCATGTCTTCTAGAAATTGGCCGTCTGATATAGGACATGGTAGCATTCGGTGTTACCGTTATGCGTTTTGTAACAGTTATCCACTTAGATATTTTCCTTGAATTACTGAATAAATATTCAATTTATCATTTAAAATTTGCGTTTTGAATTAACATTTTTTCACTTTCTATATTGATATTTCAAAAGCACAAGCAATCATTTTGTGATTGAATTGAATATAAATCTTCTATAGTGCAGTAACGTTAATTCGACAAGCCAATATATTGAAAATATTTGGCCACGCGATAGAAATAAAAGGGTATATAGTGAAGATGTGAGATCTACGTTTCGTGTTTTAAGATGAACTGAGCAGAACATGTACTTAACACGTACACAAGATTGAAAACCAGTGCATTACATCGGTTAAAATTATTTGGTTTGTAAATGTATCTCTAATCTCTCATTGTGTTTTCTCGTTCCCCCTTCCCCGCCCCCCCAATCCCTTATGAAAATGTCCAAAAACATCTTTCGACCTTGAGACGTATAAAGTAGATGTCAGTGTCCCAAAAGATTTATTTATTATCTCTTTTTTTCGCTCCTTAAATAGCGTGGAGCAATTCAGCGACTGTACCCCTTTCATGAAACCTGCGCCAAATTTTGTTTTACATTATGGAATTGCCTTTCGTATGTAGAACCTCCCATTAGTCGTCTTTTACGACTAGGCTGGAAGGAGCCGTAGTCCTATTCTCAGGGATTGATTAACCATTAAGCAAAATAAGCACGTGCTTAGGACAGGGGGGGGGGGGGGGGGGGGCAACCACATAGTTTTTTTCCCCTAGCTACCATGCTCTTAACTCTTTCACTGCCACATTTGACTTTAGTCGAATTTTTTGTAATTGCTCACTCTATTTGGTGTTAAATAAAATATAAAAAAAAAAGATTTTATTTAATATCGTTGTGGGGTCTGGCCTGGAAGAAAACTGCATTTTTCAATCTCTTATTTCACCTTGAGCTCTTATTGAGTCTTAATGTCTTGTCAGTTGAGCAATGGAAGGTCGAGGGGAGCACCATTGTTGGGCTCTGCTTAGGGCATCAGTTAGCCTCAATCCGGCCCTGCCTATTCTTCATCCATATTTTTAGAGACCCCGAGAAATACGCGGGACGTCTAAGCGTTTAGCCAATTTTTTTTTTTTAAATTATGCAGATTGAGCTACCGTTTTCATTGGACGGCATACCACACTTATGGCCATATTTATGCTCTGAAATTCTCCTTTGGTGTATGGAATATTACCTAACTACATGAAGTTTCTTTGACCTGTCTGCATTCTTGCATCGAGGTTCACGCCAAGACCGAAGTTCGTCAGTTATATCATAGCGCAGTTCCCATTCAAAAATAAGTGCAACGTTGATAAATACTATGCCCTGGAAAGGACTGTTCGTTTTTATCAGCCTACCCTGACCCTGGTGAATGCCTGAATTGAAAAGGGCTAGTCCTAAAGAGGACTGATATAGCGCTCAAGGCATTGACCATCTAGCTCTTTTATGTTTAACCTCTAGTTCGGCTTAGTTAATGTCCCACTACTTCAAATAAATGTAGTCTGGTTCAACGTCCGATATCAATTCTGGAGTAGTTCAACTGTACTGGTTTCACGACGGAGGTCACACTAAAGGCATTGCTGACTTGAAATTTTATACAGGTTTTGAGGAAAGTTGTGTATACAGCGATCTTGCTTTCACCTTTGCGGTCTTTGACGTTTCGGACTTTGAAAACAGCCTGTATTGATATTTAAATTACTTAAGTATGCAGTCGTTGCCGTTCCAGATTTAGTTCGAATCTGTTCCTGTTGTTGCGGTAACTTCGATAACAGCAGATGTGGTTGGGGGGATTTTTTTTTTTTTTTTGGTATTGTTGCTCCTCCCACACCCTTATTATTTGGTGCTGCAGACAAAGTTAGATTGCTTTAAGGCCCATCTTAAATGTAATGTAAAAAAATTTTTACCGGTTCAACTGAAAGAAATTGAGATTAACTTTCTGCAAGTTTATAAATTATTATATTCCGATGCTATTTGTTTGGGTCATTGAAATCACTTCCTACAAGCACTGTCCATGTACTTGGTTCTTGGTAACGTCTCTCCACTTTGTTCTTTTTTTTTTAATTCCGTCTTTCCGTGTGCCTATTTTAAATTGTATCCTGTTCTTCGCCCCACCTCTTCATTTCTGTGGTTTGTTTTTTGGTGACATATCGCAATTTCTTATTTACCTTATTTTTGTCTTTCAATATTTCTTTTCTTATCAATTACATGTTTGGAATTTTCCATTATTTTCTATATACATAATGTCACGCCGCTTGGAATTTAAATACTTTAATTATCTTCGTAATATAATAGTTCGTTATTTCAACCACCACTCTTAGACTTGCATATTCTTAATTGTTTCACCTAGTCGTCTTAATTAATACACGCCTCTTAAAGTCTAGTTATTGCGGAACCGCTGAAGGTTATAAATCTGCCACTGCTTGCAGTTATAAACTTCTACCGTTTTGAAGGATGTCTTGCATACATTAATGTTTACAAGTGTACAGAGCGGCGTACATCGAGTGCCAGGCTGACAACAGCTGAACGCAAAGCTCAATGACAATTTTCTTTTTGTGTACGTGCACGTGCTCAAATGGGGCGGAGCTATCTGGGGCATGATTTCTAGGCTAGAGAACGATTATTATAACACGCACTGTGTTCTCATCAGATTGAGCAGTCGCTTAAGAATAGTATTACCCGGGTCTCAGTCATCGGCGTTTCGCCTTCCTGTAAGGCATATTCGCATACCCTCGTTACATTTGTACACAAACATTTATACACGTTTATTATTATTAATGCCTAAATATGCTCTCTCTCACTCTCTCTCTCTCTCTCTCTCTCTCTCTCTCTCTCTCTCTCTCTCTCTCTCTCTCTCTCTCTCTCTCTCTCTCTCTGTATGTGTGTCGAGAGGAGGGGGAGTTTTTAAAGGGTCGTTTTCTAAGGGGCCCACAGTTCATATTTTTTGTAATGCAACTTTCGAGATACTGGCTTTAACGAAGTTGCCAGCCAAAACTGCTGCAGATTTGCAACTTCTTGCGTTTTCTATTTTTGTTTTTCAGCCAGAAGTCAATGAGACGAAGGCGCCGGTTCTACTACACAGACCACGATGAATCCATTAGAGAAATAGAGAGAGAATGTGTGTGTGAGTGCGTGCGTGCACAACCTTAAAAGGGTGGCATTCTAATGGGTCCACAGTTCGTTAAATAAAAGTTGTTAAAAGCACCTTTCAAGAGACTGGCCGTAACAAAGTCATAACCGAGGCAACAGTAATCGCTGCAGGGTGGCAACATCGTGCATTGTTCGGCAGTCAGAAGTCAGCGACGTCGAAAAGTGCCAGTCCAACTACGCAAATTGACGTCAACCAGTAATAAGTTAAAAGATCAAGTTCGGAATTGATTTTTTTAACCTAATTGATTAGCACTACAAAGTCGGAAGTCATAAATTCTACGCTTGGAGTACAATCTACAGTAATGAGCAAGAAACCGGTCAAAATAAAATATAACTTATGATATGTTTTTTTCTGCTGCATACCCGGATGACGGCCTTATCTCATCTGTGATTATTGCATTCCTTTCTATTCCATTTCAACTTCACTGAATGTTTGTAGCCAAACTTAGCATGACGTATGAAAAATGGTACAATGCGCGCCTTTTACGTATTTTTCCAAAACTCAATCGTGAAAAGGTTGTAAGGCATGCGTGTTCTTTTAATGGGTGTTCATTTTAATTTATATGGTGCTATGCACGCCGTTTCCCTATTTTCATGAAAAGTGTGTGGGATTGTTTCACTGTTGGTTTCAAACGTGTCATTAAGAAAACTAAATAATTGTGTTAGAAATTTGACTTCTTATACGACTTCTCAGCACCCGAAGAAAATGATTTCATGAACTCAAGAAGCTAAGAAGTAACCTAGAATTATCAGGCGGCTCTCACTGATTACACTGCTATACACACATTTTGGTGCCTTAAATTTTATAGCTGTTCTTGGGTAATTTTAGGTTGCTGATTCCAAAAATGTAATCAGATTTATTCTATCATCTCTAGTTTTTGAGATAACTAAGAATGACCATCCAACGGGCTGATCACCCGTTTGCCAGTCACTTCGATTACGGAAACAACAGCAAATGGATTGATTTGCCGTTGCCCTAAAGACGCCAATAGGCGTGATGGGAAACAATGGCAAAGAAAACCTATCTGCTGTTGCCCTAAGACGCCACTAGGCGTAATGGCCACTGACTGCTTTGACGGTCGGTGGCTAAGGACGGAAGAAGAAGAAGAAGAAGAATGACCATATTAGTAGGGCAATTGTTATGTACAATCCTAGAGTTAGGTGCTATCAGTGGCATTTTGACTTTAGTCTGCATTCATATTATATGTAATTACTGTGCATATATTACCCAAAATGTAATAAAACTTGATCACTAGCACTTGTTTAGTCAACACGCAAAAAGGATCTTTTCGAGGACTTCCTGGAATGTGATATGCCCGGATAGTCACGCTTAAGGGTCCAACAGTAATCTGCCATCATGTGGGCATCCCAAAGTCCCTGGTATCTCTCTTCCATTGTTTTTATATCTTGGTGAAATCTTTCACCTTGCTCCTCACTAAAGTCGCCAAGATTCTCCGGAAATAAATGTAAATGGTTATGGAGGTAGCATAGTGGTTAGTGCACTGGCTTCCTAGCTCAGTGGTCTATGGTTCGATCCCCAGATGAGGTGGGATTTTTTTAGGCCGCAAACGGCTCCTGGGTCGACCCAGCCCCAACTGGGTACCAGAGCAACTCTGGGAAGGTTAAGGCGGCCGGCGTGATGCTGACCACATCACCCCTAGTGTGCCGATGGTCAAGAAAATATGGGCCTAACACCATATTCCCAATATGCCTCAATGGGCGTGTAACGGGATCCTTTACCTTTTACCATCTTTGTTCAGTGCCTTAACAAATTGCTTCATCAAGCCAAGCTTTATAAAAATGTACCTTTGTTTTTCAATCTTGAAGCCAAAAGTTCTGAAGATTCCTTGGTGTCGTAGATTTTTGATAGGAGAATTAAGACTTGGGTTGGTCCCTTCTGAATCGGTTGGAATGAGTGATAGTCACAGTGTGAGATAGAAATACAAAATAGATTTCCACGAGTGAGGTGGTAGAATAGTGATAGAGGCTGTCTCTGAGAGCGAGAAATCTTCTCTCTCTCTCTCTCTCTCTCTCTCTCACCTATCTTCTACGACAGATCTAGAGTAGTCAGACAGTCTAACACATATACATTAAATATATATATATATATATATATATATATATATATATATATATATATATATATATATATATATATATATATATATATATATATATATATATATCCACTCACGTGCACGCACATTCAAGTGACGACAGGTAGACACACAGACGTGGGAAACTATAACAAAGGATTATATAGATATTTAGAACGAGCTGACCAACATGCTGATTAGTTTATTGTTAAGTTTATTTATCATTGTAAACTTACGTCACAGCATGTAAAATTACATCAAAAATGCATATACACAAAGTCATAAACAAATCAAGGAATGCTACAAGAACTGGTAGACCCACAGTTATGATCTTCCCTCGATGGATAGCCCACCGTCCCATTAGGAGAAAGATGGTAGCACAAAGAGTCCCAGATACATATGATTGAGTCTAAGAGTTTTCCCCGTTTAAGGTATAAACAGACCTGATACTATAATCTAGTTTAAGGGAAAATATTGTTAGCAAAACAAACTTGCATGAAGAAAGTTATGACAGCAAATAGGTGCCAAAATACAACGGTAAAAATAACACTCAGACCTGCGTTCACTCTATTCATTCAGCCGTGGCCACGTGCACACATTTATACTTACAGCTTTGATCGCTGCCTCTGGGAACATAATTTTTTCTAGGACCTTCACACAGACCCGTAAATGCAGCCTTGACCAAAAAATCCCCAGTTCCAAAAAGACGTACTGAATTCTCTGTCTCAGGGAACGATTCCTTGGGTGTTCTTATTTTTCGGATGTCTGTTTAAGTCACATAAAATTTGTCCAGGCACGAACGTTAGCAGAGCACAGTGTCACTAGCGTAGGTTTCAAAAAAATGAGGAATGTCAGGTCGGGTGCCTTATCTCAGTATATGACTATATTTGGTCACCACACTACTAGTCAAAACTCTGTCGGAATGTTATTGATATTTTGCGTGCCGCAGCGGGCTGATCTGTACTTAAGTGTTATTCTGGAAGAATTAATTCTGGCGCGATAGGCCTTTTACTTCATTTAACTGTTACAGTTCATGTAATGAAAGGGCTTAAGTTCTTCACAGATAATGTTCACGTACTAGAACGCTGGCAAAGTTTGGGTACCACAGTATTCACTGAATAAAGAAAAACACATATGAAATATTTTACATATTATGTACTCAATATAACTTACATTTTTAAACTGCAAGCGTATAGCTTGACTTATCATTTAAAACTTCCCGTGAAATAAGTTATATTTAAAAATCAAACATCCTGAATTAGGAATACTTACGCATTCCGTCAATACTCAAGATGTAGCAGTCATTTAATAAGTTAGTTTTAAAATATATTCTCTCGACTGAGTATTTAGCAGTTAAATTAAATTCATTATAGCTACCTGATTTATAAGCTAGAAATTATAATGTATTCTGCTTTTCACACTGTAACGACTTATAAATACAGCTAGACGTAACTGCCATCAGTGCGTCTATGACACCTCCTATCCTCATTACTGAGCGAGGAGTGAGTGGCAGATCACACTTTTCGCTGAAAAGGTAACCGAGAAACTACGTGTCAGGTGGGATATCCCAGACACTGTCTGGTCTGAGCGAATGCGTCTGGCGCGATTCACACCTCCGTCCAGCTATCGGACCGTGAGCGCTCATGGCAAGTGCGAGAAACGCGGTGACAGGTGAAAAATGCAGACGATATCTCGCCTATAAGTCTGGCGAAAACGAATATTCACAGTTTACGTCCACAAGCAATAACCTCCCGAGCCTGGCATCTACGTAATAACCTCACTAGTGCGTTTCTAAATGAGAAACTAAACCCGGCGAAAGTTAGAATGGGAAAATAGTTATATATATAGTCGCAAACGTAGGAATGCGAAAAACACAGGAAAAGGATAAAATGATAATAAAATAGAGGATACGGGTGACAGAAAAAGAAGAGGATATAGGCAATTTATAGATCATAAAATCTACGTGACACTTGGAGAGATATAGATCTCGGATTAGATCATTTAGTTCAAGCTGGTCGAAGCATTGAGCATCTGAAAAATCATCTTCGAAATCACTATCACTGTCACTTGTCGTTCCACATGCCACTGCTGTCTCATCTTCTAGCAGGGAATCCGAAATCTGACTGAAAGTTGGAATTGGTATGTCATCTCCGTGTGGAACAGGTCGCCTAGCAGAATCTAAATCTGGATATTTCCACTTTTTGTGATTTATTTCCATTAATTCCCTTAATATTCACAACACAGAAATAACAGTCATCATAGTGGTTCTTGGGCTCTCTCCAAACCATTGGAATTCCAAATTTTAAACATTTTCTTTTCCCACAAGTCCACTGTCGCAGGTGTTCAACACATGTTTTGCAAACAATATGAGGAGCCCAAGACTTGTCCTGGTCACCTAGTTTTACTTTAAAGTAAGCAAAGTATGCCTTTTTCACAAAAAACAGTAATATGCTTCCTATGTTCTTCTTTGAAAGTGTACTCTCCACAAATATAACAAAATAAATGCGGTGAAAGAAAACATGCTTTTCTAGAAGATGATGCCATTCTCTGTTAGAAGTGTAATAAAATAAGTAGCATACTAACATGCATGCAGTGGCTTAAAATCTAAAAAAGGCAATTCTGGGAAGATTCTTGGAAAACTGAAACTGAGAGTAAACAAGCAGTTTTCTTTTGTAAAGGACTAGACAGCAATAGTTTTTTTACATAGCCTTATATAGAAAATATTGTAATAATACAGGGTGACCCACACAAAAAACGGGCCCACGCGCGCACAATAAGTGCGCGCGCAATCCCGTTTCTTTTGGGTCACCCTGTATTAATGAAATACAAAAATGTCTATCTCAAAAACTAGAGCTGCTACAGACAAGTAAATGTGATATTTGGATTGAGCAGGCCTCATTTATGTACAATCAAGAGTAAAATGTTTGGCACCAAAAAAAAATTTTTTTTTTGGTGTAGGGCTGTGTTATAGATCTGGACAGTTTCACGTGGATGGAAATGAGCTGGCTGAACATCACAGCATGTTTTTTTTATTTTTTTTAACAGAAATATTTGCCTCGTTTTTGCGAGGCGCGTCCCGTTCAGTTTAGACACAGGTCCGTCGGTTATATTATGGCACATGTCCACACGTTAAAAAGACCGTATGGTCTGGCTTACTTCTGCCAAACGATGTTTGAAACACAGCTGAAATCTTGGTATTTATGTATCTAACAGTCTTTTCCAAATCTTCCCGAAGTAGACGTCCAAAATGACTAACGACGCCGCTGTCGGCTGTTTGTGCATGACGCCCCTCCCCCCCCCCCCCCCCCCCCCCCCCCCCCAAAAAAACATAAAAATTATTTTAAAATCAAACATAAATGTAAGGACGTCTAAAGGACTTGACTTTTTCGCCACTGAATGTGCAGTAAGTCGGAAAATCGACAGCAGCAAAGTGGTTTGTATGCCTTCAACATTTTCAGGAACTTTGAATCTTTCTCGTACAGGGAATACCATGTTCACATCTGCGGGGGTTATAATGTGTCTTACATAATGTGTTGAACAGGCCGGATCTCACGTTCATCGGTAGTGTCATTGTGACATAGCATTTTATGACATAAATAGAAATTAATTCTCTTTATTTTTATGTTTGTTTCATATAAATTAGTGGGATAGATGTCAGGGAATAAACATTTAACTATAGAGAGTGCCTTTTCAACCACCTGCTAGCAGTGGCGGATCTACATTTTGGGGGCCCTGAAGCTTGAACTCTTGGAGGGGCCCCTTTTATTTAAAAAACGTATTGGGGGATGGGAAAGAAACGTATTATAGAGTATATTGGAGTTGGGGCCCTGAAGCTCAAGTTTCATTAGCTTAATAGTAGATCCGTCTCTGCCTGCTAGGTAGCGTAGTGTATTTATTGTTATTCTGTTGTTGTTTCTAACGGGGCGCAAGTTCTGACATTTATTAGTGTAGTTTTCAACAGTAACTTTATTGCTTATGGAGTACCCCTTTCCACGATTTTGTATAGCTCTCTCTCTCTCTTCACACTGTAGTGTTCGAGTGACTTGTAGTTACTTCTCTAGAATAATCTGTTGACCTTAAATGGTAGGCCTGCGGATTCTATCACTGGCTCTTACTTTGAACGGCAGTGTTTTAGATTGTCATCTGTTCAGGCTTGTGATGGTATTGTCTTCCCAGCTCTGCAATAGTGGTCCAACAATGACCAAACTTAGAGTATATAAATGAGGGTCTTCAAAGTTATCAACCTTCGCTCAAGATTATTTTTGGCAGAGATATCAATAGAAGAATGATGCTTCTAATTAAGGGAGCCTCACGGGATTTTAAAGAAAAGAAAGCATAACAACTGAGATCATCTAAGCTGCCTTCTTCTTCTTTGATCCTTAGCCGCCAACTGTCAAAGCAGTTAGTGGCCATCACGCCTGGTGGCGTCTTGTAGGGCAGCAACAAACTGCTTCCACTTTGCTGGATCGGCTGTCGTCCTTCGTGCAGAGCCCAAGCTCTGGTTCATTCTTTGCATCTCGGCCTCCACAATTCTTCGCCAAGTTGCTTTATGTCGGCTTCTCTTTTGCTTTCCTTCAGGGGTCCATAGCATAGATGTTCTCGTGATGATTTACGGGTCTCTTCTGAGGACGTGGCCAACCCAACTCCAGCGTCTGCCAGCTATGCTGGGGTGCATGTCCTCTTGGTTACTCCGAGTAAGCAGTTCTTGTTTGGTGATGGTATTCGACCAAAAGATTAGGAGAATTTTCCTTAGGCGTATTGTGTGGAAAGAGGACAGTGTCGACATTTCCTTCTCTTTTACTCTCCGGCATTCTGCACAATAGAGAATCTAAGCTGTCATGAACTTATTATTCTCCCGCCCCTTCTGTGAGGAAATATTGACACGTACATTTTCTGAGCCCCCAGCTGAAGATAATTCATCAACTATTAATTTAATAGCTCTATATGGTTATGTATTTAAAACAATATGAGTCATACGAGTGCGAACATAACGTTCACTCAATAATGATTAATCCAACAATAGATTTATAGTTACAGATAGACATGTTTAATAATCACTTATGGATGAACAAAGTAAAATAAACAAAGTTGTTTATAAAAAATGAAGCACTGATATTTTCCTCTTTGCTCAATTTAAATTGTAAGCGGATCTTTTGTTTAGAAAACAAAATTGTAAATGCCCATTGACTGCGCTGTTATAGTACTTAGCTGCCGGTGTGGGGTCCGTTGGCGTTTGCTTCAGTTGTTGGTTCCCACATGTGCCTTGGACTGGTCCTTCTCTTCAGTAGTCAAATCTGGTCGCTGTAGCACGTCCCATGCAGGAAGGCTGCGGTAACAACAAAGGTTGTCAAGCGTCTTCAAGACCCGTCTGATGTTGGTGTCTAGCGTTGACTGTTGGCAACTTGTACTACATAGGGACCAAAAGATGCAGCAATAGAGAATGCAGTCAGCGACCCATAGCTTGACTGCTTGCATCAGGGTCAGCGAACCAGAGCTGACCAAGACCGTACTCCACCTCCACGTGGTGGTCATGGAAACAGTCTGCAGCAGTGCAGTCTAGCTGAGCGAGTACGGGTCGAAGACGGAAGGCAAACCCGGTCCCAAAAAATGCCGTGCTGAAGTCGGATATGTCGACCGAAAGGTGCAGATATCACAGCTACGGCGTAAACAGACACAACGAAACCACCGTCCTTTTCAGGGCGAACGAGGAAGAAGAAGAAGAAGAAGTACTATAAACTAAGATGGAAACAAATTCCTCTTTTGAGTATTGGGTCTCCTGAGGTGAGCATCAGGCGACCTCCACTTCCATCCACCACTTCATCTTCCTCAGAATTTTTACGTTCTCGAGCATTAATTTTAGACCCAGTGAGTCAGATGAAAGTGCTTTTGAACAGCGGAAGGCGACAACTGAAATATCTATAAATGTGCATATAAATCTAACTAAAGTGTTAGTATAATAAATATATACACCATGATATCATCATCCACTCCTTGCTCTCAATGGAGCATGGGGCCACCTCTGGCCGTGTTCCATGAGGGGCACAAGGGAAAATGATGATGATACTTTATTAATGATATTAAGACAAAATGTTTCTTTGAGAAAGTACCTTGTTTTATTAAGCTGAATAGCATTACTGTAATCCTATTCTGAAATAACCATATATGATCCAATGGGAGAGTCCGATTGGTTAAATGGTTAGATCGCTTTCCTCTCGCGGCACAGATAGCGGGTTCTATGATCGAAACCTGGTAATGTCACGCTCTCGTCTACCCAGCTGTAAATGGGTACCTGACTTTGCTCGTGGGTTAGGGAAGGCAAAGGCATTGAGGATGGGAATTGGTAACCACACCTCATATAAAACTCGACCTTGTATTATGAAGTCTCTGACACTTCACTTCCATACGGCAGTATTTGCTATAGGGGGGCAGCCTTTAACCTTTTTATGACTCTGTGGGCATTAATGAATGTTTTCTTATCAAATGTCAGATAATCGTGTTTGATGTGTCAGTATAGGACGCTGGGGCTTAAGTCTGAAGTTATTACTCGTTCTCTGGAAGAGATTGACCAGAGTGGCAACAGAGATTTCCTATTATAGCTCTTATCAGTTGTTACGCCTTTTAGATTCAGTGGCGTAACTTCTGTCCAGGTGACTCGAGCACGCCCCGGAGCCCCAGCACTAAGTGGGCCGCAGAAATTATTGATCGGAAGGGACTGTCGCCATTATACATTTTGTTTTTAAAAGTTGGTGTTCCTGTGTTAAACGTCATAGGATTTTCCACGTTCTGGAGACAGAAATAGAAGAGATAAGATGGTAAGGTCGTGAGAGAATGGCTAAGGATAGGAGGACTTGGCACAAATTCTCACTTCTGACATCAGGTTATGTTGTGTAACCCTTCCAGTGATGGCCTGTAATCTGAGGGACTACTTCCGTACAACGGGTCTTCACAACACAAGAGAAGCAACCAACTCAGCCAAGACGATCCAAACAAATTTATTAACAATAATTTCCCATAAAGGCACTTCATGCATCTTTTACAATACATAGAGTTCGTTGTCAGTTAATTCTTGGCCCTTGCCAATGAAACCATAATGCCTGATACCGGCGGGCACTTGATTCAATTCAGTATGTTCCAGTCCAAATGTGGCGATACGGTTGTACGATCTCAAATCCACTCAGGCAGGATTGCATTACATTCCTGTGCGAGTGATATTTTCTTATTTTTCTCTCCCCTGTCATTATTATGTGGCATATTTTATGCACCATTATTTTACTCTCTATGCTGGATCTAGTAGGGTGAAGTCTCTAACACTCCACACCCCTACGGAAGTATCGGCCACGGGACTATCTTTAATTTTCACATGTTTGTTTTGAGCCGATCCCAGACAGAACTGTAATAACGCCATGTAATTTGACAGATCTGCGACTGATAAGTTTTCGCATCATTCGTCTGGCCACATTTGATAGAGACCATCATCTCTTTTGATCACTTTGAACGTGATGGTCCGTCACTTGACTCCAGCTGGCGAGCGACTATCCCTATGTTTGAACAAAACGGGAGGTAATGAGGTAATCGCTTCCGATGTACGTTCTGTATCGAGATTACAGATAAATCTGTCTGGAAACTCAAGATTTGCAGACGGTAGCATCGGGGCAGTATCAGTGCACACCATTTGTTTGTGAAGACAGCACAAGATGCCAGCGGAAGTCTGACGCAACGATATGAAGAGGTCACGCGTGGATATTAAAATTAATATTTTAAAACACGTGAGGGTATTTTTTTTAAATTTGAAGCACCCCTACCCACGTAGTGCTGAACGAGATTCGATTTGATTGGTTTGAAGTGAGAGGCCGGAATATACAATGTATCTCATTTGAAAATTAGGCGAAAACACAGCTGGAATTTGAACTGAGGATTGTGAGATATAATGTAGTGAAATCAAAGTCAGTAGACACAGACAGCTTCGCCACTTCATACGAGCAACTCCCAAAAAGCCAGAAAGAGAAGAATCGGACCTAGAATTCCATTATTAACAGTGACAGATGGAGTATTGGGCAACTTTGGCTTTTACAAATAAACCCGCATTTTAATACAAGACTGTAAACTTAAAAGGACCAGGACTTCAATTACCAATTGGAACCGAGGAATTTGATCACAAGTCATGGAGGAATTAAACAAAAGTTTTCCCAGGCCAGTGATTTCGCAGTACATTCGCCATCAGAGGAATTAACTCTAATTTCCCAGACCAAGTCATAGAGGAATTACACAAAAGTTTTCCCAGGCTAGTGATTTCGCAGAAACCCGCCGTCAGAGGAATTAACTCTAATTTCCAGACCTAAGTGATTTCGAAGCTTCTAATACAGAGCTGTGTCCAGTCTAAATCTGTGCAAGGAGATTGTGTATTCCCAAAATTTTGGGGTAAGTGTAAACAATTTATTAACTAATGTAAATTGTACATGTTTCTTGCTAAGTGGTTATATATAAAGCTGGCAACCTCAACATATGAAAACAGTATAATATGCATGAACCACTACTGCAAGAGCTGGTGATTGTTTCTGACTAGTCGTGCGGAAACCCGACAGCAGAGGTGACCCCAGGACTCCGACTGGAGCAGTAATGAGTGATGATTACATCGTGTGTGCCTCAAGTGTAGCATATCATTTTTTAGATGTACCGTATGTAACTCGTTAGTGTTAGTTCAGGCACAAATCATATTCTCACTGTCCCGACACATTTTACCCGTTGATCCTCAGAGTAATATTCGTGAATTTTAACCATCTTCTCGGAGTTACGTTGGGCTTGCTCGAGAATTAAATTCTTCTGAGAGTTTAACATTGGTGGGCGGACAACGGGAACGTGAGCCTGTTAGAGTGCTCCAAACAAATGTACTTAGCAGAGGGCATTTGTTTTTCTATTTTTCTAAAGTTCGTGGTTACAAGCCATCAGACGATTTGTAGTACTAACGCCGCTAGTGTGAGAGAAAAGCATCCACCCTAACCGCCTACAGTGGAAAAGAGTGTGGAGATGACTTTCGTCATCACAGAATTGATGAACCACAGCTGCAGGACTCAGCTAGAGTTACGTTTCTTGTAAAATAAGCGAAAGCAACGGACTTTTGATAAATCCTAACCTACGTCTCCGTGACGAAAACTTATCTAAATTTCACCAATCTATCCATATTTATTTTAACTGTTAAAGACTAATTCATTATTAAAATTGTTACATGTTGTTTTAAAACTAAACAATCATAGTCGCTTCTGTTCTTACAGGCTTTTCTTTAACTTGCAACGTATGTCACTTTCTTGTTACCTTCAAATCTTGCAATCGACTTTTCAATCACTACCAGATGCGCAATAGCTCTGAAGATTGGCATAGTTGTGTATTCCCCATGACAATACAATAATAAGTCGTAAAAATAATGAAATGAATAAAATTAAAATTAATTTTTTTTTTTTTTTTTTTGTATTGTATCATCAGTGAAATGAGCGATAACTGCAAATAATCTAGGTGTATTCTTTCCAACAAGATAGTCTCTCTTGAGAGAAATATTGAAACTTCCCCCCCCCCCTTTCCACACACACACTATCGCATGCGCGTGCACAGACACACACAACTGACAACTACATTAAAAAACATTTAATTTACAACTCTTATCAAAAAAAATTTTTAAATAAAACAAAACAAAAATATTAACATTCCGTGTAATATACTGAATAATGAACTCCGCCTCCTGTGCTCTAGACTCGTTTATCGCAAACTGATAATGTCATTAGCGGATCGATTACATTTGACTTACATTTAAAAACAACAAAACATAACACTAAAAAGACGAAAATGTAAAAATATTTTTTTAAACACAGGCTTTTAATGCACTTCAAATTGACAAAAAGCCTGGGGCGCTGATTCTAAATGAAATTAACTTCGGCTTTATACTTCATTACACACTTATGGATAAAATATATGATAAGCGTTTAAGCGCCCCACGCTTTTTGTCAGTTTGATGTTACATTTTTTTTACTGCAAGCTATAAACTCCTTGAAATATTATTTGTGGCTTTTAGTGCATTAAAAGCCTGTGTTTAAAATCTTTTTTTTTTTTTCTTTTTTTTTTTAAATGAATGAAAGCAAATGAATTTATTTTTCGATATAATCCCATGCAACATTTATACACTTATCCCAGCGTTTAATTAATGCTTGAAAAGCTTTAGCGTAGAAAGATTTGTCAGTACTCCTGAACCATCGTAGGACAGCCTGCTTCACTTCGTCATCAGTGCTAAAATGCTGACCTCCCATGGACTCTTTCAGTGGTCCAAACAGGTGGAAGTCGCTCGGACCGAGGTCTGGGCTATAAGGGGGATGTGGCAATACCTCCCACCCGAGTTGCTGTAATTTGCACGTGGTGCGGTGAGCGGTATGTGGTCGTGCGTTATCCTGTAGAAACAGGACGCCTTTTCTTATCAAACCAGGCCGTTTTTTTCCGCAGATGGTTATGCACATCACTTAAAATGCGACAGTACTCTTCACTGTTGATAGTGGGGTCCAAATGGGGCAGTGATGCGCAATACAAGACTCAACATGTCTCTTAGCCTCTCCTGCCCAAGTCTACCTCACCTACTCGTGGTGGACCCCGTTATACCCAGTAATCTTGCCGAAGGTTGGGTATCAACCCCAGCGGGAGGCAAGATGGGACAGCAAACGAGGTAAAGGCAAAATCAAATCCCCCAGCCAGAGGGGGAGGCATGAGCACACTCTGCCTTAAGAAACAGGTGCTGAAGTCAGATGTACCAGGCCAGGAGGCGCACCAGCAACCATGGTACCATGCAACCCGCTTTGGTTTAATATGTCTACACAACAGATGTCAAAAAATTATCGTTATGGTGCTCGCCCTGTGAAGTCCCTCCAGGCAGGAGCAGTGCCGGATTCTGAGCCTCGACAGAATCCACCCTCAGCTACTGGAGGTCTCCTTAGTCCGCCAAATGGAGCCAGGAGGCGGAAGGAGAAAGTAACTGGCCAACCAGATAAGACGACGGCCCCTCTGAATGTCATGCATTGGAATGCAGAGGGAGTCAACAACAAAAAGACTGAACTAGAGAATACCCTATTTCGGAAAGAAATTAGCATATGCTGCATACAAGAAACCCACCTACAGGAAGGAAAACATTTTAAGATACGGGGCTATCAATGCTTCAGAGTTGACAGAAAAGATCGGAAGAAGGGTGGCATACTAACACTGATAAGGAATAACCTCAACGCTATAGAATCCAAGACATATAAAGAAGGTGCAGAATACCAAGTAATCCATCTAAAACATAACACTCTGGAACTGGATCTCCTAAACTTCTACTGCCCCAATGACATACCACTGAACATGACTAGCATAGATGTCCCCATTGGCAACTTCCTAGCGGTGGGAGACTTCAACAGCCATTCCCAAAGCTGGGGATACAACCAGCTAGATAGAAGGGGCGAAGAGATAGAAAACTGGCAAGACGACAATAACCTAACCCTTCTAAACAACCCTAATGATCCTCCAACCTTTTACTCCAGAAGATGGCATAGCACCTCTACTCCAGACCTGGCATTCTGCACACCTGATTTGGCTGGGATAGTGGAAAGGGAAATAGGAGAACAACTCGGTGGAAGTGATCATCGTCCTGTATTCATCAAAATTAATAGAACAATTAATACAAGTCCAAGTCAGCCAAGATGGAATTATAAAAAAGCAAATTGGTCCATTTATCAACACAGAGCAAATCTGCTTACAAAAGATATTAAGGTACTAGACAGAGACATTAACAGAGTCATCTGGGATTTTAATAATGGAGTACTCAAGGCAGCAAAGGAGACAATACCGAGAGGAGCGAGGAAGAACTATGTACCATATTGGTCCAACACACTACAAAACCTACATGAAGATATGAATGAAGCAAGGCACACTGCAGAGGTACAACCATCCCAACAGAACCATATCATGCTACAAAAGGCAAAAGCAAAATTCATTAAAGGAAAGCTAGAAGCCCAGAGGAGAAGCTGGAGGGAAAAAACATATAAACTAAACCTTGAAAAGGAAGGGAGAAAGTTGTGGAAACTCACTAAACAATTGAATGACGATAACAATTCTCAACGACAAACCATTACACTAGACGATGCAGGGAAACTATATACCGGCAAACAAGCAGCAGACATATTTGCGGAATCCTACAGAAATGAAAGTAACATCTCCGTCAATTTACGCAGACAACGAGACATTCGTCAAGAAATAATCCACACTAGAACTAATGGAAACAGTCCGGACGTTATGTCCAAACCTTTCAATATGGACGAGTTAAAAACAGCCGTGTGGAAACTTAAAGACAGGAAATCACCAGGCCCGGATGGTATAACCAACGAAATGCTAAAACACCTAGGATATACAGCAATGAGCAAACTGTTGCAAATATACAACTACAGTTGGATGACAGGCAGTGTGCCACAGATATGGAGAGAGGCGCTCATGTGTCCCATCATAAAGAAAGGAAAAGACAACAGGAAGGCCACCAGCTACAGACCAATAAGCCTAACAAGCTGTGTATGTAAGACAATGGAGAGGATGATCAACAGAAGATTGAAATGGTACTTGGAATCCGAGAAAATTTTAGTGCCAGAACAAGCAGGGTTTAGAGAGTGCAGCAGCACAGAAGACCAAATCACATACCTGTCACAGATCGTTGAAGATGCCTTCCAAGAAAAGAGAAAAGTCTTTACCCTATGGATAGATCTCCAAAAAGCTTTTGACAAAGTATGGAAAGACGGGTTAATAGTAAAACTGCAAAGGAACGGAATCAAGGGTAATATGAGAAAATGGATCCAGTCGTTCCTACACAATCGGAAAGCAAGAGTCACTATGGAAGGTCACAACAGCAAGAAAATCCTCCTAAAACATGGAGTTCCTCAAGGCTCAGTATTGTCTCCCACCCTGTTCCTTGTATTCATCAATGACCTCATCCACGATCTGCCACAAGGTGTGAGAGCTGCCCTATACGCTGACGACTTGGTGGTGTGGTGTGTAGAAGAACATCTAACTATCGCTAATAAGCGAATACAAAGGGCAGCAGACAACATAGCAGCATGGGCAGAGAAATGGATGGTGCAGATCAACGCTGAAAAATCATCAACAACACTTTTCACGCTCTCCAACAAAGACAAAGCAGGAGAGATACGACTTGGAAATATACATGTCCAAACAGATGAGGAACCGGTGTACTTGGGCATTACATTAGATAAGAGAATGACATGGAGGCACCACATCGAGAGAACAGAGGCTAAAGCGAGAAGAAAACTTTCCATACTGAGGAAAATAGCTGGATCAAGTTGGGGAGCTAACGAAACAACACTAAAGAAAGTGTATACAGGTGCAATAAGACCTATATTAGAGTACGGATCAGCAGCATGGTCTACAGCAGCCAAATCACACCTACAAGCCTTAGATAAAGTACAAAATCAAGCGCTTCGGTTGATCACGGGTGCCATGAAGACCACACCAATAAATGAAATGGAAAAAATCACAGGCATTTCCACCTTTATTATACAGACGAGACACTAAGACCCTGATCCAAGCAGAAAAGTACAAGAACATGCCTGCACATCCAATGAAAACTAGATTTGGAGATTTAGCCAGTGGGAGGTTGAAGAGAAGCAGTTTTGTGCATCGGTCCAAAAAACTAATTAGAACATACAAGGATGAACTACCAGACATCACTAAGGAAATAACTCCCACACTCCTCCCAACCCCATGGGAACAACATCAAAATTTCAGTATTAAGACCTCCATAACTACCACCTGCCCCATGGGAGAGCTAAATACTCTCCAAAGGAAAATAGCAGCATGTGACATGATTGAAGAACTATACCCCAGAGAAGCATGGATCCAAGTATATACTGATGGATCTGCAACCAGAGCAGTGAAGAACGGAGGCGCAGGAGTTTATGTGGTCTATCCAGACAAAGAAAATGAATCCACCTGTTCACCTACTGGAATATTCTGTTCAAACTATGCTGCTGAAGTACAGGCCATAAGCATTGCTGCAGGAATAATAAATAACACAATAAGCCAATGTCAGAAGGTTGTATTCCTTACCGATGCAATGTCAGTTCTGCAAGCCCTCAACAGTGATAAACTGCCAGAATTAAACAAAGTCCTATGCGAAGTAAATATCAAAAGAAGGGTAGTGCTACAGTGGATACCATCACACTGTGGCATACCAGGAAATGAGAGAGCAGATATGTTAGCAAAAGAGGGAGCAACACAGGAACAAAAAGAACAAACAATCACATTCCAGGAAAAGAAGACCCTTATCAAGGCCATCAGGAAAATTGATCAACAAAGAGACAACTATCAATATCTTGATCGAGCAAAACAGGTGATCCTGTTCCGTATGAGAACAGGACATAACAGACTGAACAGTCACTTATACAGACTGAGATTGGTCCCATCACCCCTATGTACGTGTGGACAGGCAGCACAGACAGCCGAACACATCCTGCAAGACTGCCACATGCTTAGTCAATTGCGAACTGAACATTGGCCCACAGAGACGCACATCCACACAAAGCTGTTTGGGAGTCTTGAAGAACTTTCAACCACAGCAACATACATCCAGAAAACCGGACTTCTTGTGTAGACATTTCTAAACAACAGCGAACGAGAAGAAGAAGAAGAAGACTGTTGATAGTGGCACCACGGGGTAGAAAATCCACGTGAATAATGCCACATTTGTCCCAGAAAACACTCGCCATCACTTTCCCAGCAGACGCAATGTTCCGAAATTTTTTTGGGTAGTGGTGAGTCCGTATGTTTCCACTTTCATGGATGCTCGTTTTGATTCCGTAGTGAAATGATGCACCCAGGTTTCATCACACGTAATGAAGCGATTCAGAAAATTCTGGCCTTTCCTACCAAAACGATCCTTCAACTCAGTGCAGACTTGAACTCTTCTCTGTCGGTCAAAAGCGGAAAGCTGTCTTGGCACTCAACGTGCACTTCTTCTTCTTTGATCCTTAGCCGCCGACCGTCAAAGCAGTCAGTGGCCATTACGCCTGGTGGCGTCTTGTAGGGCAACAACAAATTGATTCCACTTTGCTCGGTCGGCGGCCGTCCATCGTACAGTGCCCCAACTCTGGTTCATTCTTTGCATCTCAGCTTCCACAGTCCTCCGTTTAGACTAAAAAAGGCTGTTCTTGCTTTGTTCATTCTGTTGTTGATGTCTTTGCTTGCTCCGCCGTCTGGTGTTACTATGCATCCTAGGTATGTGAAGGCAGCTGTCTGTTCCAGTTGCTGATTCCTTACTGATATGGGCTCAGGGTTGCTCACATTGAGCGTCATGACCTCTGTCTTCTTTAGGTTGATGTTCAAGCCCACCTGCTGGCTATACTTATTAAGTCTATCCGTTTTTTCCTGGATGTGTTGATGTGAATGTGCTAGCAGTGCAATGTCATCTGCATATTCCAGATCTTCCAATGTAGAAAATGTAGTCCATCTTATTCCTCTTGGATTGCCCTCTGTTGTCTGGCGCATCATCCAGTCTATGAGTGCACTCAACGTGCACTAACTTTCAGAAAATGCAAATTTTCGTGAATGATAGTCTGCACTGTCCCCACAGAAAGATTTGTCTCTTGCGCAATTTCACGACAGGTTATGAGTCGATTTTCCAGGATCAGGCGTTCCACACGCTGGATGTTCACACGAATGACTGCTGTGGGCTGGGAGCCGCCACGGCCGGGATTGTCGTTCACGGATGTACGGCCTTCTTTAAAACGTTTACACGATTCAAATGTCTTATTGCGGCTGAGTGTCTCATCACCGTACTGTGTTTGCAGTTTTCTGTAAATTTCTGCGGGGTTCACGCCTTCTTTCACAAGAAACTTCATTATAACACGCATGTTCCATGCATGCAATAACTCTGTTGTCCGCCATTTTCATTATCTATCAGGGACTGACCCGTGACGCGTACGCCACCTAACGGTAATAACGGTAACGGTAACACGAGTAGGTCACACTTGTTACTTACTACTGTCAGTAGTACCACCACGCTAGCATTCCTTCCTGTACTTCCAGAACAAAAAGTCCCGGTTTGACTTGAACGTCCTAGTATATATATATATACCTAGACATATATTTACCTCTAAACAGATCTATTACTTATAAGAGGAATTTCTTGGGATTACACCAACTGGGGGCTTGAACGGGCTAAACCATTTCTTAAATCCTTCACAAAAGGCGACGGACCAGATATAATGCGTTAACAATTGTTCAGCCCAATGCAACATTGTTCGTGACTTCTGGAACTATCTTGAGAATTCTCCCTTAAGGTAGAAGTGTCATCAATCTTCTATCTACATCTCTGCCAAGAGTAATCTTGCGCGCAGGTAGATACATTGGAAGTCAATATTTGTCGTAAATTTTAGATAGGTATAAGAGATAGATTTGGTCCGTCTGAATAGAACAGGCAAAGTGGTAAATAAGTGAGAAATAAGTAAAAGAACAAGATCTGCTTACTCGGAGCAAGCAAGAGGACATGCTGGCAGACGCTGGAGCTGGGTTGGCCATGTCCTCAGAAGAGACCCCGATGCCATCACAAGAACATTTATGCTATGGACCCCTGAAGGAAAAGGAAAGAGAGGCCGACCAAAAACAACTTTGCGGAGGACTGTGGAGGCTGAGATGCAAAGAATGAACCAGAGTTGGGGCACTGTACGAAGGATGGCCGCCGACCGATCAAAGTGGAATCAATTTGTTGTTGCCCTACAAGACGCCACCAGGCATAATGGCCACTGACTGCTTTGACGGTTGGCGGCTAAGGATCAAAAAAAGAAGAAGAAGAAGTAAAAGAAATAGATTTTCACGAGTGAATAATTTAAGGGTAGAATCTGTCACTGGACTTAGAAGATACTCTAATCCAGCCTATCTTTACGACTGTAATTTCTTATTAGATAATACTACTCTTCATACAGGTAATCTGTACGTTTAATCATTCACGCACTCACAATCATGCGACAACCAGTACGCACAAAACGTGAAAAAACTATGGATAAATAGAGTATCGGTTATGGGCTGAACTGACCAACACAATTAATTAAGTTTTGTTTAGTTTATTATCACCTAAACTCTCACAACATCAAACATATAGAAATCAATATAAAACAAGTTTACAGAATCATGGAGATAATCCCATAAGTGCCTCCCCTCTTGTTGAGAAAAAGATCCCGCAGAAGTTAATAACCTCAAAAGGTCAAAAGATTAACACTAGGGGATAGGATAGGCAGTACAGTAAAGAGCAAGTCCCACTACAATGCTATCCAGAAGAAAAAAAATATAAAATATTATTACACAATAGTTTGAAAACAGAACAGAAGTTTGCAGTTACAATGTTTTCCTGTAACAAATGAAAATTATTTCACTATTTCTCTCTTTCTCTGTTATACTTGGCCACTCATTCGTTCCTTACCTACTCTGGTGAAAACAAGTGTTTTGGCAAATAATCCATGAAAAAATGCAGATAATGTCCAGTAATTGGTATCGTCCGAGTCGGCCCCAGTTCCTCCGAGATTAATTAAACTTTACACGGGGAACGCCTAATTGGTGATAGTTTTCTGGGTACACAAGTTTGTCCACTAGTTTAGTTAATGCCGGAACTCTCTGAGATATGTCATTCCCAGTTAACAGCAGGAAAATATGTGATTGCACAAGTAAACTAATGTCTATTCTGATGATGATGATACTCCTCTCTGTTTGTTCTGGGTGAGTACCGATTATGAACAGCGTCTTATCCTGGGTAAATTCCACATTGGTAAACGACTGTCAGAAATCGGGAAAGATTGTTGAGTATATGGCCACAACGTACTGACAAATTTGATGGAAAAATTATGGGTATTTTGTAAGTTCCCTTAATCAATTACAGTTCAAAGAATGTTATTGTGTCGCCCTGGTCATCCTTGTTCACACTGGTACAGGCGAACGCCAAGGGAAAAAGGACACTATTATTACTTCAGTAACTAAGGAAACTGCATATTCCAGATCTTCCAATGTAGAAAATGTAGTCCATCTTATTCCTCTTGGACTGCCCTCTGTTGTCTGGCGCATCACCCAGTCTATGACTGTTAAAAATAGAGTGGTTGATAAGGGACATCCCTGTCGTACTCCCGTCTTCACCTCAAAGGTTAGGTTGCTCTGCCCAACACTACACGTAAAGTTGGCATAGAGGCTTTTTATGAATGACACTATACAGCTTGGAATTCCATAAGCCCTCAGTATTTTCCCTAAACTGTCCATATGTATGCTGTCAAAAGCCTTTTCAAAATCAACGAAATTAATGTACAGCTGTCTTTGCCATTCTGAGCACTGCTCTGTAATGTTCCTGAGAGTGAATATATGATCTACACATCTTCTGTTCTTTCTAAATTACTTAACTTACTCGGAGCAAGCAAGAGGACATGCACACCATCATAGCTGAAGGAAAACGAAAGAGAGGCCGACCAAAAACATCCTGGCGGAGGACTGTGGAGGCTGAGATGCAAAGAATGAACCAGAGTTGGGGTACTGTACGAAGGATGGCTGCCGACCGAGCAAAGTGGAATCAATTTGTTGTTGCCCTACAAGACGCCACTAGGCGTGATGGCCACTGACTGCTTTGACGGTTGGCGGCTAAGGATCAAAGAAGAAGAACTAAGGAAACGACCACAGATAGGAAACCGCTAGCTGATAGGTTTTTATCAAGCACTGTATTAATGTGGTAAATTAGAGGTTATGGTGTTACTAAACTAAGGGTACCCAAGGTGAGGTCAAGCTGTGTAAGTTCCCTGAGTCTAATTGATGATGATGATGATGTAATTCTCAGGGTCCCTATCCGCCACCTCTAACATCTCACCTTGTATAAATTAATCTCTGTAATGTTGTGTGGCTAGTGTCTAGGGTAATGTATTTTATGTGATGAAAGAAAAATGTCAAACAAAACTTTAACCCAATAAAATTAAAGTAAGTAAGACTTTTGATGAAGTTTAGGTAATTATTTTTTACAATTTAATCTCCCTGTACCTCAATTTTTTTGGGACAGGGATTGTCAAACTCAGTCGAATTTTTATTTACACTATTTAAAATAAATAAATTGGAACTCTGTCCATGTCTCTTGTTTATACAAAAGAAAATCACTGAAGAAATCCACCCACTGTTCTGTTTACCGGCTTGTACTGATCACTGTTAATGTGTTAATGTTCATCACTTCAAGGTGATTATATTATTATTATGGTTATGGTTATTATGGTGGAACTTTATGATATCAATAATTTGTCAGTGCCTTTTCTAAAGGACTTAACTGGCATGGATTGAAGAAAACAGTTGGCCCATAGGTCCTCAGAATCAACAAATGTGGTGCTCCTGGTCGAAGGTGTGGGGCTAGCTACAACTTGAATGCCACCAATAAGTATTCTGACATATAACCTGAAATGAGAGGAACATTCCCTCCCATATAACTCTCATGTATAATACTTCCACACATAACCACTGTAACAACTCACCTTGATCAGCTATGTGTGCTGATCATTACACCAGTTTTTATTTTTCATTGTTTAACATCACTGCTCTGTAAACATTCTTCTTCAGTGATAGTACAAAGCCCTGATCCCTTCCTCCAAAGTGTCGCTTCCATATAATAGACAGGGGTGTACATACCCAGCCTGTGACCCTTTAATGATTCCCTTACACCATCTTATACAGGGTTTGTCGTTCATACAATAGATAGGATGTGCTTACTCTAGCACTGAAACCTGTGGATAAATTCGTCCTAACATTTTCTACATAATTATACATAACATTTAAACATTTATGGCACTACAAAAGCCAATATCCATTTTGGTCTACTGCTTTGGCATTCGCAAACGTTATAAAGACACTAGCAAATATGTTATGCATTTATTTCACTCCGAAAGACTGCATTCCTTCTTAGGCTATCGTAACACAAAGTGTGGCTTACATGTTAATTAAATCAATGCAAATATTTATTTTTGCCTTACCATCAAGTAAAAATTTCACATAACATAAGCTTGACTTGGCAGTAAATGGGTTCTACCACTGCTTTAGTGTTCCAGACGGCGAAAGCTTTGGTCACACAGGCTCTCCCGCTGATGTCAGCTTAGTTAGTTTAAATTTTAAATGGCCGACTTTGCAAGCAATTGTTAAGTCTTATTGCCCCATCCTCAACTACGCCTAACCAATCAGAACGCGCGTCAACAAATTTTAACTTTTTCCCCAAGCTACCAAATTGCTGTTTATAAGTGTGTTCGCTCGTCTGTTTTTATTTTATATATTATATATCTCATTTATTTATGGACAGATTTTTAATATCAAAATAGATTATTAAGCGGCCAAATGCCCTCTATCTATCTATATAGGTTTCATTTAATTATTCTTCCACATTTTCATCTGTATAATTTTTAAGTAATTAATGGTGCGTTTCCCGAACTGAAAATTTTACTAAAATAAAATTTTCTATGTCAAAATAATATTATTACGGGGAAATCTTTATGTCAATATATTAAGCAATATTAACCCTATATTTCAAGATATCTCTCTCCTTTTAATTCTCTTTAGTTTTTGAGAAATAAATTATTTAATTTTATTCCAAAGCACAGATTAGGCATATTTTCTCCTACAACCAAGATTTTATCGTCACTATAAAACGAGGTAACAATACGATTGGTTGTTAATTTTTACGACGTTTGTTAATAAATATTGGGAGGGGTAGTGCGTGTTAAAAGGGGGTAGTAACCTTTTTAACTTGGCGTAGTGGAAAATTCAAATTCTTTAGTTAAAATGTTGGCGGTTGATTTGTCTGTGGCCTTGAGACAAATTTCAAATGCTGTAGTTATTAATAGATTTTAGGAGTACGTTAGTTAATTTTCAAACGGGGAAATTTGAGCCGGGGGGGGGGGGGGGGTCACACAGATTGACTGTATTACAATTAAGAAGAAACAGAACATTTCTAACATGACAAATCCTAGGCTATCAGCGTAAGGCATGATTTCTTAACCTCTCCGTCACTAAATTAAATTAAAAGGCACACGGGGTATTCACCTATACTATCGCGCGTCGCTTGAACGAGTACGGGTTTGATAGAAGCATGCAGCTTCTTCACCTCCGACCCGGTAAACAATCGTCGCACAATGTCAGTTTTAATTCAATTATGACTACGCTTCCTTACAAATCTCGCCTGACATTACTAGCTTGTTTGTTGACGGCGGCTATCGTTTTATTTCCTTTTTCACATGATATTTAATGCTAGTCACTATATAATTACACGCAATGAAAATATAATGCGCATTCTGCTTTTTCACTTTAGCCGTCACTCAAAGCATTTATTTAGTCATTTAAACCGTATACTCTAGTGAAAATTAGTTGATGGATTCTTTATATTAAGCTGAACCACTGGTAAGAAAATATATACACGTTTGCTATTCCGCTAGTCTTAACGCTAGGGACTCACGGTGAATAAAATGGTAACCCTCTAACACATTAAACACTTAGCACAACTTATATTATTATTACCAGAAAAGCCGAATAATCCCCACGAAGGCCATTAAGCACTATTCCACATATGTTCTAGCGTCCGCGTTTAGAATATCCAAGTGGGGGCAAGCGTTTCGTTCGTTGCCCTGTGGGGGCAAGCGTTTCGTTCGTTGCCCTCGTCGTCGCAGGCGATCTTTGTCCTCTCAAGGCTGTGTGTGGTCCCGGTTGCCGAGACCTCCCAGCGCGGCTGAGGCAGCAAATGGGTTATGTGCCTGTACCAGATCTCTCTTCTTCGCGGACCTTCGGTCCCGAATGAGTTTTGGCTGGACCGACGTCTCGGTAAAATAAAGGTTTTATAGCGGCAGAAGGAGAGTACACACGAGGGCAAGTTCGGGCATTAATCTCATCTCGTCGGTACCGATTATGAGATGAACTTAAGTGTGCAGGCCAGCGCTGCCCCGAAGAGACCGTGTGTGGTCCCGGACGCCGGGTCCTCCCAGTCCAGATGGGGCAGAGCTCTGTAACCGTCCAGATGGCGTCTTTTCGGCAGATCGGTAAATGCAGTGGCTTCGCCACCGCAGCACGTCCCCGGACGGAAAGGGGTGGTGGCTGTGGCACTAGAGCCCCCTTGGGGCAAGGTACACACGCCTAAGCAGTCTAACAAAGCCCATTACTGGCAGTTGACTGACCGCCTCAGAAGCCCTAATCGATGGTTGTCTCGGTGATCGTCTGGAAGCTATGACCTCCTGTGCAGGGTAGGGAGGCTCAAACCTCTTGACAGCGCACACACGCCATAGTGGGCCTGGTGTAGAATGTCTGAGAGTCTAGGAACTCCCTGGGGTTGCAAGAAAGCTCTGCATAACGAACCCTCTGTGGATGGGAAGGAGCTATGATGCTGATTAGCTTCTGACCGGGTTGGTAGGAAAGTCCACAGACACCCCAGCTTTACAGTGCCAAAGGGCTTTGTTCCATGGCCGCTGGTTATGTCATCATCATCATCATCATCAGAATATCCAAAATTTCTTGAGAGGCTTGATAACTGACTTAAAGTACAGGCAGTACATATACAGATTTTGTGTGATTTCTCTAAACGATGGCAGAAGTCACACCTTGGACTTTTCAGGAGAAATCCGCGGGCTGGCTTCACGAAGTAAAAGATTCTGCCGTTCGCTATGCCGAAACGGCATCAGAGAACCGTCTCTTGCGAGCGAAGTTTTGATTATCACCCTTTTCTAGATCAAAATACTTAATTCCCCTGAAAATGTCGGACATCAAAGATGACCGGGAAATCTTATAATCGCCCTTTGAAGTTGCTACCTGGTCTGATCAGTTTCATCGCGTGCTTTCTGTCACTTCCCGCTGATTGACGTGCTAGCTAGCCTGAGAACTCTGTAAAATAGGCCGGTTCGTCCTCCTATTATAGGGCAAGATTGCGAATAATAGGACCGGGCCCTCCCAGTTCATCGGTTAGCGAGGCAGTAGTTTAGCTCCTGTGTCCGTAAATCGCAGCCTTCGGTCGTGATGTTAGCAAGCAGTCGCATCTCCGTATCGTGGCTCGACAACAGTCTCGAAAAACGGCCCCGCTCTCGCAACGAGTCGTGGGCCGGCAGTCAGTAATCTGGTGTCGCTTTCGGCCAGTCCTGTCCGACTAGTCAGTCGGCAGGCGGCCAGTGGTTCTCGCAAGAATAAAATCGCCGGGGCCGCCGGGATCCGCTCTGCACAGAGCGCTGTCTCCCTCCCCGCGCGAAGCGAGCGACGAAATGCTCTGTTCAGTCAGACAGTTATCTGGTTGATCCTGCCAGTAGTCATATGCTTGTCTCAAAGATTAAGCCATGCATGTCTAAGTTCACACTGTCTCACGGTGAAACCGCGAATGGCTCATTAAATCAGTCGAGGTTCCTTAGATGACACGATCCTACTTGGATAACTGTGGCAATTCTAGAGCTAATACATGCTTACCAAGCTCCGACCCTCGCGGAAAGAGCGCTTTTATTAGTTCAAAACCAATCGTCGTTGCCCTTCGCGGGGCGCGGCGTTCCCACTGGTAACTCTGGATAACTTTGTGCTGATCGCATGGCCTCACGTGCCGGCGACGCATCTTTCAAATGTCTGCCCTATCAAATGTCGATGGTACGTGACATGCCTACCATGTTTGTAACGGGTAACGGGGAATCAGGGTTCGATTCCGGAGAGGGAGCATGAGAAACGGCTACCACATCCAAGGAAGGCAGCAGGCGCGCAACTTACCCACTCCCGGCACGGGGAGGTAGTGACGAAAAATAACAATACGGGACTCTTTCGAGGCCCCGTAATTGGAATGAGTACACTTTAAACCCTTTAACGAGGATCTATTGGAGGGCAAGTCTGGTGCCAGCAGCCGCGGTAATTTCAGCTCCAATAGCGTATATCCCGGTTGCCGGGTCCTCCCAGCGCAGTGGAGGCAGCGAATGGGTGTTGTGCCTGTACCAGATTGCTCTTTTTCGCGGACCTTCGGTCCCGAGAGAATTTTGGCTGGACAGACGTCTCGGTGGCGAAGTGGTTTTATAGTGGCAGTACACGAGGGCAAGTTCGGGGCACAGCGGATTGATCAACCGCTTGCTTGTCACATTGATTACGGAAACAATTAATGTTCTGTTGTACCAATAAACGCCTTTAGGCGTAACGGAACAACGGATAATTTCTTGTTGCCCTAAGACGCCGCAAGGCGTAGTGGCCACTGACTGCTTGGTCGGTCTTTGGCTAAGGACGGAAGAAGAAGAAGAAGAAATCATTAACTTAAGAAAGACCAGAAAATTAGGCGTGGCTAAATGTCAGTCCACAGACGGTGAATTTCGTCAGCGAATTGCTTTTGCTTCGCAAAGATTATAACCTTAAGAAGGAGAAGCAAGGTGCACGGGACACTGCTGAACTATTTACATATATATGTGACAATATTAGATACTCTTGAGTTTGGGTCACTGTTGGACCACTGCAAAGCAGGTGAGGCAATCTGTGACACCAAAGTATGCACATACGTTAACAGTCACTGTTTATATCTGGTGCATGAAAATCGTACGTCTAAATCCTACATTTGACGATTGATACCTTGGACAATACACAGAAGACCACCCAGTCTTTTCACCAACACGAATATCTGCCCCAATATTCTGTGATGTACTTTCCTCCACAACCCATCTACATTATTACATAGAACCGCGCAACGATAATGGAAGCAACACCCCATCGGGTAAACCTAAATCCTTCAATCATCGTGCGCAGCTCTCAACACTATGCTCCTACGGGAACTGAAGGGTGATAGTGATAATGAAGATGATGTAAATAGTTACACCTTTAAATACAGATATGGTATATTGACTATAGCTGTTAGGCCCATTATATAAAGAGGGCCACCTTAATTTGTACCTGGAGCACCTTACATAGTATCGAAGTCACTGTTTAGATTAGTTCTCCTTTTATTTGTAATACTCTTTTCAATGGTTGTTACCTGATGAAGACCCTCTGGTCATTAATCAGTCAACACCCTTTAGCTCCCCAAGGAGCATAGGCCTTCAGTAAAAACATGTCAGATCTTCCTGTACAGTGCCATCAGCTCAAGTTCTTTCTATTTCCCCGTCATTTTCATTTCTGTTTCTAGTTCTCTTTTCCATATGTGTGTGTGTTTTTTTTTTTTTTTTGGTCTACATCTGCCTCTCTTACCCTGGGATTTCCAGAACAAGGACCGCCTTGTATGCTATCAACAGGTTTCCTCAGTGTGTGTTATATCCATAGCCAGCGTCATCTTCTCATACTTTGTTTCACTGTCACTTGTCTGGTTCTTATCATGAGCTCCACATTGGTGACCTTGACATACTATTTCAATTTTTCTATTCTACGCAAGCACCCATTTATGAAAGTGTAGCTTTTTGGTTGTTGTTTTTGCTATTCTCCCGTTTCAGACCGTACAGAAGGGTTGACTTGACATTTGAGTTGAAGATTCTTATTTTTGTGCTGAACTTGATATCTCTTATCTCAGTAAATTCCCAATTCCGTGTAAGCTCCTCTAGCCTTTAATATTCTTATTTTGATATAATTGTCTGTCCCTCTAACTTTGTCTATATTGCTGTCAAGATATGTGAATAATTATTTGTGGTCATAACGCGAGCCATTTCTTTGTCCCGTTTCCTAGAAGCACTGCTTATTTGCGTTTTCTGATCTAGTTTTTACTACAAAAAGGAGACACATGAAGAAGGGTAAACGTTGTGCTGTAAGCATGTGCTTTGTTCAGTCGTGAGAAAAAGAAAGGAAAACTACTTTTATCACGGTTATTGCTATGATTTCCCCGTTTTACAGCTGTCTATGAGTCGATATATATGTATCCGGCAACAGCAGTAAACTTTAATACAGTCTTGTCATATTTATCGATTGCCGTGCAATGTCTCCGCATTTCTTTCTACCGGATGTCTTGATTTAGCATGTGTTTTCAACTTCTTCCCTTACTATGGGGGACACATATCGAAGTATGTCTTTGTCCTCGTCTTCATAAATGTTAATTGCTGGTGTCGCTGGTAAATCCCAGCGAAAAATGCCGCGGGGACATGGTGGGAAAACTGGGAATGATCCTAGGAACTAGATAGATTCCTTCAGCAAACTAAAATATTTTGTTATGCAAATTAATCTAACATTTTCATGGACGGCATACTACACTTGTGGTCATATTTATGCTCTGAAATTCACATTTCCTGTGGTCTGGAGTAATAGCTAACAGCATGAAGTTTCTTTGAAGCGTTTGTCTTCTTTTCGAGAAGGCTCACATATTTCAGCCTATACAGAAGGACGTCAGTTATATCAGAGCGCAATAGCGATTCTAGTTTTCCAGCGTGTGCCCGCGGCGTCACTCACTGGGATTTACCAGAGTGACACCTGCGAATTATCATTTGCGTCACGTATCATTTGTTTTATTTTGTAGGCATTTAGATTAGTTCTCACTATCGTTTCTTTACTGTTTTCGTTGGCTGCACCCTGACGAAGGCCTTATGTTCGTAACGCAGGTCATTTCTTTGTACTTTGTACTAGTCGTCTCCTTCTCCTGTTCCTTGGATGCTGACTGGCAAAACAATCATTGACCATGCTATTATGTCTTTATTCGTTCAGTTACTGATGTCTTTTGCTTGTTCTGCCATCTGGTGTTACTATGCTTCTTAAGTATGTAAATGTGTTTGTATTTTGTAGCTTTTCATTCATCCATTCATAACTCTCCACTCCCAAAGGAGCATAGGCCTTCAACAAACACATGCCAAGTCCTCCTGTCACGTGCCATCATCTCAAGTTCTTTCCACGTTCTCCTCATCATTTTCACCTCTGTTTCCAGCTCTCTTCTCCATGTGCTTCTTGGTCTACCTCTGCCTCTCTTACCCTGGCGGTTCCAGAACAAGCACTGCCTTGTAATGCTATCAACAGGTTTCCTCAGTCTGTGTCCTATCCATCGCCATCGCCTTCTTCTCATATCTTGTTCCACTGGCACTTGTCTAGTTCTTGTCCTAATTTCCACGTTGCTAACCTTGTCATACCATTTAAACCCTCTATTCTACGCAGGCACCCATTTATGAAAGTCTGTAGCTTATTGGTTTGTTGTTCTCCAAGTCTCAGAGCCATACAATAGGACTGACTTCACATTTGAGTTGAAGATTCTTATTTTCGTGTTGGAATTGATTTCTCTTGATCTCCATATATTTCCCAATGCAATGAAAGCTCCTCTTGCTTTTTGTATTCTTAGTTTGATATCACTGTTTGTCCCTCCAACTTTGTCTATATTGCTGCCAAGATATGTGTACGGTTCTACATCTTTTAGTGGTGTTTCTTCATGTTTGTCGTAATTTTTATCTGAGAGGGTTCTGATGGATATTGGTCCCTTTAGAGTGTAGAGTGACATTGAAGGCTCTGTGAGAATAAGGATTTAGGAGAATGAGGTAGTAGATTCACAAGCGCTGGGAAGAGCAAGGACGGTCTCTTATTACGACAATATCTGTTTCTCACAGACTATTCCTATCTCTCTTCTGAACAAACAATTGTTTGTCAGTTCCAGTCGCTCAGGCGCACTCACCGATTTGGTGATTCTGTCGCACAACGTACATGAATACAGCCTACACAGATGGGAAATGTTTGGAGTTTTAGGCCAGCCGACAAACAATACACATAAAGTTTAATACCTTTATTATCATAAATCAATCACAAATAATTATACATTTACAGTCAGAAATCAAAGGTTACAGAATACAAATATGACAAGGGAAGAGGGGGGTTTGAGGAGAAATATCCCATCCACCGTTTCCCGTTTGTATTTACTAGCAGACAAGACCCGGTCCAAAAGACAAGAAAGGGGGGGGGGGGGGGGGATCAGAGATAGGCAATTTAACCAACTGGTAAATTTATTACTCTGAGGCAAGGGGTTACAGTAAAAGGTTTCATTCAAAAAAACACACTAGGGCTGGCCATCCCACAGACACACACGCAGACTTACCAAAATGGTGAATTCTGGCACTCTAGGAATTATTTACCACAGCAGCTAATACCGTGGAATAATGGACTGGTCTTCTTATTTCTTCCGTGTCAGGCCCCAGATTTAACGAGGTAACAAATAGTCTCAAAAAATCGCCAGACGGTGAAGCGTAACGGCTACTGTTGGTTTAGATAAAGTTTCTAATGAATGGCACAGGCACTTGGCTAGGCGTGAGGTATGGTGTGGTTCCTAAAATTGGCACAGCTGGTGGAGATAACTTTCTTTTTCCGTACTGTCACAAGTTAAAAACACTGAGGTAAGTTCTTCTTCGGGGGTGGGTAAAATCCACTGAATATACTTGACAGACAGTGTTCAGGTAGATCTATGTTCTTCTTCAAAAATAGGGCAGTGAATAAAATATGTTCTGCTTCCAGTTTACTTTAAGGACTATATGAACTAGTATTTTAAAAGTGTTTCTTGGGTGGCTTTATTCTCAGTTAAATTCAGAGGAGCGGGGGCCCATTACAGGTCGCCACAAGTTTAGCTTTAAAAAAGTTCATATGTTACTGGAATTGAGTTGGCAGAACTCTGTATATAATTAATAATTGCTGGGCTGCAGGTTGAATGATCATTCTGAATGAAAGATAACAAAACAAGAAATGCAATACAAATCATATTATAATCTGACACGCGATAAATTACAGTTAGCCTATTTACTTTATTAGCGTCTGTCGTGAAACATTCTAAATCCACATATATAAATTAAAAGGTAAATGTAAAGCCTAACAAATAAATTCTATAAAAGGAAAGAAGAATGGTAAAGAACAGTGCTGTCACAATGACGGTACTCGAGATCCCCTTTTTTATGCTCCGTCTGCAAAATTGTAACGTTTCACGTTGATAGTAAAAGCCTACTGCAGCATACACGCTTTCTACGATAAAACCTTGAGATACGCAAGCTGACCTATATTTAATATTCCATTCATGTCATTTTATACACTACGTTACCATAAACGAACGGACAGATGGACTTAGGATAGAAAGAAGGGAGGGCTGATCGGAGGAACACATGCAACACTAAACACGCGTCTCGTGATATTAATGCCACCCCTAACAAGCGTAAGGCCAGACGCAATACTTTTTTTCAGATGGACAGTGAAAAAAAAAACACTACAACTACGAGAGTATGTTTAAAAACCTGAAAAATGCTTATTGGGAAACATGACATTCTACTGTTTTATGTCCGAAATCCTGACATTAGTATGACAGTACAGCAGACACCCTAAAAGTTTGGAAGTGAGGAGGTGGTAACAGCACGACTATCCTGGAAAATACATATTTTGAACGCCGCCACTTAGCCCCATAAAACTTATATATTTGGGTTCCTTAGGACTTGCTGACAAAGAATATGTTAAGTGTTATGGAAATAGTCTAGGAATTAACAAGTTATAGCCAAAATAAAACAATGGTGCTGTCAGACAACACCAAAATCAGAATCGCTCAGTGGCAGATTTTTAAACCACCATTGTACGGGAAATAGTTCCCCATGTTACCTCCTATTTGATTGGCGGGAAATAAATGTAAGGCTAAACACGATTAGTCGGACTATAAATACTATTTTTAGTTGTTAGGGGAGACGGATGGAAGGGGTACTTTTTTTCAAACGCTTGGGTAAACATGGCACGATTGGTTAGACCCGTCAATATAGTCACTTAGACGCGTCAGTTCAACACCAGATTTTCAAAAATACTTTCTAAAGCAACAGTGCGTTGAGAATCAGGTTATATATTTCTAAATAAAAGCCTGAGACAGAGGCAGGTCGGAATTTGTGCCATAAATTGTGCCATTATTCTTCACCAGTCAACGTATCTGTTTATTATTTCCATGAATTGTGGGACTGTGGTCCTAAAGTTATTGAGCAGCACCTGGTCAGAGCTTTGCTGAATCCAGAGTCGGACAGCATACTCCTTGGTCCATATAGCAAACAGTGAGGTGTCTCCAGAACACAGGGAGGCTATCGAGCAGAGGAGTCTTTTCCTGCCGCCATCACGAAAGATAAGCCTATGTGGCCAGCGGAGCTCAACATTATGTAACCCCATCTTAAACTGACATTGTATAAAATTAAGAGGGGAAATTAATTGTTTTAATGCCAGGAACTGAGAACATCTCCAATACTAGTTCCAACAGAAACAAACACTTGAAGTCATGATGACAAATAACAACCTATCTTGAAATACAAAACCAGTATTACCTCATAGTACTACTACACAACTGACCCACATAGTAGAATACTAATAAAATATGTCACTACACGATTCATATTTATAAATTATGTACATATAAATTGTGATTACATTTTATTATGATTCCTGGTTCACTGTGTAGTTGAATCAGGATATATATTAGTGAAAGTAATTAATACATATATATTTGAAAATTTACCAGTGACTCATTTAAGATAGTCTTATAGAGTGTTATATGTATGTGAGTGCCACAGTGTTGTCAAGAGTAGTGGATTAAATTAAATTGTTTATCTGTCTGTTGTTGTGACTTACACTTCATCATACACATACCCTAGACATTCAACGTAGTCATCACAATATTCCAGAATAATTCTGACTGAGGTATAAATATGTGGTAGCAAGTAAGGTCATCTGTAATACACTACACTTATTAGATACAGATACCTTCACAGCTGATCTCAGTCAGTACACTAAGTCCCCTATAAATATTTATAACATCCCATTTTACCACATATATTGGGGGCTCGTCCGGGATTTTGAATCTTTCCCTATTAAAAATATTGGGGGTAATTCACTTCAGGGAATAATAGAAATTAAAAAGGTATCCTTGGGTGAAAATAAATAAGGTTGAGCTCTCAGTGCCTGTGTTGTCCTGAGTTAATTAGTCATAGATAAAATTGTTTAGTTAAATATTTTAGACATTTACCTGTTAGAAAATGGCGGACCTGGCCAAATTTCGATCTGCTGCTGTACAGACTGCGAAAGAGTTAGGAATGGACGGGCAAATTATGATTGCTTATGTCACTGCTGAATGTGACAAATATATTGAACGGGAAGAAAGAAGATTAGAAAAAGAGGCCGAAAGAAAATTAGAATCTGAAAGGTTGGCCGAAGATAAGAGGTTAGAGGCTGACAAGGAAATTAAGAAGTTACAATTTGAGGCTGAGGCTGAGACTAAGAGGCTCCAATTAGAAGAACAAAAGGCAGAAAGGGAAGCCGAGGAAAGAAGACAAGCTGCAGAAAGGGAAGAGAAGAAATTAGCTGCAGAAAGGGAAGACAAGAGATTAGCTGCAGAAAGGGAAGCAGAAAAGGAGGAGAAGAGATTACAAAGGGAACATGAGTTACGACTAAGGGAGTTTGAGTTTCAAGGCCATGCTCCTGAAAATGGTGCCAGTCCATTTGCCTCTGATGCCACTGCTTTCAGGGGGCCTGAAAAAATGAACTTTCATTGAAAGGAGATCATTTTGGGTCAGGGCCATGAACCTAAAAGAAAAAGACGGTACTGATGAAAGGCTATTCCAACCAAAGCAGATTATAGCTTGCAGGGCTAAAAAAGGGGAAGGGGAGAACACGGAAACACATTAAGAAGCTGGGTAGATGAAAAAGGAGCCTCATGAAAAACAGAATTGGGGGGTGGCTGACTGCCACTGTAGAGGATTAGCTCCCTCATTTGATTAGGGAGAAAAGTTTTAGTGAGATAATTGGATTTATATGCTAAGGGTACCAGGGGGTCCTAAAAAGGTCTCTCGGACCTGGGGACCTATATTGTTTGGAACTGAGAGAGGTAAGTTTGGGAAAGCTTTTAAAAGTTAAGTTTCAAGGCCCCCCTGGGGAATTTTCGGGTGGGGGGCAGTGCCCTTTGATAAACTCCAATGAAACCTGAATGGATGAGCGCCACAACCTGTTATGACCCTCAGGAGAAAAAACCTTCAGCTATGGAAACATGCTCCAAAGGCACTGTAAAAAAAATCGCTTTTTTGTTAAGAAAAGGACGATTAATATTGAAGAAAAGAAAGCCTGATCTAAATGAAAACTCTATGTTTTAGGATACTAAAAAAATTAGGGTGGAAGAATTTGTTTATGAGGCTCCACGATAAAGAAAGTTTGGGGGGAGAGGTGAAAAATGAAACTAGCGCTTGGTCAGGTGGAAAACCTATCACCAGTTTTCTGCACGTCCCAGAATAAGGGGGGGGTTGGGGGGACATATACTTGGGACGGGAAAATGGGGGGGGATTTTTCTCTGGGCTTCCAAAAGAAAGTGATTTCTTTAAAGGTAAAAAAGGGGGGGTTTCTTTATAAGACTATAAAAAGCTTTAAGAGAAACCATCAGTTCCCCCCCCCCTCCCCCATATTTTGAGATAAGGGAAGAAGAAAGAAATTTTAAAGCAGAAAATCAAAACTTAGGAAATTGCTATGCTTAAAAAGGTTGGGCAGAGGGTAAACCTATTGGAGTTTTTTTTGGCGAAATTGTTTTGGCTTGGGCAAAAAAAACCAAATGCTCAATCAAAGACCAGGTTAGGGAGGTCAAAGCTAGGTCCAGCTTCCCCTGTAATAAATTTTAGTTAAGGATCTAAAAAAACGACCAAATCCTTTATCGGAAGAAATAGGGTTAAACCTCAGGTGGAAAAATCACCAGTTCCTGCACGGATAGAGAAATTTCAGAGAAATGGAAAAATTGGGGAAAAACCCAAAGGATCGATTATAAGAAATGGGTCCATATAAGAACAAGGAAGTCCAGGCACCCCAGACCTGAGAAAGTTTCTCATGGAACAAGGTGCAGAGAGGCTGGGTGAGTTGCTAAATGTTGCTGAAAGGTATCAAGCAGCTCAGGCAGAGGTATCAGGTAATAAAAAGAAACAGGTAGATAATTTTATGGCACCACAGAACTTTAATAAATTTGATCCTAGAGATCAAAACAAAGGTAAGCACCAATTTGATAGGCCACGGTATGACAATAAAAAAACCCCACAATTCGATGAAAGGAAATATGATGAAAGAAAATCTTTCAACCAAGGAAAAAGGTGGTGTAAAAATTGTAAGATGAACAATCATGACACTGACCATTGTAGAAGGAAACCTCCTCATTGTGCTGCTATGACATCTGGGAAAAAGGAAAAAAAAAGGTAAAACCTGCAGAACTACAGGAACCATACCACCCCCCAGTGTGTGAAGATGTCATCTGTAATGGTGTCACTATAAGGTGTTTATATGATACCGGTTTAGATTACGATTCCGTTGTGAGTTCTCACCTGGTGCAGGCAGATCAATACACCACAGAAACAGTGGAGATTCAAACTGCAACCAAGGATGTAGCTACCATGACACTCCCCGTCGCCCGGATAAAGGTGAAAACGCGATATGTGGAAGGAATCATAAAAGCAGCAGTGATAAATGAGCCAATCTACCCTCTGATATTGGGGTGTAGATATGTCTTCTTGGGGAATCCCAAGAGACCTGTGATATTGGCAACAGTGCAGACCAGATCACAGTCTAAAAAGGAGGAGGATAATCCAATAAATACTCATCCAGATGAGATGAGGAAGGCACAGGCGGAGGACAAAACACTCAAGCCGTGTTTCAAGAAGTTGCCCAAATCTCATACACCTCCAGGCAAGGGAGAATTTTATATGAAGAACAAACTGATTTATAGGAAGGCTGGATCTGAATCCAATGGTCACGGACAGCTGGTCCTTCCCACTTCATATAGGACTAAAGTGTTGGAACTAGGGCATGCGATTCCCTTCAGTGGTCATATGGGGATCAGCGCAACAGCACAGCGAATAGCTTGTCACTACTTCTGGCCAGGAATAACTGAAGATATCAAACGATATGTAAAATCCTGTCCAGAGTGCCAGCGAGTAGCACCTAAGCATTGGACTGCACCAGCAACTCTGGGGGAAATGCCCATAGTGGGAACACCCTTTGAGAGAGTTGCCGTGGATCTTGTGGGACCTCTCACTCGAACTAAGAGGAGGAACAGCTACATTCTGACTCTGGTGGACACTTGTTCTATGTGGGGAGAGGCGGTAGCCCTGTCATCGATTGATTCTAAACATGTGGCAGAGGCATTACTCACAGTTTTCACAAGGTTAGGCTTTCCCAATCAAATCTTGACTGATAATGGCTCTCAGTTCAAGGGGAAACTAACAGAATAAGTTTTCAGGATCTTCCAGGCCAAACACTTCCATTGTAGTGTGTACCATCCCCAAGGGAACGGCCAAGTGGAAAGATTTAATGGCACATTGATGTCGATCCTGAGAAAGTTGGCACACGAAAAACCAGATACATGGGACCAGTACCTTCACGCCGCCCTTTTTGCTTATCGGGAGGTACCCCATAGTTCAACCGGTATGGCCCCGGCAACATTATTGTTTGGAAGGCCAATAAAAGGTCCACTGGAAGCGCTGTTAAGAACGTGGACTGATGAAAAGGCAGAGGAAAATATTACATCCTCATACCAATATGTGAATGAGCTGACCACTCGTTTAAAAACTGGCTGGAAACTTGCCAATGAAAATTTAAGACAAGCCAGGAAGAAACATGCTGCCTATTTTAACAGGAAAGCTAAAGACAGAGATTTGGCTGTGGGAGAGAAGGTACTGCTTCTTCTCCCCGGTAGTCAGAATAAGTTACAAATTGGATGGCAAGGTCCATATACAGTTCTAGAGAAGGTGTCTAGAACCAATTATAAGATAGATAAGAAAAGGGAAAGAAAAAATCTATCATGTGAATCTCCTGAAGAAATATTTGGAAAGAGAACATCAGGAAGAGACACACTTGTTAACCTTGTCCATTGCAATGGAGATGAAAAAGGAACCACTTTCATCATTTGAATATCCATTACACCCCTGTGAGACAGCGGCACAGGTGAAAATCAGTACACATTTAACGAAAAATCAGAAAGAGAGAGTGCAACAGGTTCTAGAAAATCATACAGAGGTGTTAACGGACCGACCGGGGCATACAACTTTATTGGAATATGATATGAAACTGATAGACCCCACACCTGTCTGTATGAAACCCTATTCGATTCCTTTTGCTAAGGAGAAAGCTTTGAAGGAAGAGATAGACTATTTGTTGAAGGAAGGAATTATTTCACATAGTGAATCTTCGTATAGTTCCAGTGTGGTACTCCTAAGGAAACCCTCTGGAGAACATAGACTCTGTATAGATTACAGGAGACTGAATGCTATCACAGAAGGACAGGTGGATCCATTGCCGGATACAAATCAGTTGTTTGCCAGGCTAAATAAAGCTAAATATTTCTCAAAAGTGGATCTGAGTAAAGGATACTATCAGATTCCAGTAAAGCCTGAGGTTAGACCATACCTAGCTTTTAGTACATCAGAGGGACACTATGAGTTTAACAGATTGCCATTTGGATTGAAGAATGCACCTAGTGTCTTCTCTAGAATGATGAGAAAATTATTGGACCCTCTGAATAATCCATGTATCACAAATTTCATGGATGATATCCTTATAGCAACAGAAACATTTGAGGAACACATTGACTCTCTGAACATGCTGTTTAATCGACTTAGAGAAGCGAATTTAACAGCCCGACCAACCAAATGTTGCGTTGGATGTAAAGAATTAGAATTCTTGGGACACACAGTCTATCAGGGAAACATGACCCCTGACCCCAAGAATTTAGAGAAACTAAAGAAAGCCCCGAGACCACAAACCAAGAAAGACGTGAGATCCTTTGTCTCATTATGTGGGTTTTACCAAAAGTATCTCAAAAACTTTAATTCCATATGTGCACCGTTAACTGATTTGACACGTAAAGGAAATCCAGATCGAATTACATGGACACCACAATGTGAATTGGCTTACCAGTAATTGAAGGAAAAGCTTACAAGCAAACCTATTTTGAAACTACCTGACTTAAGTCAAGAATTCATTGTAAGGACTGATGCCAGTAATATTGGGTTAGGTGCAACTCTGCTACAGAAGTCAGATGCATTGGATGGGGAACTAAGCCCAGTGGCATATGCTAGCAGAAAGTTGAATAAAGCTGAAACCAACTACTCAACTAGCGAAAAAGAATGTCTTGCAGTAATATGGGCGATAAAGAAATTCAATATTTATCTGTACGGGAAGGCATTTAAGTTGCAAACGGACCACAAACCCTTGTCATTTCTAGCGCAGGCTAGACATGAGAATTCTAGATTACTCCGTTGGTCATTATTGATCCAGCCATATGAGTTTTGCATAGAGTATATAAGTGGAAAAACAAATCTGGGAGCGGATTTTTTAAGCCGCCATCCGTGTGATGAGAATCACTGTAAGCCCCAGAAATAATAATAAATTTCTCTATGTGTATATAGAATTATAGACTGACATATAACGTCTGTTTTAAGTGGGGAGAATTTGTCGTGAAACATTCTAAATCCACATATATAAATTAAAAGGTAAATGTAAAGCCTAACAAATAAATTCTATAAAAGGAAAGAAGAATGGTAAAGAACAGTGCTGTCACAATGACGGTACTCGAGATCCCCTTTTTATGCTCCGTCTGCAAAATTGTAACGTTTCACGTTGATAGTAAAAGCCTACTGCAGCATACACGCTTTCTACGATAAAACGTGTACTGCATTTCTAAGAAAAACCTTGAGATACGCAAGCTGACCTATATTTAATATTCCATTCATGTCATTTTATACACTACGTTACCATAAACGAACGGACAGATGGACTTAGGATAGAAAGAAGGGAGGGCTGATCGGAGGAACACATGCAACACTAAACACGCGTCTCGTGATATTAATGCCACCCCTAACAAGCGTAAGGCCAGACGCAATACTTTTTTTCAGATGGACAGTGAAAAAAAAAACACTACAACTACGAGAGTATGTTTAAAAACCTGAAAAATGCTTATTGGGAAACATGACATTCTACTGTTTTATGTCCGAAATCCTGACATTAGTATGACAGTACAGCAGACACCCTAAAAGTTTGGAAGTGAGGAGGTGGTAACAGCACGACTATCCTGGAAAATACATATTTTGAACGCCGCCACTTAGCCCCATAAAACTTATATATTTGGGTTCCTTAGGACTTGCTGACAAAGAATATGTTAAGTGTTATGCAAATAGTCTAGGAATTAACAAGTTATAGCCAAAATAAAACAATGGTGCTGTCAGACAACACCAAAATCAGAATCGCTCAGTGGCAGATTTTTAAACCACCATTGTACGGGAAATAGGTCCCCATGTTACCTCCTATTTGATTGGCGGGAAATAAATGTAAGGCTAAACACGATTAGTCGGACTATAAATACTATTTTTAGTTGTTAGGGGAGACGGATGGAAGGGTACTTTTTTTTCAAACGCTTGGGTAAACATGGCACGATTGGTTAGACCCGTCAATATAGTCACTTAGACGCGTCAGTTCAACACCAGATTTTCAAAAATACTTTCTAAAGCAACAGTGCGTTGAGAATCAGGTTATATATTTCTAAATAAAAGCCTGAGACAGAGGCAGGTCGGAATTTGTGCCATAAATTGTGCCATTATTCTTCACCAGTCAACGTATCTGTTTATTATTTCCATGAATTGTGGGACTGTGGTCCTAAAGTTATTGAGCAGCACCTGGTCAGAGCGTTGCTGAATCCAGAGTCGGACAGCATACTCCTTGGTCCATATAGCAAACAGTGAGGTGTCTCCAGAACACAGGGGAGCAATCGAGCAGAGGAGTCTTTTCCTGCCGCCATCACGAAAGATAAGCCTATGTGGCCAGCGGAGCTCAACATTATGTAACCCCATCTTAAACTGACATTGTATAAAATTAAGAGGGGAAATTAATTGTTTTAATGCCAGGAACTGAGAACATCTCCAATACTAGTTCCAACAGAAACAAACACTTGAAGTCATGATGACAAATAACAACCTATCTTGAAATACAAAACCAGTATTACCTCATAGTACTACTACACAACTGACCCACATAGTAGAATACTAATAAAATATGTCACTACACGATTCATATTTATAAATTATGTACATATAAATTGTGATTACATTTTATTATGATTCCTGGTTCACTGTGTAATTGAATCAGGATCTCTATTAGTGAAAGTACTTAATACATATATATTTGAAAATTTACCAGTGACTCATTTAAGATAGTATCATAGAGTGTTATATGTATGTGAGTGTCACAATGTTGTCAAGTGTGGTGGAATAAATTAAATTGTTTATTTGTCTGTTATTGTTGTGACTTACACTTCATCATTTACATAACCCTAGACATTCAACGTAGTCATCACAATATTCCAGAATAATTCTGACTGAGGTATAAATATGTGGTAGCAAGTAAGGTCACCTGTAATACACTACACTTATTAGATACAGATACCTTCACAGCTGATCTCAGTCAGTACACAAAGTCCCCTATAAATATTTATAACATCCCATTTTACCACAGCGTCGTCAATTTAACAAATCACTAAAACTCCCCGTGAGTTAAAATAATTAAAAGCACATCTATCTATACAGAACTAAACTGTATTTACTAGTTATAATTCCATTTAACGTCTGCAAAATTAATTTACGCGTCAATTGTATTAGGAAATACTTTTAGATGTAACATTTAGTTTGCACTAGAACTTTGAAAATGGGTTTATTTAATAAGGTTAAATTTACACCACAATCCAGTGAAATAAATTGAAATAACTAGACCATTGATCACTCGAAGCTAATGTATAAATTACCGTCTGCGCAGAAAAAGAATACACTCTAATAGTCAACGAAGGTAGATGAAATCTAGCAGGAATCCGACTAGGCTATATGCTAGTGAAACTAGGATTCTGTCAGAACGAACGATAAAATGCAGTTTTCGGAGTTCTTTATTTATACTATCTCGAATGTAACTTAAATGGGACGTGTTGGATTTTCACACCTTTCTTGAAGTATAGCAAAATCCGAGGTACAACGCCGTTGTGTTAACCGCTGTGTTTCCTCCGTTTTCCCCGGTCTACCGATCTTCTTCGTCTCAGGCTGCTCGCATGAGGGTGCGAAAATTTCTCGAGAAACTAACTACGTTAGCTGAGAGTTCCCTGATTTCTTTAGATCGTATACCGCTCCACGTTGAGTTCTGAAGATCAGCCTATCTTTGATGGTACCGCTGTTCTGAGAAGCTTTGGCAACTCCCACCAGGCGGGGCGACAGCCAGGTAAGAAAATGAACTGCTGTTAATTGCTCTAGAAACAGGAGTGAGTCTCTGGCCACGTCCTCTTTTGGGCCGGCGTTAAGGAAAAGATTGCTATAAATCGTTCTCAGAGATGATCGTGGGCGTGATTTAACCTCCCATCAAAGGCCATGCGATCTCAAAAGTTCACAGAAGATAGCGGGCTACATATTAATGATCCAGCGTGTAAAATTCTCGTGGAAATGCTGCATGCAGGTTAAAGTTACAATAGATGATCAGGGGTTCTAAAGTTATGAGAGGCCAATATTCTGTTATAATCCATCGAGTCAGGGAAATTCATTTGTCATACTTAGACGTACGTCACAATGTTCAACCCTGTTATCATTACCTGCATTTATTCTCATTATTTTGGTCTTTTCCCTGTGTATTTTCATTTCATTTTTATTTATTTGTAGCTTTTGGTCCCTTATATTTATGTGCGCAGGATTTCTCTGCTTCTTTCTGTTTGGTACCTTTATTTAACAAGATATTCAGTTTTTAGTGAACGCCGAGTAGAGTTCTTATAAAACGTGTCAAATGAAAGTCATTTAAATACTAATCCAAACACCTCAAGCTTTTACATCTTCCCCCCCCCCCCCCCTTCTGCCCCCGTTTTTGTTTCTTTGTTTATTAGTTTGTTTCGTCACTTCGTCGAGGTCTTCTTTTTCGTTTACCGAAATCGCTGTATTCACTAACCTAACTCAACACAGGGAGCCGCGCTGGTGTAATTGGCTACGGCGTTGTACTGGCGACCAGGTTTTCATCGTTCAAATCCGGGCGTCAGCGTTTGAAGGAATGTTTACGACCGGAAATTTGACTGAATAACCTGAACGGCTCCTGCACATAAATCCCGTGTGGATGGGAAGGAGCGAAGCTCCTGACCGGGTTGGAAGGAAAGTCCACTGACTCCCCAGCCTCGCAATGACATGTCATTGGGCCAAAAGAGCTCGAGTGCCGCTGGTTAGAAAAAAAAAAAAAAAAAAAAACTCAACACAAAAAATGCCGCAGGAACACGAATGGAAAACTAGAAACGTTCCTAAAAATTAGAGGAATATAAGGGGTGTGGCAGTAAGACGTGGTGTAGGGTGGATGAGTATGAAAACAAAAATCGAAAAAAAGTGATTTGTCTTACTAGGGCAAGCGACAAAGAAAGCAGCCAACGTTGCGGCCACAAGACCTTCGTCAAGGAAGGAAAGCGATAGCTAAGTAAAAAAACATGAGAAAATAAATTAAAATGCTTACCACCCGTAAGATCTGCTAAGACCTAGCGTGGCCTATTTAGTCGGCCTATTTTAAAACATAAAATGGCTTCCGCTTCCGAGTGTAAAAAATAAATACTTAGTAGGTAAAGGGAACGAGAAACAACCCAAATATAATAATGATAGTAATAATAAGTTAGAGATTAGGTAGAAGACGACAACATGTGTAAATGGAGGAAGGGAAAACATGTACATAAATTAACTGAAAACAATATATATATATATATATATATATATATATATATATATATATATATATATATATATATATATATATATATATATATATATATATATATATATATATATATATATATATATATATATATATATATATATATATATATATATATATATATATACGGCGGTAGACTGGTGAAATAGAATTAAATTTCAAAAGGTCACCTCAGACAGATGAATGTTGGGTGTTGAGATCGTTGTCGTAAATTTCCGATAGGTGATTAAGAACAATGTTAGGTCCCGTCTGAATAGAACTGACAAAAGTGATGACTCAGTGCGAGATAAGGTAAACAGACTAGTGAGTTGGTGACGGGTAGAGTCTGTCCCTGGATTTGAGAAGCTACTCTAGTCCAGCCTATCGGTTACGACTAAAAGTTGTTGTTCAGACAGTTCCCTTTCTATATATATATATATATATATATATATATATATATATATATATATATATATATATATATATATATATATATATATCCACCACTCACACACACACACACAGATAAGTGACGACAATTAGACGCACAAACGTGAAAACTATAGTAATGGATTATAGGTATTGGGACTAGCTGACCGACACAAGTAATTAAGTTTTATGTTACTTTTATTTACCATAAAAAAAACTTCACAACAGTTATTATAAAAAAATATCAGAATATACAAATCATAGGTTACAGAATTAATAAAGAAATAGACTCATAAGTGTAATCTCCCCTCCCTCTGTTGAGACAAGATCCCGTTAGAAGAAGTTATTAAACCCCAAAAGGTCAAAGAGATTTGCGCTATGGTCTAGAATTTTCCTATACTGTAAAGAACAGAGGTTCTAAGTTAATCTATTCTGAAATGAACAGTATCAGTAAAATAAAAAAAACTAAGAAAGGCACAACAAAGTGAGTACATGGATTATACAGTATGAGAATTATTCATTTCTTCTTTCTCTCTTCTCAGACGACCGTGGCCACGTACATTCGTTCTTACCTAATTGTTGATTAACAACGTCTGGAACATAGTTTCATGGGTCACACAGCAAATCCAGTGTTATTTTGGCGAAATAAACCCCAGCTCCTCAAAGACTGTTTAAATCCTCTTCTTCGGGGAACGTTTATTTCGTTAGTGTTAGTTGGATTTCAGTTTATGTCACATTAATTAGTCCAGGTAAAACTTAACAGTGCTCACAGTGTCAGTAGCTTGAGATTCCAATACCTAAAGGAATGTCAGGTATGTAACTTCTCTCAGTATAAAAATTCCTTGTCACACCACAAATGGTCGATAGTCGGGAAATGTCATTGTTCGATTATGTCGCCACAACGGGCTGAATGTATATGAAAATTGAGATTAAGAAATCTGGAGAGCTATAGGTCCAGTTAAAATTTACTCTTAATATTCTTTGGGTTGGTACTCTGTCTCTTTTTGGGTGTAAACAAAAGGCCAGACAGGTTCACCTTGAAAACCCGGTAGTTATATAATAATGTTCTTTGTGTATTGTTGGACTTAGGTCCGTTGTTCTCAGATTAGACCGCTGGTAGATTTTGGGTTTGACCCAGTACTAGATATAGGAAGAAAAAATACAAAATACTTAACCACAATATAGTATTCTCAAACCTATCCTAACCCGCGTAAAATACAATATTATTATCCACGTCGGTTATTTAACTTAAATTAGAACTACAAGCTTAGAGCTTATCTTATCGTTTAAAAACCCCGTGAAATAAATTCTAGTCATTTACAAAATTAATCATCGTGAATTAGAAATAAATATATATTTCGTCAGTACTCATAATGAATAGTGCATTTACTAGTCGATTAAAATATCTCTTACTGGTTAATATCAGTTAGTTAGATTAACGCTACAGCCAGAACAATTTTGCTATAGATTATTTTAATTCTGCTAGTCAATTAACACACAACAAAATCCTAGTGAAATATAATTGACGGACCTTAACCAGTGAATCACTCTACACAGAAAAATCTTAGTGAAATATAATGATGGACTTAACAATTAAATCCCTCAAACTTCTAGTATAATATTTACCGCAAACACAGAAATTTAGAACTTCTCCAATCGAAAATACTAAGAAATCCACTTTAACAATGGTCTAGCAATCGAAGCTAGTTGGTTCTGAAAAATCCTGTGGGTACTGAATAATGGATTTTAAAGGACGTGGTATATATCTTAACTTAGTAGAAATTCACTAGCACTTGCTAGTTTTGACGCCTTCGCTCAGATTTCGGAGATTTCTCCGGTTGATCTGCGAATCAAAGCTAAAATTGCCACCTTTTACCGCTTGCAGACTCTGGCAACGAGCGAACGGTCTTTTGATCTGGCGACTCTCACCGTATCTACTTACGTTAACAAACGAACGAAGGTAGGGGGAGGTAACTGTGATTATCTTCCCTTTTTCTCAGGTTAATTCACCCTGTCCAATATCTACCGAAAATACGTCTTAACTTCATTAGCTTAACTCCCCCTTTGCCAAAAGTACGACTTTTTGAATAGTTGCCCTTGGTTCTCTACAAATCTACCACCCCGTCCCCTCTCTACACGTTCCGTCTACCTGTCACTATTACAACGGTCTGATTGTAAACGTTCCTAGTGCTTATAAGACAGTAGAGAAAGAAAGAAAAATATAGGCGTGGCTAAATTAAGAAAGAGACAGATATCTAAGTGTAGGAGGGTTTTACGTTAACAAAACATGCATAACTAATAAGGAAGCCCGGTGAAAGCCAGGTGAAAGAAAAATGTAGATATATGAAATCTATTTTCATAACCTCTGTCACAATCGTCTAATCTGAGTCAGCCCGTAAGATGAATGAGGCATTGTTCAAGCTGGAATTAGATCATCCTATTTTTCCAACGTATCTCCGCCGGCAACTTTTTTTTTCCCCTTTCACTGGGATTTGCCATAGCGAATACAGCGATATCTGTCTATGGTTCGTATCATTTGTTTTATGTTGATGCTTTTAGGTTTGTTCTCAGTTTTATCCCGACTGTATTTTTTTTTTTTTTTTTTTTTTTCATTTGTTCCTGAAGAAGAATTTGTGGTCGTAACGTAGATGATCTCTTTATTCTTTGTTTTAGTAAGACGTACATTACTTATTTTCTGTCGCTCCACTCTTGTTTTATGTATAGCTATCGCCATCTTGGCTGTTTGTTTTCAAGCTTTGTTTCTAGTACGGTTTTTCAAAAAAACGTGTTGTTTTTTTTTAATTTATTAATTACCAGTCAGCTGTCCGTGGAGCACAGACCTTCAGCATATACCATCAGCATATACCTTCAGCATATACCTTCAAAGCCCACGTGACCTGTACAATCTGTTCCGGGTCGTTCCGTGTCTTTTTATCTCTGTCATTTCTGTCTCCAATTCTCTTCTTCACGTATTTGGTATCTTCCTCCTCCTCTCTTACCCGGGGGGGGGGGGGGTCCCAGAATACGGACTGCCTTGTAATGCTATCAGTAGGTTTAATCAGTATGTGTCCTATCCATCGCCAGCATCTTCTCATCATCTCTTGTTCCATTAACACTTGTCTAGTTCTTGTGATCATTTACATACAGGTGATCTTGTCATACTGCTTTAATACTTCTGTTCGACACAAGCATTTATTTATGAAAGTGTGTAACTTCCTTAGGTGTTCTTTATTTGTTGTCCTCCGTGTTTCAGGGTATACAAGATGACTGATTTGACATTTGAATAGTACATTTTCTGTGTATCTCAAAACTATGTTGCTTCTCTGATTTTTTTCTATCTCATTATTTTTCTTGTCAGTCCAAGTTTACATGAACTCTTTATTTATTCCACGTTTAAAATTAAATCTGATCCATTGTTTTGTATGAAATCATTTTGGAGACCCGAATTTAGTTCTTCCCTTGCTTGTTTACTGTCGATGATTGATCTACTATTTCTGTCTCTTGCCTTGTAAGTGCGTTCTGATATACCATTTCGTGTTGTTTAACTGTTTTTGTCCATCTCCTGATCTTATCTTTCCATTTACAACTCTGTCGACCTCTTGTCTGTTTGCCTTCAAATGTTACGTTCAGAATAGTTTTTTTAACAAAGTGTTACTTCTCTTTGTATATTTTATTAGTGTCATGTATTTCAATAATTGGCATTCCATTTCTAGTTTTTCTTGGCCTTATTCGTTCGTTGTTGTTTTTTTTTTTTAAATAGGAGTTTTGGTGAGGCGTGCTCCGTTCAACCTTGACACAAGGTGTTGGTTATATTAGGGCACATGTCCAAGTATAAAAGACCTTATGGTATAGTATCTTTTTCCTTCTCTTTCTGTGAGATGCGCTCCCTTCTTTATTATTATATAATAGCCCCTTCAGTCATAATTGACCATGGGAATGAACCCCTGAGGTGATAGTCTCATCTGCTTATATTCCTGGTGTTTCTTTGAACGCTTTCTCCTCTCTTCAGCTTGTTTGTGTGAGCTTTTCGCCCAGTCTGAGGTGGCGCCGTAGATAGCATCGCACTTGGTGCAATCGGCAGCTTCATCCTCCCAGGTTGCTGGATTTATGCCCAGTGCCCTCGTGTCTCTCTTGCGCCCATCTTTGAATCTCGGCTGCGGTCGCCCAACTGTTCTTTTGCCATCTGCCAGTTGTCCGTAGAAGATATCTTTCGGGATGCGACCATCATCCATGCGGCAGACACTAGTTATTGCAACTGTTATTCGTTTACAGCTAACAAAATCGTATCGTCTGCATATCTACGGTTCATTATTGTTGTTATCCCGCTGATGTTTAGTCTCGGCCTGTCTTCTGCTTGCCCCCCTTCCTCTCCCCCCCTCCTTTGTAGGTTTCTGGGGATCTCTGAGGAGACGAACAAATAATAGGGCTACTGCCGTCTCAAGCATGTCGTAAAAGGCGACTAGGTCATGCATGGGACCAGCAATTTCATCAGGTGAAGCGAATCGCTACAGAAACTATTTCTACAAGTACAAGAGCACGTGAAAGCTTTGGTGCAGATTTTTTTTTTTTTTTTTTTTTTTGCAAGGGGGCTTCAGTTGTGTCTCCATGCTCCATAGGTATCTAAAAGATAAATTATTTATGTTGCTTGTTACAAAAATTTATATGTAGACCGTAAATAGGCAGGGTGCAGAGGGCAGTAATCATCCTTGTCTCATTCCTCTTGTTTTTATCAACATATGTGGATAATTTTTCTCCAGATCGTACTGTCGAAGTTTGTTCACAGAATGTGTTACAAATTATTCTGCTGTCACATAATATCTAAGCATTTCTTCTTGTAATGTATTTGTTATTTGGACGTTATTTTTAACGAATTGTTAACGATTACTATTATCATCTGTACTGATAATATTAGGGAGCCTGCACTGCTTTAAGACTGTGTGGCGAATATTTTATGATGTGTTAAGAAAATCGTACTAAAACACAGGAAAAATACTGTCAACTGAACGACCACGAAGTTTTTTATCGGACGAAAACTATACAAAAAAGAAAATATAACAAATAGACTTGCATAAGTAAAGGAAGGAAATTTAAAAGCAAAAATATAGTGGCAGTATTCGATGTCTGTCTGACCCCCCCCCCCCCCCCCCCCACCCCCACCCCCCCCCCGCCCCCCCCGCAGCCCCCCCCCCCCCCCCCCCCCCCCCCCCCCCCCCCCTCCTTATCTCCTTATGGGTCACAGCTTGTGTTGCCACACTCGATCGCGATATTCGTTTTTTTTTTGTTTTTTGTCGGGCAGAAATTTACGTCATTAATCACTACCAATATATCCCTTTGTTTGGTTGATTTTTTCCACTATCAATTTATGCATGTAGGTTAGCCTAAACTTTCTTTTTTTTTCTGTAATGTTCTGTCTCACTTGAATATCCCGTGACAGTAACGTGGGCTATAATTTTCCTGTTTTTGCAATATTTTCCCTGCTACGCCATTTTCATTTATTCCGTCTGCTTGGCTTCATTCTTTTATAATTTTTTCTTCTGTTTCCACTTTTCCTTTTATGACCATCTTTATTCACATACGACAAGAGCAATGGTTATATACAGTCTATAATATGCTTTAACAAATTTATTTATTTATATTTTTTGTAAACCCGTCAGCTGAGTTCGTGAAGCTAGCTCAGTTCGTCGCTATAATTAATGCTTGAATCTTATTGGCCCAGTGTGGTGCATTCCTATCTGGCTTCTTATTAAGAATGAACCGACCTGGCCGAATTCAGTTTGTATAGTTAACTCGAATACTAATTTCGGTGGTGCGGTATTGCGTTTGCCTGATCATTCGAGAAGGAGTAATTAGGCAATTTAATGTAAATCTTTTGGTGAATTGTATTTATTATCGGTTCAAGTAGGAAACAGTAGACTGGAGGGCGCCATGTTTGCTATTAAAAAAAAAGTAACGTGGCGTTTAGCTTCAAGTTGGAATCTGTGTTTTTTTCTTTCATTGTTTGTTGGGCGTTATTAAGAGATGATGTTCGGTTAAGGTAAACTATACAGTAGCTTAAATATGGAAAGCCAGTCTGGCATATAACGGACCTTATCTACTGTCTACCTTTATTATCTTTTTTTTTCTATTAGTCAGTGTGAAAAGGTATATTTATTTGTCTGATAGATTAATTGTATATGTGACTAAAAGTATGGTTCCCATGGATCGCTATTGAGACACAGGAAAAATATGAACATTTGTCACGGAATTGCCTCCCCTATTTTGCAGTAGGGGTCCACCAGTGGCCAAAACTCAAGAGTATCTAATATTGGTCTTCAAAGATGTATACCTTCGCACCAGATTACTATTGGCAGAGTTGTAGACAGAAGGATAATGATGCTTCTATCTCAAGGTAGTGTTCATAAGATATTTCAGAAGTCAAGAACAATGCTGCGTTGGGCTGGGCAATTGTTAACTTATATCTGATCCGCCGCCTTTTATGAAGAATTAAGCAATTATTAATTTCAGTTCGTTCAAGCCCCCATCCTGATTTACTCAGTGGAATTCTTATTATTCTGGTGTATCTCTGTTTAGAGTGTATTTAGTAAATTAACTGAGACAAACATGCAGTACATTCAACATGATTAAAACGACGATAAATTTATATATTTACAAATAACAAATTTAATAATCACTTAAGTTTTAACAAGTTTTTTAAAAATGAATAATTATTTATCAAAAAATTATCATCACTGTGTGATGTAATGGAAGTTTGTAAAGGAGGTCACTTGGCAGCTTTTATGTGTTACTTAGCTGTCAGTCATGGTTCTGCTCCTTCTGATGGTTTGGTTCTTGGTAGACTGGATCGCTGATCACGCTCGTCGCTGGTCAAGGTTGTAGCACGTTCCCAGAAGTGTCAGGGAGTGTCTATGAAATTGGTCCCTCGTCTTTAAGCCCCGTCTGATGATGGTGTATAGCTTCGACTTTAGGCCACTTGTACCCTTCTTGTTCCAGAGATAGTACTCTCAACTGGTACCACCAACTAGTATGGTAAAAGAATAGAAACAAATACCCTCCGAGTATTGAGTTTCCCGACACATGGTTATGTGTCCCCTTTTTCCTATTCCACCATCCTATCTACCTCAGACTTTACCCTCGATGAGAATTAATCCCTCGAGAGAAAGCTTTCTTTACATTTAAATTGAAAAGCTTTATATTTACTTTACATTTAAAATGAAAAGGTTAATAGTATAGATAGAATATGTTTACATTTACATCTACACTGGTTGAAAAATGTTCACAGTATAGATTGAATATGTTTTCATTTACATTTATGCTAGTTTAAAAGCTTGAAAACTTTCATTATTTTTAAAGTGAATATGTTTCCATAGACATTTACACTGGTTTGTAATTGTAAACATTATAATTAGAATGTACATCATTTCTTTCATCATTTCCTCCCTGCTCCATATGGAACTTGGGACTACCTATGCTTTTTAGTTCTCTTTAAGAAACTATCAATAAAGCAGTCACCAGCCCTTGCAGTGGTGGTTCATGAAATCATCATTCTATATGCTGAGGTTGCCAGCCTCAAATGACTTGGACATCCACTAGCAATCTTCACATATTAATATTCACATGGCAATATATACATGCTGGAAGATGTAGAGAATACAGAAGACTATTGGCAGCAGGTCAAAACTGTATGGAAGGAGACATGTGAAGAAATACTGGGGAAAAGGGAAAGACAACAAAAAGCATGGATAACAACAGAAACCATCAATAAGATAAAAGACAGAAAAAACAAGAAAGCAGAGTTAAACACAAGCAAAACCAGAAGTTCCAAAGCCAAGGCTCAAGAAGTGTACACAGAAGCAAACAAAGAAGTAAAAAGAAGTATCAAAAGAGACAAGAGGAAGTATATTGAGGAGTTGGCAAGAGAGGCAGAAGATGCTGCAGCCAAAGGAAATATGAGAGAACTGTATAGCAGCACAAAGAAGCTAACAGGGAAATACAAGCAAACAAGTTGCCTCATAAAAGACAAGAATGGGAAACTGCTCAGCAATATACAAGAGCAAATGAAGAGGTGGACAGAATATTTTGGGGACCTTCTCAATAGACCAGCTCCACAAAACCCGCCGGACATCCAGCCAGCAGAAGAAGAGCTACAAATTAACGGTGAAAGACCAACGAAGGAAGAAATAAAGAAAGCCATAAAGCTTCTAAGAGATGGAAAAGCGTCTGGACCTGATGGCATTCCAGCTGAGGCCATCAAAGCAGATATCGACACGGCTACAGAGATGTTATATAAATTACTTGGTAAAGTCTGGGAAAAGGAAGAGATACCAGCAGAATGGAAGGAAGGATATCTGGTTAAGTTGCCTAAGAAGGGAAAAGTATTAAACAGGATTATCCTTGAGAGATTAAAAGAGTCCATAGACAAGAAACTGAGAGATGAACAAGCAGGTTTTCGACAAAACAGATCATGTACAGACCAGATAGCCACTTTGAGAATAATAGTTGAACAAAGTCTGGAATGGAATTCACCACTATACATCGGATTTGTGGACTACGAAAAGGCATTTGGCAGTGTAGACAGAGAATCACTTTGGAAATTGTTGAGGCATTATGGAGTTCCCCTGAAGATCATTAATTTAATAAAGAAAACATATGAAGACATGACATGCAGAGTTCTTCACGAAGGACGGCTTACAGAACCGTTTGGGATAAGAACAGGAGTGCGACAGGGATGCCTCTTGTCTCCATTTCTTTTCTTGCTGGCAATAGATTGGGTTATGAGATCATCGGCAACACACAACAGAAATGGAATCCAGTGGACTCTGACTAAGCAGTTGGATGATCTGGATTTTGCTGATGACTTGGCTCTTCTGTCCCATAGCCGTAATCAGATGCAGGACAAATTGAAAACACTCGATGAGAGGTCACAGCAATTGGGTCTGAAAATACACCGGGAAAAGACAAAAATAATGCGAATAAATGCAGGTAATGATAACAGGGTTGAACTTGAAGAAACACCAATACAAGATGTAGAATCATACACCTATCTTGGCAGTAATATAGACAAAGTTGGAGGGACAGACAGCGATATCAAAATAAGAATACAAAAGGCAAGAGGCGCTTTCATTGCATTGGGAAATATATGGAGATCAAGAGAAATAGGATCCAACACGAAAATAAGAATCTTCAACTCAAATGTGAAGTCAGTCCTATTGTATGGCTCAGAGACATGGAGAACAACAAAGACAACAACCAAAAAGCTACAGACTTTCATAAATGGGTGCTTGCGTAGAATAGAGGGATTAAAATGGTATGACAAGGTTACCAACGTGGAACTGATGACAAGAACTAGACAAGTGCCAGTGGAACAAGAAATGAGAAGAAGACGATGGCGATGGATAGGACACACACTGAGGAAACCTGTTGATAGCATTACAAGGCAGTCCTTGTTCTGGAACCCCCAGGGCAAGAGAGGCAGAGGAAGACCAAGAAGTACATGGAGAAGAGAGTTGGAAACAGAGGTGAAAATGATGAGGAGAACATGGAAAGAACTTGAGATGATGGCACGTGACAGGAGGACTTGGCATGTGTTTGTTGAAGGCCTATGCTCCTTTGGGAGTGGAGGGTTATGAATGAATGAATATATACATATTAGTTAACATGTTAGTAATGAACAATATAGAATGTAAAATGTACAACTTACGCCAATCTTGACTCACAGACTGTTTGCTCAGAGAAGTAGGTTAACGCACTAGCCCGCCTTTTTTTCACGTGTTCTTGTGGGTCGTTACTTTAACAACAAATTCCCACTATGACTTCGTGTTTTCAGTTTCCTCAGATACCGGTTTTCCTTATTAAAATGAGAGTTTTCCTGGGCTGATTAAGTCCTTCAAAATGCTCCAGCAAAGTCCGGTCTGATAAATGGAATTCTGATTCTAACTCTGGCAGTCTGGTTGTCGTCTTGGCAAGCGATTCTCACAATGAACTAGACTTGTAAAAATGTCAGATAATATGGCCCTGTGCCTTCCCCCCCCCCTTTTTTTTCGCAGTTGTTTGTTACGATTTAGGCAGGGTCCAATCAGGTTTTTGGTGGTTCCTCTATTTCGAACCCCCGCCAATCGTTTCAAAACTGCATATTTAGGTGGGGTAAATTCAAAATATCCCACCTGGAAAATCCTGTGCGTGATGCAAAAGGTCACCTCTCTCATATATGGTAATAAAACATCCTATTGCATTCTCTGTAGTGCCTACAAATACAACATCTTTTATCTAAAGTACTCTGTTCGTAAAAGTTGGACAGGAAATGATGATGTCATTCATGTCTGACCAAAAGGTGTCGCACAGACAAGTAATCTCTTTATCCGTCGCTTGCGCACACAACATCCGTCTGCGGGCAAGTAATTTTATCGCCTGGCACGGCTTGAGCAAACAAGACAAATACGAAAACTGACCAAGCCCATATGAGTTTTACCTGCGTTAATCTCCGCAAAGCTGTGAAGCGCCTAGGAAATGTGATAAATTAGCACCAAAAGGAGTGTCAAATGATTTGACAATATCAAATATCTGCTACATAGCTGAGAAAGAAAAGGGTGCCGACCACTGAAAAGCATGTAATTAGTCAGTACAACAACTGTCACATAATACGGCCGTAGTTGGCAAGAGAGCGACCCAAAAATTATGTGACAACATTTAAACAAATAAAGAGGGGGAACACGAGGCCTGTAAACAGTAAATAAATAAATATTACACAAATAAATGTGGTGTCTAGTTGGCAGTGGGGATATTGTGATTTTCTTCCGTAGGTAGGCGGTGGTGCCGTTCGGAAGGTCCTGGGTTCGATTCTCCGGTAAGCCTCTCACTTTTGTTGTTTTTCTGTCGTCAAGCTTTCTACTTCTTTATTTCTCACGAGTGCCTGAAACATACCTTTGTGTGTGTAATATTTATTTCGAAAAAATATGAGCATTTTGCTGCCACGTGGAATATCGTACGAAGCGACTACGATAAGGTTGTACAAGAGGCTGGCAATCCCACCGTGTAAAACATATTGCTACAGAAAATCACTACAAGAGCACGTCCAAACTTTGATGCAGGATTCTGGAATGCGGGGTACTACAGTATAGTGTTCTCTCTAATTTTAACTTTTAGAGACCGAGAGCTCAGAATTCAGGGTTGATGTTCTCGCGCGCTCGTGACGGGAGGCCATAATTCGGGGTCGGTATATTTTGAAGTAAGTGTTTGTTTCGTGTTGTGCCCAATTTGTATTTTATGAATCCTCATTCAGTTTCCGTTACAGTTTTGTACCAAAGTTTTAAAAACAAACTTGGAAAGAACAGACCATTAAACTTTAACACTAAATGAATATCAGGATTGTGGAGTCGGCCATTAAATGTTCCGACTCCTGAAATTTTAGAAGTCCGACTCTCGACTATGGCTAATTTTTTTTGTTATTCGTCATACAGCATAAAATTATGCACCTAAATTGAGTTATATGTACAAGTGTGTTATATGTGTGAAAAAATTAATACGTGGCTTTCGTAGATTACATTTTTAATTATTCATCCATTCATAAAAGATTACAAAACAAAAACTCAGAAAGTACCGGTATTTTAAAATATAATAATTATTATTTAAATTGAATTCGTTCTTTAAAAAATGGATTGCTTCTAATTTTTTAAATAAAATTTTGCCTCGTTTAGGCGAGGCGCGTCCCGTTCAACCTAGTCGGTTATGTTAGGGCACATGTCCAAATATGAAAGACCTTTATGTCTGGTGATTATCGCTTCTAATAGCCCCGGCTTTACTGCAGCTCGGATTTGATTATTCTGAGTTCAGGAAACAAACGTCCCACAGTGTCTCGACACGGCCTTAAAAAGAATTAAGGAACGTAGTAAAAATGGCTGTGGGTTAGATTTAGGAATCCTTAACCTCAGTGGCGTACTAAGGGGGTGCGAGGGGGAGGTCGTCCCCGGGTGACAACCAGGAAAGGGGGGGGGGGGGGAGCATAGGACACAATTAAGTTAATACTTACTGTTAAAAATATAAATATACTTGCTAGTGGGTTTATTTATTTGGGGTAGAGAGTGTCAAAGGTAAGATCCATCCCAGGTGCCGAGTACTTTAGGGACACCTCTGCTTAACCCAGGGCCGTAGATACGGGGGGGGGGGTTCACATTTCTTCTCTCTTTCTCCCCCCCCCCCCTCCCCCCTCAGGGTTTGGTGAGAAACATTTGTTGGGAAATTATACTTTAGTAAACATGTTTTGTGCCGAAATTTTATTATAAACCCTCCACTCCCCCTTTATTAAGTCATATCTACGGCCCTGGCTTAACCTAAACCTTAACCATTAACCTACCCCTAACGACCTGGGCGACTATTTGGATGGCATCGAAGAACACATCCTACTTTTCTTTATTTCTTTATTTATCACAGGAGTGCCGTGTTTTTTTTTAAAATTAATATCTAGTTGTTTTTAATTTAATTTGTATGCGCTGTTCAGTTTCCTGTGTGCGCTGATTTCTTAACGTGTGTGCGTGCGCACATGCAGACAGATTAGAAGTAACAGTTCAGTTTTGATCATGAGCATGGAGTCTAATGCAGGAAGAATTCGTACAGTATACATCTTCGAACGTGTATTTTCCCTATGCGTTCGCAAAAATGTGTTTAGTAGTTGGAAATAGTAAAAGTTATATATTTTAACATCTTTTTGTTATCTGCACTTTTTCGCAGGTTTACAATATTTACACTAGTCCTCATCAAGGAGTATTATTAACGTTATCAGACCTACAGGTCTTTTATATTTGGACATGCGCCCTAATATAACCGACTAGGTTGAACGGGACGCGCTTCAATAAAAAGGAGGCAAAAGTTTTTTTTTTTTTTTTTAAATTGGTTCTTAGCAAACTTACTTGGTCGTTCATCTTCTACCGTGAGGTGTAGAGGTTTGGAAGAGAGAGCGCCAGATTATCCTATCGGCTGTCTTCCTCCTGGCCTGGTTCCATTCTAGTCCTCGGTCTTTCAAAGATTGTCTAATGTTGTCCTCCCAGCGGACTCTGGGTCGTCCTGGGGGTCTGAATCCCTGGCTTTTTGTTTCCCATGCTTGTCGTGGTCGCCGATCTTCTCTCATTCTGCAAACATGGCCAAACCATCTTAGTTGGGACTGTTCTACTTGGGTCTGCAGGGGGTGAGATTTTAATCCTTGACGTATTGTCTGGTTGCGGACCATGTCTATTCTTGTTACTTCAACCACCTTCCTCAGATACCTAATTTCTGAGGTTTGGATCTGGCTTTTGTGGGTTGTAGTCATTGCCCATGACTCGCATCAATACGTCAAGACTGGGACATAGGTGAAGCGGTATACAGCCATCTTAGTTTTCTTACCAACCTCTCTCTTGCTGAGGAATCCTCGATTTATGGCCTGAAAAAGTCTCCCAGCTGCTGCTTTTCGAGTGGCCAACTCTTCTTTGATGCCTCCCTTTCGGTCTATAATAGCTCCGAGGTATTTAAAGTGGTCGACCTGCTCCAGGACCTGTTCTCCCAGCTTAATCTCATGTCTTCTTTCTTCTCGTGATATCACCATGGATTTTGTTTTAGAGCTGCTTATGACCATCCCTCTCTTCTCCAGCTCTTCCTTCCAGATTTGCAGGTTGGATTGGAGATGTGCCTCTGATTTAGCAATCAGGGCAACATCATCAGCAAATGCCAGCTCTGAAATACAGACCTATCTCATCTTCCAGTACCTCACTGAATACTTTCTTGTTCTCTCCTTACATGCCTTGATGACATCGTCCATGAGGAGTATGAAAAGATAAGGTGACAGGATATCACCTTGTCTTACACCAGTGGTGGTCCTGAGCAAACGAGTATTTTAATCAGTAAGGGGGGGTGGGCGGGGGAGGGGGGGGGGGGGGGGGGGGGGGGGGGGGGGGGGGGGGGGGTGCAAAATTGCAACGTTTAGACATTGTTTCTCAAATACTTTCTCAAATATCTGTCTGTTATTGTTTTTTTTTATTGTTGTTGTTGTTATTATTATTATTACTAGTAGCCTCTTCCAGTCATAACTGACTATGTGGATGATGCTTTTTTTATTTCTTTTTTTTTGCTTGATATTCTTTTCGGCGTGTTCTTTTCTCTTCTGCTTTTTTAAAGAGCTTACGTTATCCCAGTCTAAGGTGGCTGTCACGGGATTGCCTCCCCTTGCTTTGCAGTAGTGGTCCACTAATGGTCACAACGCAAGCGTATCTAAAAGTAGGTCGTCCAAGGTATCTATCTTCGTGCAAGATTACTCTTGGCAAAGATGTAAATAGAAGAGGAATGACTTTTCTACCTTAGGGGAGCCTTCACAAGATATTCCCAGAAGTCAAGAACAAAACGCTGCTTAAGGGCTGAACAAATTTGTTAACTTATTATCTGGTCCGTCGCCTTTTGTGAAGGTGTTATGCTGCGATTCTGGCCCATCAAGCCCCCAGTTGGAATAATCCAACGAATGCCCTCTTATAATTAATGGCTCTATATTTATATATAAGTATTTATCAAGAAAAATTGGCTCATACGTTTGCTTTCGTACAAATAAACTGGATCAACTATTATTGTTTAGTTTAAAATAACATACAACAAATTTAATAGTCAATTAGTTCAACAAGTTAAAATAAGGATTAAAGGGGGAGAAAGTTATATTAAATTTTTCTTCATTGAGGTTTTGGTAGCGCGTGAATAATACTGTCCGTACTTTTGCTGTAGCCTGTTACACACAACTTAACTCCAGATGAGTCCAGCAGCCGTGGTTTCCGTCACTTCTTTTTGGTGAGGAGTATACTTCTCCACATAATTCGTCCACTTTAGGCGGTTGGTGGTGATACTCTTCTCTCACACTAGTGGCGTAGGAACTTCAGTACTTAAGTCTGATGTCTTGTAACCACGAACTGTGACAAATTAGAAATAAACAAATGCCTCAGTACATTTGTTCTCCGCAAACTAACCGGCCCATTTTCATGCGTTCCACCCACGAATGTTAACCTCTCAGAAGAATTAAATTCCCGAGCACACAATGTAACTCAGGGAATAGGATGAAAATTCACCAATATCCTTCTGGGTATTAACTAGGAAATTGCGTTTGGAGTGCATGAATAATGATTTGCCTAAATTACAATTAAAAAGGTATATAAATCTCACAAAATGATTCTATACGCTTTAGACACACGTGATGTAATTGTCGTGCTTAGATAGGTTTTAAAGTTATTTGAGGTCCCGCCTGAGTATAGGAGATAGTGATAATACGCGAGAAGTAAGGTGTAAGAAATAGATTTTCACAAGTGAATAGTTAAGGAGAAGATATGTCTCTGGACTGAATAGTTTCTCTAGTCCAGCCTATCTATACGACTATATTTTAGTATAAGACAATCTTGCACCCCCTTAAATTGAGAAATATAAGTTTACTAAACACTCACACACACACACACACACACAGAGAGCTATGTGACAACAAGACACACAAACGTGAAAACTATGGTTAAATTGGTATGGGTCTGACCAACACACACAAAGTTAGTTCTTTTGTTGTTTATTATCATTAAACTTTACAACATCGAATATCTAAAAGAATCAAATAAATCAGAAATACATATATAGAGAATTAACAGAATACCTGTGCCCTTCCCTCCTAGAGAAGATAAGAACCCAATAAGTTAATAACCCCAAAGGTTGAAGGTCTAGCACTAGGTTACAGTATAGGCAGTAAAAAGAACAAAATTCCTAATACGTGCTACTCCGTAAAGTAAACAATTGTTAAAGCAAAATAACTAGTTTGGTACAAGCTACCGTAACAAGAAAATATTCAATCTCTCTCTCTGACATACGTGGCCATGCTCTCTCTCTCTCTCCTTACCTAATCTTGGTGATATTTCCTGGAATGTACAGTTACCCTGAATATATTTATCGATGTTGATAGTGTCAGGGTTCAGTGCCAAATTTGGCCCCAGTCCAGCCTTGACAATAACTTTATAAGGTGGACGCCAAGTTAGGTGAGGTAATCCTGGATCGATAGTGTCACCTCGAATAGTTAATAGTAGAAAAAATCGAGATCTAGTGTTCTCAGCAAAGAATGGAAAAACAAATACTTCTGATATTTGGACACAGCTAGCTGCTAAAAATGGTTACTGATGATGGTACAGGATTGATTGGTAAATCATATCGGCTGGCTCTGGTGAGTGCCGATTCTGAAATAGCGTGACTCTTCTGGTTAAATATCCTCTTGGAAACGACTATCAGAAGTCGGGAGAACAGTTATTGTTATTTCACCACAATGGGCTGATAAAAATGCAAGAAAATATATCTGGGTATTTTGTAAGTCCAGTTAAAATTTACTATTACAATGTTCGTTCGTCTCTGTGGCCCGTCCTGTTCACAACTGAAACTTGGAGACGCGTCATCCAACAGAAGACAACTTTAATCCAATCAGTAAAAATGGAGACAAGGCCCAAGATATAGCCACATAAAAAACCGCTGGTCGCCGTAGGATATAGGAACATTATGAAAAAATTACTGCTAATGATATCTACATACATATATATATATATATATATATATATATATATATATATATATATATATATATATATATATATATATATATATATATATATATATATATATATATATATATATATATATATACACGGAAGGAGACGAGACATCTCTCATCCTCTCCGTCAGTCCTAATTAAAGTTAAAAGGGACACGTTATGTCTAGCCTATCCTGTCGCGCGTCGCTTAGCGGGTGCAAGTTTGGTTGAGGCGTGCAGCCTTTTTAACCCTCCTGCTCCGGTCAACGATCATCGCATAATGTCAATTATGATTTAATTATCCCTACGCTCACTCAACAAATATCGCCTGTCATTAATAACTGTTAGATTTTCGGCGTCTATTTGTTTAGTCGCATGAGACAGTCAAACACAGTCACTTACTAAATTACACACAATGAAATAAAAGTGAATTGTATTCCGTCAATTATCAGTCGCCTAGTGTATTTATTAGTCAGCTAAACCGTCTCTTTCTGTGTGATAGCGGATGATTAAATTTACATTCCAACTGAAACATCTGGAATAAAAATAGCTACGCGTTATTTAATTCGCTAGTCTTAACACCTAGAAAACCACAATGAATTTAAGATGCTAAAACTTTTAACACTTTAATACGCTTAAGCACAAATTTATATATTACCAGGAATTCTCACACTCCGTTTCCCAGCAAAGAAATCTGAAACTACGTTTCCCAGATCAAGGGTTTAACGGTCGCTTCTGCCGGCCGTTGCTAATCGACAACAAAAGCTTAACCCGTGTAGCGGGTTCCTGTCCGAGAGTTTCCCTGTTTCTCGAGATCAAAGGATTTGCTCCCCTTATAGAGAATCTTCAAAGGCCGTTACACTTCCACCTGTTTTCCACGTGCGATCTGCTCGTCATCGTAATATTGACAGATTCGCTCGCGTGAGAAACTTGCGTAAACGAACGTGGTTCGCCCCTTGCTATGAATGATAGGTTGCGAAAGTTGGTAAACAAGCTCGTTTGATATGGTCAAGTAAAAAGAGGCGTGGGTTAAAAGGTGAGTTAGACAGGCAGAAAAATGCGTGACTTTGTTATCGAATCTTAAAACTACGCTGAGGTCACGAAAGGCTGTCGGATATAGGAGGCTTCATTTCCATTATACGTCACAGTAATCATCACTCATTACTCGTCGCTACTCCCGTCGGGGTCTAGGTCGCTCTTCTGTCGGGTTTCCCGCACGACTAATCAGAAACAATCACCATCTCTTGCAGTAGTGGTTCATGCATATACTGTTTTCATATGTTGAGGTTGCCATCATAGTAGATTCTGGCGAACCAATCCAATCTATCTAGCACTGTTTGGGTGGGGAAATTTATCATTACTCATCCCACGCGTATTTGAAAATATTAAATTTAATACACACGCGTGGCCTCTTACACAGTGATGTCATATCGTTACCTGAGACTTCCGGCGCACCTCTGTTCAGAATAATCTGCGTGCCTACGCCAGACAGATGTCTGGACAGCCCGTGTGGTCTTCTTTCATCTGATCACATCACCACCTTGTGTCAACACGATCAGCCGCTTCCCAATGGGGTCAAATGTTTGACGGCCACGTTTCCACATGTGATCAGACAGATTAGGCGATAAAATATTATCGCTGGCCGGGTCACCAAACCTGGCGAATCGTAACAACAGCCTGGGAGTGGAGTGTGAAACAATAAGATACGCATTACTCCCATATCAAATGCTGCCTTAGGGGAGTGGCGTGTTAGAGAATTCACCATGCTGTGTCCAGCATAGAGCAAAATAGGGAAAATAACGACTGAAAAAGCATGATTTATGCCAAATAAAAGCGATGAATGAGAAAAAGAAAGGATACTGCCGGATGGCTGAAGGTGTGAGAGATCACACAAAAGGACACGTACAGACGTGTTGTCACAGTGGCGCTGCAGGGAGCATCTCCATTTGAGTGCTCGATTTTTGTCCAGTGCCTTTATGTATCTTGCACACATCTTTGAACCTCATCTGCGGCACCCGGCTGTCCTTCTGCGATTTGCCAGTTGTCCGTAGAAAATATTATTATTATTCAACTGGCGCGAAATAACCTTAACATAATTAGAAGGGGCGTGTCCAGCTTTCGGTCTTGAAATAAACATTTTGGATGCATTGACGCCCGTTACAGTGAACTGTCATAAATTATATTTATGTATCTAGTTTGCACGTGTTATAAACAGTGATTAATTGACAGCGATGTTTTCTGTGACAAATTAATTCCCTGTTGCAAAGATTTCTGCTCTAGGTGTTCACAGGTTATCTTGTTGCTAAATATTTTTTTTAACTGATATTAATATTTGTTTTTAAAAATATTGTCTTAGAATTAGATTTGAGGTGTTTGAAACGTGTGCTGTTAGTAATATGAGTTATTGCCGCTGAGTAAATAACGGTTGAAGCCGCACAGATAATGGCAACGACAACTGAACAGAGATAATAAACGGTAAAAGTAATTCTATAGCAGGTACTGCCGTAGGGGAGTGAAGTGTTAGAGACTTCACTATACTAGGCCCAGCTTCGAGAGATGGGGTGACTAGTTCCTTTCTTTGTTAAATTTTCCTTCCTTAACTCAAGAGCAGAGTCAGGTACCAATTTACAGCTGGGTACATTGGAGCGTGACGAAACCATGTTTCCGACCCGGTACCTTTAAAATTCGAGGGGGACGCCATACCTCTTAGCCACTGCGACCCCTAACCTACCAGTGAATATACCACGTTGTAATGTTATACTTGGAAGAACAGGACAGAGGGTAGGTTTGGTATTGTATAAACATTTATAACACATAAGGAAGGGAAACCCGAGGCCTGTAAACAGTAAATTAATATGAGACAAACATAAAGGTATGTTATCAGGCACTCGTAAGAAATAAAGAAGTAGAACACTAGACAACAGAAAAACAACAGACATGAGTGGCTTACCTCTGTCCTGTTCTTACTGTTCTAAGTCTACTATCATTTACTGGACACAGTATTTTAAGGTCTTTGTCTTGTGTGGACTGGCCTATACTGTATAATAGGGGAACAACAGAAGTCATTGCGTCATTAATAGGCTGAACTGCCCATGGTAAACTTCCGGTGTTATGTCTTGCGGTTCGCACTAATGACCTGTCATCGAAGCATCATTTTTTGGTGATGCGTAGATGGCAGGGAGGATAGTGTGATTCTCTTGCATAGCTAGGCGGGGTTGTCGCACGGAAGGTCCAGGGTTCGAGTCCATTCATGTCTGTTGTTTTTCTGTTGTCTAGTGTTCTACTTCTTTATTTCCTACGAGTGCCTGATAACATACCTTTATGTTTGTTTCAAACACATAACACAGCGAGCAACCTAAAACGTTACAATTAACAAAGAATAACATCCCGTGTTTTGCAATGACTGGCATTGAATAAAAGTTCATGTTTGCAACATTAAGTTTGTCATTCGCGGAAGTATCATATAAACACAATCTCAACGATACACAAAAAACTTTCAATATAAAAACGTGACAGACGTCAACTTTGTGAGGTGTTCCCACAGGGTCAGATTCTCGCCCCACCAGGTCACAAAACAATGCATCAGTAACAGGTGGGAGGCTCTCACGTTGGTTGCTTGGAGACGTAAAGTTTTGTCGAAAGAGAGACTCGACGCCTGCATCTTGTATGTTAGTATATAATGTTCTTTCATTTATTTCATCAAAATTATGTCGTTCTGATTCACTGGTGAGATGAAAATTGTTGGCTGTTGTACATAAATAGAATGGCGGCATAATGTTTGGGTGGAGGGAGGCACGTCTTTCTTTCTTTGTGTGGTTTGAGAGCCGGTTGTTTTCTTAAATGAAAATGTCTTTCCTCGCGTGAAGATTCACAGGGGTTGAAATCGTATGGTTAACGACGTTGTAAACAGACAGTGGGCTTCTGTTTTGGCTGATCACCTAAATAAATTATTTTGTCAAGGCGTAATATATATATATATATATATATATATATACACACACCCCGTGAACTTTGTTAATGAGTTGTGTGTAGGGTTTTTAAATGTGAACGACTATAATTTCCGTATGTGCTCTACATTTTACATGGTTTACCCTATTTCTTTAACCATGTCAAGGACAATATGCATCATTGTCGCGCTAATTTTTTTTTTTAATTATCTATAAAAGGTGAAAAATGCTTGCCAGATCTGTGCACATAAATGTGATCTTTTAGCACAGTGTTCTTAACCTATGGTCCATGAATTGATTCTAGCAGGTCCGTGTACATAACCTGAAATTTAGAATGTTAAGTTTTTTATTATTCTTTTTGTACATTTTTTTTTAGAAAGGGGTCCATAGCCTTCATCAGACAATCCAAGGCGTCCATAGCCTTCATCAGACAATCAAATGGGTCCACAGTCTTCATCGGACAATCCAAGGGATCAAATGGGTCTATAGTCTTCATCGGACAATCCTAGGGGTCCATAGTCTTCATCGGACAATCCTAGGGGTCCATAGCCTTCATCGGACAATCAAATGGGCCCGTAGCCTTCATCGGACAATCAAATGGGCCCGTAGCTTCATCAGACAATCAAATGGGTCCACAGTCTTCATCGGACAATCAAATGGGCCCGTAGCCTTCATCGGACAATCAAATGG